>CM060243.1:44640760-45118866 GCA_030555515.1 Acutogordius australiensis | reverse complement strand
ATGTTTACTATAATTAAAAATTATGATTAAAACTTTAATAGACTGTTTAAAAGTTTGTTGCGTTAATTATGTCAAATTTTGCCAATTCTTCCATAAATTCAGAAAATTTCCTCATTTATTAAAGTATTATTTGTCAAACTTAATTTTTTAATTTTTTGTTCTCATTTGCTCCATGTGCTAATATAGATATTTGTTTTTGCAAAATAGCAAGTTTGTTATTGTTTTTTCTTTCAATAAGATCACGAATTGATTTAAAATATGTAATTTGTATAATTAGCCCCACCCAAAACTATTCTTGAAAATTCAACAAAAACTATAAGCTTGAGTCAATGAACAAAAAATTTTTCAAGTTTAAAAAATTAAAAAGCGGTTTAAATTTATATATAAGGTAAATTCTGTATTGTCTTGGTTTTTGAATAAGTTTTATAAGGATATAAAATAGTTTAGAAGATATATGTACTTAATAAAAAATTTTCCTTTCCTATTGGCATGCGGATCTTAAGTTTTATTAGATAATTTAATCCTAAAAAGCCATTGGGGCATTAGAACGAACCATTTTTTTATCTATATTTTCACAAAAATGAGGAAAAAAATGGTAAAAATTGCTTTTATAACAATAACATTCATTTTTAATAGGGCTCCTTGATCGGTAATCACTGAATTCACATTAAAGAGAAGATAATATAAATAGTATTTGTACCAAAGCTAGGTTCATCTACCAACAGGCGATTAATACCTATTTAATATATTAAAAACAAAGTTTTATCAACTAAATAAATAACACAATTCTACTCAAATTAATCCCTTATCTTTAGTAATCTTTTTTTGCAATTTGATTTTATTTATTTGAACTACAGGCGTTTTAAAATTTTTTTTTTCGATTATTTTTAATTTTACACACACCATAAATTTTCTGAAAGTAGCTAACTCCTGAGATTAGATCAGCCATCTTAGACATTTTTGCAAACTCGTTATTTGTTTTTTTTCTGATCAAATAATCTCTAAAATTAACTATAAAAATAAAATGCAAAAAAAACATTTAAAGAGAAATTATTTTTCTATTACAACAACTAATAAATTTAAACTTTAAATTACTTTAACTTAAGTAAATATATCGTAAGGCTTGGTGCCAAATATTCTGTGTAACCTTACTGCATGAGCTAGATATACTTATAAAAAATTTTTTAAACTTATACATTAGGGATAAAAAATTATTATTACATCAAATTAGAAAATACTTTTTTTTTTAATTTATTCTCTTTATTTATATTCATGTTTGCAATATCTGTCATTTCGGCCTATTTTTAGATTTGTATTTAAAAAAATCGCTGATCTTTGATCATGATTTATTTGACTCAGCTGATTTTTCCTATATTATTCTAAGCAGAGCATAAAAAATAATTACTTTGCAAGTCATATATTTAATAAAATCTTGCCCCTTAATTAAATACCTTGAAATGCCTACAAATGCAACATTTCATTTTTAATTTGCACTCTCATTTTTTAGTTTTAGAGAAAAAAATTACATAATTTGCTATAATTTATACGCATATTATATATGTATATAATGTTTACCCCAGCCTTCTAAAATAAATCAATTAAAATAAATATATTTTAAAACTCCTGCTTCGAATAATAATGATCACAATTTATTTATATAAATATAAATTTTAATCAAAAAACTACACCATAGCTCAAAAATTATTAGATGATGCCTTATACCTAAATTTATGGCGATAAAAAATTTTTTGATTCAACTGAAAAAAATATTACTTTCAATTTAATAAATATTTATACAATGAAAATCAGGCCCTATGTTTGCTTTTATTTTTCTTTGTAAAATTGATTAAACACATTAGTTATTTAAAGGCAATTTGCATGTTTCCCAGCGTTAGTAATTTAATAAATGGGAAATGCAATTGTTTTACATTTTACGATAAAGAATCATTTATAAGACAAGGCCTTTAATGGATTTATTTTTCGAATACGATTAAATTTCAAATAACTTATAAAGAACCTTGAAAATAAATGTTGCTTCAAACAATTTTAAATTTTTTTTTCAACAATATGTTTAAAAGAAAACTATTTTTTTTTATTTTGAAAACGTTTGATTAACAAAAAAATAAATAACAAAAATCAGTATTTTATTATGCCATATCAAGAATTGGGCAGGATAATAAATTTTAAAGTGATTATATAACAATAAAGAATTAATGTCATTTATTACCTGAAATATTTAATTCACAGACACTTAGTATTAAAATAATGAATATTTAAATCATTGAAAATTTAATGTTCCAAGTTTGAAAAAAAATTTTATGAAAAGAAAATACATAAACCTAAAGTATGTATCAAAATGTGTTGTTTACAATATGAGGAATTTATTACTTATATCAGCTTTCACATATCAATCACACCTCCTATTATTTGCTAAAAATGTTCAACGTTTAGATATATAAGTAAATTGCCAAAATACTGAACTCTTAAAAAAACCCTCTCTCTAATGTTTTCAGATTCGTTGCTCTAAATAGAAATAACAGAAACAAAACAAGGTAGAAGTAAAATTTGATTCTATAAAAAAACAAAATTTTTAACATTTACTTCAATTTAGCATTTTTTTAAAGCTATTTGGCTAATTTTGAAGATTGCAAACATTAGCAATAATTAATGATTGAAAAAAGAAAATTATGGCACTGAGCAAGGGCGTAGCAAGTTGTAAAGCTGGGGGGGGGGGGGGGGGGGGGGGGGGGTTTAAAAAAAATTTTGCCGTCTTTGGCGGCATAGTGAGGGCAAGGCCATAAGGTTTTAGTTCTATAAAGTTTTAACGTGTAATTCGCCGCTTTTCGGAGATTTTGCATTTTTTGGCCGAATACAGTCTTTTTAGACAAATTTTTTTTTGATTTTAATTGATTTATATGGTATCCCTATGCCCCCTTTAGAAATCTTTTGCCCCTCTTTTGAAAAGGTTCTGCATATGTCCCTGGTCTTGAGCAACAATTATTCAAAAATATGGAAATTATTTTAAAATTTTTATTTAACTAGTATTTTAATTTGAGGGGAAGGGGGATTTTAAAGTTATATTTAAAAATATTTCAAATGTAATTTAATTTTATATTTAATTGGTATTTTAGTTTGGGGGAAGGGGGGGGGGGGGGGGATATGCACTAAAATTTTTTAATTTGGGTGGGGATATGGCATGCTTTGGAGGGGGTCTCATTCCCAAACCCCCCCTCTCCTACGCCAATGGCATTGAGGAAAAATAACTCCCGTGATGATTTAACCTCAAACATATTTATTTAAAATTTCTTAAAACTAAAGCTATTTTATTAAGTGTATATCGGATAAATTTTGACCAAAGTAATTAATTTTGCGACTTCAAAATATCCAAAAACTAAATCACTTATAATTTACATTTTTGATTGAAATGAACAAAATCAATTATACGCTCTTACCACAGTGGTGACAAAATATTTGTTACTTATATAAGATATAATATCGGTTTTAGATAAAAATATTATCTGGGGTTATTTAGGAAAACTTAAAAATACAAAAATATTTTTCAATTTTTATTTGTTTTTATTTTGCTCTTCACCTAATTAATTTATAATTTTAGAGCGCTACCAAATTGTAACTTTTTCTTATAAAGCTGGTTTTATAAGGTATAACAGTCAGCTTCAAGGCTTTAGAAAAATAATTAAAAATCCGCCGTCACCCTCTTAATTACTAATTAGTCTCAACCTTATCTTCTTAACTAGATTAAAAAAAACACATAACACTGGACAACCGAAAAAAACAACATAAACTGTTTACAGGTTTTTGTTTAAATTTTTTGGGCATTATGATGGCCCTTAAGTTTTTTTTAGAGTTAAAAAATTTTTTAAAATGATCTTAAAATCACAAAAAGTGGTTTATGATAAAAAATTAAAAAAAATTGGAACCGGTGGGTATAGTCTCACGCATCTGATTATGAGAAAATTAATTTGCTTATATAAAGTGTTTTAATCTAAAAACTTGATAATTTGTTTAATTCAGGTTCATTAAAATTAATCAACTCACACTGCCTTTCTGTTCGTTAGCTGCTTCTTGAGCTTTTATTCCCATTATTTTTTTATACACTTTCTCATTTTCCCAAATCGTTATTATTTTGACATTTTGCATCCTCTCTTTTAGTATACATTCGCATCTAAAAAACTCTGGCATTAAGGCCTGTTTGCTACCATATATTTGATTTCAAATAAACAATAAAAATACTAGAAATTTATTCATACTATCTCTGCCTGTAACTTAGCAAAATTTTAATTAAATTAAATTTGCTTCTCAATGGCATGAAAACAACTAAATTAGTTTACAAACTGTCTGTTATTTTTTTAGGTAAAAGTTATTGAATTTAAGTAAAATAAACAAAAATTATCACAACATCAACTTTACGGCCAGTTGGGAATTCTGAAAATTTAACAGTCATTAATTCCCTGAAACTGGCGGCGATATTTAAAGATCATGTTAAATCATAAATATATTAGTCAATGACTGATGATTTAATTTTTTATTTTTTTACAATAATTACATTCTATGTTAAAAAAATCACAGAAGAATTCTTAAATTTAATAAAATAAAGAATGAAAATTAATGATGTAGCAAAAAATAACTTATGCCAATTTTAAATTTTTCTCCAGTTTCTTACAATAATCTTTTGAATTATTATTTAACAATAAGAATTAATTAAAAAAGAAAAAATGTATTTTTATATAATTTAATTTAACATCTACCATTTTTTTTACATTTTAACTGTTTTTAATACATAGTAAAATGAATTTTTTTATTTTGCACAAACATATTTTAGCTGCATTAATTTATTTGGGTCACCTAGCCTATATATGTTTTATAATACAAGTTATCTTAGAAAATCTCAAAAGAACGTGATAGAAAAAATTACAAATTTTATTTGTTTAAAGCAAATCAAAAAAAACGTAAAGAGAAAATTTTTATTTGATAATATAGCACATACTCTCAACAGGATTGTGCCCAATAAAAAAAACATTTAAAATCCGAGATGGTTTGGTGACCTAATCTCAGCAGCAAAGCCATGGGTACATTAAACCTTGGATTGATGATCGTCTGTCAAAACAAAACTCTTTATACATATTTTAAAAGCCTAAAAAAAATTTATGTAAATTGAACAAAAAACTTTATTAAATCTATTCAATTGCTAATTTTATTAATAAAAACAAGAATCAATATTCTATTATGCAAAGATTAGCTTTACTAAAAAATATTTGGTTAGAACTTTTCGAAAACATATAGTAATATTTCCATTTATCAAGAAATATTGTTTTATAGTTTTTTTAAAGTTATGAGTTAAAAACTGAGATTAAACCTGCCATCCTAGGGAATATCAAATCCGTTTACCGTTTTTTCTGATCAAACTTAGTCAGTAAACATTGAAAATTTAAGAAAAAAAGGTCAAAAAACCCAAAAAGATTCAAAAACAAAAATAAATTAAAATTTTATTTTTGCATATTCACAATAGTTAAACTGTTAAATTCAAACTTCAAATAATATTTTTATTAAAAACCGATGATACTTCGTTTCGTATTTAAGTTTGGACGCGAAATTTATTGTATTATCTAAATTCCGATGTAAGAGCTTGATTATTAAAATTTATCTTCCATTATTTGTGATTAAAAATATAAGTAACAAGAGATTTTTATATGCAAAAATGATTTTTAGATTTTTTTAGGGTATATTTAGATCTGTCAATATGGTCAAAAAAGGCCATTTTTCGTTATAGACGGATTTAAGGAGCCAAAGACGGAAGAAACTAAGAAAAAAGAAATATATAACCATCATGGAGATGCATTCTTTTATATTTTCATAAAATTCACGTTTCTAACATTGATATTTTTTGACCTCTAATGATAAAAGCAACAAGCTTTCTCTTTGATACAACAAACAAAACATTATACACTGTGTTGTTTACATTATTTAACATAGCAAGATCTTGGTTAATTCCCCAGCCCCCCCCCCCCCCCCTTCGTATACCTATATAAGAAATTATATCAAATTAAACTATTCTTGTCTTTGACATTGGTTGTTTGAACCAACTAGATAAAGAACAAAATTTTGCGACGTACAATTTTGTTATTGATGTTAGGACTGAGCAAAACAACTGCAAATTGTCAATGTCACAAAATTTAAAAACAATTTTTATAATTTGTAAAATTAGGGTATTTAAAAATAGTAAATGGACTTTTCTTTGTGGTGAGGAGCATTGAATTTTTATGCGGCTAAATTCATAGCCCAGGGGTCGGTAAGATTAACTGCGACGCCTTCTCTCCACCATTACCACTGAATACCGTCGCAATCTTTAAAACCCTAGCAAACGTCGAAGGCCAGAGTTCCCTGCTAATGCATCCCTTGCCAAGTAGGTGTGCGCGTTGGCGTGGTGTCGGGAGTAATCATGAGGAGGATTCAATGTTATAATGCTATAAAATAAATAAATTTTTGATAAATATAAAAGCCTTGAAGTACTACAATTATTCTTAATGCCCAGCCGAATGACCTTTTTTTCTAATGATAAATTTGCCCTATTAATAATAATCACCGTCTTTTTCCCCGCGGAGCACGCCAATATTAATCCCTCACCTTTGGCCTCCAGATTTTGTCAATGCCCCAATAATAACTTCCCCTATGACGTGAATTTTGTCAATATTTCAGTTTTTGTCAACCGTTACGAGCTTGTCAATGGCGCAGCCGACATTTAACTTCCCACTATGGCACGCATTCTGTCAATGGCGCAGTCGCAAAAGCTTCAAAGATTCGCAACGATTAGCGAATATTCTAAAAATAGCTATTATTCTAATTATTCGCTTACAAGCAAATACTTATCGTGAAACATTTAATTTGCCGAGAACAACAACATGAATGTAAAGGAGTTCCAGCCAGTTTAAATATGATCCGCCACTTTATTCTATGCTCCATGGTGGTCGATAATAATCGGGCCATTTTTCCTTTATGTGTGGATATCATGTGAACATGTATACAATAATACACAATCAACCGGAACGGTGTTAGTAATAATAAATAATAACAAATATATGTACAAACTTATGCGGGGGATCGAGCAAAAGACTACATTAATTATAAACTATGCATAAATGTATTAGGTTATATAAAGGAAATGTTTTTTTTGTGATTTTAATGAACATAACGTTTATTTTACGTATGGATTTTAATGAATTATGTAATAACGGATATGTTTTTTTTTAACATTTTAATTTTTTTTAACATTTTAATTTTTTTGTAATTGGCCATTGCATCTAAATTTTATTATGAAAGGTATTTTGCGTCTTTGTTAAGAAGGGAGGAGGTGGCGTATTGCATAAGTCTAAGTACACACACAACTAATTTCATGTTGGTTTGGGTCAGTTAAGTAAGAATATGCTTTTGGATATAGTTTAAAAGCCCATAAGAATTTGTTTTTTTGGTTTTTATAGGGAGGCTAAAAGACCTCTGGTTGGGTGAGCCCGTAAATTTTTTTTGGTATTTTGCTAAAAAGACCTCTGGTTAGGCAAAATGCCCGGCTTTTGTCGAATGGACATAAGAAAAATTCTTTGTTTTTTTTGGTTTATTTGCGCTGATGGATAAAATATTTAGGCTGATTAAACTTTGGACGGATTTATGTTTATTTTGGGCTGTGTAGGAGACCCTAATAGAGGAAAATTTTGATAATTGATATGATTCTACTAATTATTTGAAATTGAAATATGTATGATGATATAATATGTAATACAATATGCAATTTTAACTGTATATATTACACTGGACAACAAAATTTGGACGACCCTAAGCATCATTTATGGCAACTATGGTTTTTAGTCATTTTAGCGCTGATCACGAATATGAAAATTTTAGCCAATGCCTCAGATTTTTAGTTATTCGGTGTCAAAGTTGAATTCAATTTTGGGGTATTTTGAGCTTTTATGTCATAATATGGCTAGTAACAAAAGTTTAAAAATATATTTAGATAACAGAAACATTTCTTATTAACGTGAGAGTTGAATTATTTTAAAATATTTAATTTTTTTAATTTTTTTATTTTCATAAAATTAGTGGTTTTTGTCATAATATCCGTTTTCTGATCCAAAATAACTTGAAAGTAAATTACTAATAATTTTTTTTGTCAACGGCCAAGAGCCTGTCAATGGCGCAGTCGACAGGATTAAAAAGATTCGGAACGAGTTTGTCAGAAAGGAACTCTCTTACCTCAATGCTTTACCCAAATACAGCCTTTCATTGACAAAAAGATTCCCACTAAAATAATAATCAAGCGTATTCACAACCTCTGCGGTTAACAAAACCATAGCTAACTATCAGTTCAACATAGTTTTTAACAGCCGACCCTTCCCGTATCCCCTTTAGATAACACTTTATCCCAGAACATCCGTTCCCACCTGGATCAACGGTCTGGACCTATCTACTTGCAAATTTCAGAGCACGTCTGAACCCATCTATAAATAAAATCTGCTAAGAATGCAAATCAGCATTTAACGATATACAACACTGGCTCATATGCCTTTATCGCGGGCCTCCAGATCTTTGGATCAATCCATCTCTAGCTGCCCTCAAGCTCATTCATATTACCAACTTCCAAATAATGGGGCAATAAACGGAAACAACATTATATTCTAAAATTCCAATCAAATTTCTGTTTGTATTGCGATTTAAAAACATTAAACATAAATCGGAAATTTTAAAGTTTTTGGCTTGTTTAATATATATTTTAAGTAAAAAATAAAATTTACTAGATTTACTATTATGCGCAGAACAACTCTTTTTGCGGGGGATCTATCATAGGTCCAAGACACGCTATTACCGCAGCTCATTGTTTATATGATTTCACGGGGTATGAACATATGAATTATTAAACAGGTCAACAAATATTGGAGAGTTATAAGTTAATTACAAAGATCAAACCTGCTATCTTAGGGATTTTCAATCTTTTACGGTTTTTTTTAATTAAAATTCAATAGTCAGCTCTAAACATTAAGGATTTTGAAAAAATGTCCAAAAGTAGATTTAAAAACTAAAATATTGATAGTTTTTTTTTTTGCATAACTCACGACAGCTAAACTGGATTAATGTTTTTAACACCGATAACACTGGACAACAAAATTTGAACGACTTCAAGCATCATTTAAGGCAACCATTGATCTTGGTCAAGTTTGTGTTGCTGATTTTAAACAGGAAGTCAAAATTTTTCCCAATGCCTTAGAATTTTTGTTATTTAGGGTCAAAATCGCCATTTTGGTCATTTTAGGGGTATTTTGAGCTTTAATAACTTGATAACAAAAAAAATTTAAAAAGAAATTAAAAAAATATAAAGAAATAGAAAACCTGCTATAAAAACTCAAGGTATTTGGATTTTTGAAAAATGATTATTTTTTTCTATTTTTACATTTTTTTAAATTTACTCTTTTTTTTCACACACCTTTTTTCAAACCCAAGTTTTTCGTTAGCCAGACAATAGATTTTTTTACAATTATCTTTTTTAGACCAGTTAAACAAGGGTTACGAATATTAACGTAGTTTAAACCCAAATAGTTTTGCCTTTTACAGGTAAAGAGCTTTTATCAACTAAGCACCTAAAATATACAATATAAAAAAAAACGCACAATATATTTAATTAAGACATGTAGCGACCTCGATAATTTCTTAAAAAAAATTGAGACTCTTTTTTTCTTATAACCATCCCTTGTAACTTAAATTTATCATCTCAAATAATGAGAAACAAAATTTTTTAGTATAGCAAGCCTTACATCAGCATTTAGATGAACATTTTGCGTCCAAAATATGACACAACATGTTATCGGTTTAAAAAAAATTATTCGAAGATCAAATTTAACAGTTTAGCTGTTATATGCAAAAAAAAAATTTCGGTTTATTTTTTTATTTAAATCTTTTTTTTTAATTTACTATTTTACTAAAATTTTTTAATATTTATAGCTGACAAACTAAATTTTATTAGGAAAAATGGTAAACTGATTTGAAAATCCCTCACATGGCAGGTTCTCTCTATAATTCATATTAAAAGTTTGGTGGTAAAAGCGAAAATTTATAGCCTTGTGAAACTACTTAACTAGCCCAAAAAACCTGCCGGCTCTAAACCGAATTAAAACTTAAACCTAACACTAACTCTATCCCTAATTTAACACTAACACCAACCATAATCCTATATAACGCTCTAAGAATAACCTAACCCTAATAATAATTTAATATTAGTCTAACTCCCAACCAATAGAAATATTCAAGCTGCGCCCGTTTAATACTATTAAGCCAAAAAAGTAATGAGAATAGAAGCGTAAGGCAGAGGGTCAGTCTAAGTTTGAGTGTAAAAATTTAATGAACTTAAAAATAACATATATAGAATTTTCAGATTTAAATTAGAGTTCTAATAAAGCAAATTAATTATTTTTTTTTATAATCAAATGCGTGAGCCTATACCAGGGGCGTATTTAAGGGGAGTCAAAAGGGGAAAATTGCCCCCCTGCCTTTAATTTTTTTTTTAATTTTTATGATTTAGCCAGTGGTTAAATTTTATCAAACATATAAAAGTGAAATCAATGAAATTGCTAATTTTTAGAAAATATACAGCCTTATAAAATAATTTTGCAAGTAAAATATCATTATTAAAATTTAATTTGTAATTCCTTTCCTGCAAAAAATCTCTTGCCCCCCTTGAAATAAGTTTCTGCATACACCTTTGGACTATACTCCATCCAACGGCACCAATTTTTTAAATTTTTATTAAAGTTCAAAAATCACTTTTTTGGACTTTATGGTCATTTTAAATTTTTTTGGAGGCATCAGTAAAAAAAACTAAAGGCGTCATCGTGATGTACACAAAATTCTAAACAAAATCCTGTAAATATCTTTCATGTTGTTTTTTTCTGTTAAAACAGGCAATATATAACCATTGAAAACATTGCATTGAAGCCTGAAACAATTTGCTAAAAATTTAGCCAACTGGCCTTCCCATTTGGTCGGATGAGATTAGATTAAAGTCTACTAGTTAAATAGATATGTACTCACAACACTTAACGCCGAAAAAATGCTTGAGTTTACGATCGATTATGTTAACCTCAAAAATAGTTTAAAAACACTCACTGCTTAAAAAATATTATTTATTTGGTTTCCCTTTTTAGATCTAAAATTTTAGTTTTCGCTGGTCGCAACCTGGTTATAGGGACCGGACCCCTAGGAATATCAGTAAAAAGGGCAATTGTTCACCCCAATTTTACGTTATCCGGTGATTCAGATATTGCTATTCTCGAACTTAAAACTAAGATCAATTTTACCGAAAAAATTCGCCCAATTTGCTTGCCCAATAATAGATACGGGGCTGCGCCCTTACCAGAATCTTCACTGTACGTATCGGGATATGGCAATGTCAGAAATGGTTATCTTTTATAAATTTATATATAAACTGTAATATACGCTTTTTTCATTTATCAATTGGCTGAGATGTTAATTTAAGGCATGTTCAATTAAATAAAGTTTGTATTAACAAAAAAATGGTAGTTTTTCTGCATATGTAAGAAATCCGTTCAATAGTTTATAATTCAGTAAAAATGTTGTTTTAACACTAAAAAATAAACTTTTTAAAGTAAAATTCGCTTAGAAATATATGCGAAATATAATTATTTCGGCTTATTAGTTATTCAAAACAAAAAAAAAGCTAACTTAACCTTATATCTTAAACAAGCCCTCTAAAAATAATCTTTGCATAAAGCCCCGTGCAAAGTTAATTTTTATTTTTCTAAAATTTTTTGCAAATTCTGATAATTTTATTTTTTTTTAATTTAAAAAAAAGAAATTTTTGAAAAAGCATTTTGTATGCATAAACTAAATTTAACAACTTATTTAAAAATTTGTATTTTTTTGTGAAGTAAAATTGTGCAATTGCCCTGAAATAAATGTATTGATACATTGGCTTTGACAAAACAATTATTTTGTAAAAAAGTTGCTAAAATTGTATTCTATTCTAGCTTAATATAAATTTGTGCTGCAAAAATGCTTTAATTTTATTGTAAAAAATTAAATTAAAATTATACTAAAAGAAGCTTTTAATTTTTTTGTGAGCTTTTCCAAGTTTAAACGAATGCGCAGAAGATTAATATTTTATAATTGATAATTTTTATAATCGTTTGTACGGATTATAAACATTTTTAACAACTTTGGAATTCTAGATAATTCTTGGCGGTATATATGAAAATTTAGTTAATTTTAAAGTACAAAATTAGAAATATTTAAAAATAAAACAGAGATCAGATTTGCCATTTTAGGGATTTTCAAATCCGTTTACCGTTTGTGTAATGAGGACTACGAGATTGAAGATAAAAACTTATAAAATGACGGCGTAATTGTTTTTATTAATGTATTGCTAAAAAAAAAGAGAAAATATAAATAATCCAAACCATTAATAATTTAGGTGTGCAAAGTTTATTTGGGTTTTTGCGAGCCGTTTGTGTTCCTGTTCTAAATACGTCTCAATGCGAACATGATTTGAACGAACGCTTAACCCTTAATGTGTTTTGTGCCGGATACAACAACGAAATTAGGGGCACTTGTCATGTAATAGCAATAAACAAATTTTTATAAGGAACGTTTTAGGTAAAATTTAAGATATATTATAACAATTTTATTTTATTATAAAATATTCCTCTTAACCTTAAACAAAAAATTTTTTTGAACCTTATAAACGCTAAAAATTTTATAGTATTATTAGAACATATATTTTTGAATTAAATGAGATAATCATTTTTAGATTATAATATTTATATTCATTTCCAATAATAGAGCTTGTTGTAAATAAAGAACATACGTCGATCGACAAAATGCCCCAAAAAATTAAAAATTAAAATAATTAATTTTTATGATGGCTTATTTCATTTATTATCATTTTCTGTTATTTTTTTTACGTTCAGATATTTTGGCTATATGTAAAAAATAGACATTTTGACAAATTTAGCATATTTGGCCGCCTCGAAAATACTCTAAAAAAATATAACAGTTTTTTTTAAGATTATAGTTACTTGAGGCTATTTATATATTTTAATAGAAAAAAAATTAAATTTTAATTATGTTAAGCTACTTCAACATTTAGATTATACAGAAAATTTAGCATATCATCCAACTTAAAGGGTCCGATAGTGAAAATATTATTAAAAATTTAAATATTTTAGTTTAACTATTACGAACAATAGATTATTATTTTTTTTAATTTATTTATTTTTTTATTCATAGTGTTTCAAAATAATGTATAAATTCGACATTTTGCTCTTATATGGCTCTCTTATGGGTATATTAATAATAGATGAAGAAAAGAAAAATTGAAATATGTTCTAGAAATAATAAATTATAGTTATATTTTTTTTAATTTCCAATAAATTTTGGAGAGTAATGAGCTAAGGACCTACTAATTTAAGAATTTCAAATTCGTTTACAATTTTAATAATTAAATTTTATAGGCTAATTATTTACATTGAAAATTTTTAAAAAAATGTTAAAAAGAAAAAAGTTTGAAAACAAAAGAAAAACGTATTTCAGCTAAATTGCTAAATTTGTAATCAGTTTTTTAAAATTGATAATACTGGACTAATAAAAGACAACATAAATAATTTTTACTGAGTGAAAATAAATTTGCAATACCGATCTCGGATTCAGTTTTTGTCCAAATGTTTTTACTTTCTTTTTATATAAGTTCATGTAGTATTTGAAAAATATTTTGAGCTTAATATTGGCATTTTTAAATTTCAATAAAAAATTCTAAAAAGGTTAATATAGCTATATACTTTCAAGATATATAAAATCAAAAAACGGATTTTATGGAAAACCACTAGCTTTACATAATATGTGAAGTCAATAAAATTAATATCAAATAAAAAAATTTAAGCGCCATAGGTAATTTTGAATTCCTTAATGTAAATATATAAATTTGTTCAATCCATAGATTTTTTATTATATAAGTCCAAAATACAAAACAAAAAATTTTTTTTTGACAAAAAATTACTAAAAATTTGAGGCAGGTGCTAATCTAATTTTATATTCTTATTCAACACCATTGACCAAAAAAGTTGTACTTAAAATTGTCCAGATTTTATCCAGTGTAATAACTTCTGCCCTATTAGCTTTGGAAGTCCGAAAATTTTAAATAACTTACAAGATTTTCATACAAATTTCTCATTGAAATTAAAATATAAGTTACAGGAATATTTTTAATACAAAAAATTTTAACATTTTTTCTACATAAGATATTTACGAGGCAGCAAAATTTGTCATTTTAGTAAATTTTAAGCCAATTTTTTGATATATATATTTAAAGAAATTAGCCCAAAATTTTTAAAGGGAGATAGGAATGGCATTTCGCTCAACACAATTAATTTTGACGACATGTGTAATCTGAATTTTATTAATTATAGGGCGACTCGGGGGGTCCTCTCGTGGAGTTTAAAAATGACCGGGCTACTCTCGTAGGCATTGTAAGTTGGAGCAAAAATTGCTCCCATAATAACCCTACTGTGTATACCAACGTCGCACGATACGTAGATTGGATAAATGTAATTGTTGGCTAAATCAAATAACATAAACAAACCGACCAGGGTTAAATTCAAACAGTAGTTTTAAATATTGTAAATTTCTTTTACATTTTTCTTTTGGGTTGTTTGGCACAAAATAAAGTTTATAACAAGCATTTGCTATAAAATTTGTTTTAGCCAATTCACGTCATACTTCTTATAATTTTTTTAAGGAAAAAATTAATATAATACAATTCTGTAAAGGTCTGTCATGTTGTATTTTGGCTTTTCCGTAATATTGGATGTACAATGATATACGAAAAATGCTTTTTACACTTTTATCGCTGGGGATAAAAATAACAATTCAGATAATAAGACAAACCATGAATCTGTTTTTTAATTATTTATGACATAAACAAAAAATATAAGGCCCAAAAACCATCTGTATTCATTTATTCTCTATACATTTAAATATGCTTAAAAAACTGTGGTTGAGGGTGTGTTTTATCAAGTAATAATCTAATCTAGCTTATGTGAATTGAAGGCATGAAAGAACACAAATTTGCCATAAAATACAAATTTTTTAATCTGCTCTAGCAAATCTTACATTCATAAAATAACGTGACAAATCCTAAATGTTATAAATAGTCTCGCTAAAGAACAACCCCCATTTATTAAATAGAAAAATTTATTATAATTAAATTTTAAACATGGTGACTTTGTATCGCAGTTTTCTAATGGCACTTTAAAGAAATTCTCTTAAAAATCAGTAATCACCGTTTTCTAATGAACATTAAATTAATTTTTGAAAACACTAATTATAAAATTCATATTTTATAAAAGTTCCAAATTGCACTTTTAAATATAGCTGGCATAAATTTTTACTTAATGCTTTTACAAAAGCCTAC
The DNA here is from genome assembly GCA_030555515.1 of Acutogordius australiensis. Classification (NCBI taxonomy): domain Eukaryota; kingdom Metazoa; phylum Nematomorpha; class Gordioida; order Gordea; family Gordiidae; genus Acutogordius; species Acutogordius australiensis. Next base: position 45,103,385 of record CM060243.1, on the reverse strand, counting down.
ATGTCTTTTAAAAATATTTTACATTATTTAATACCAACTTGATTTCATAACTCTATTGACCATTTCAAATTATAAAACACTTACAATACAATCATTTTATTCTTTTTTGATTTTTCTTTTCAGGTAATGCCGAAATTTTAAAGACAAGAAAATATTGTTTTTTTAATTCCGAGCCCCTAATATTTTTATACCAGTTTTGGCTAGCTTCAGGATCATTCGGTCCTGAAGCTTTGAAAATTTTCAAACAAATTGGTAAACTAATTAAAAATAATTTTTTTCACCGAGTTTTAGCACAATGGCAAAAAATTTCCATAGAAACTTTAAAAAATAAGTATTTTTCTTTTATTTAAAAATACGCGGCCGGAAGACTTTAAATTAAAATTTTATAAAAATAAAATTGTTTATATTATTTTTTATTTTTAAGTATAATTTATTTTAACTTCTTTCATATATAACATTTAATATACTACCTGTTTATAATTTATTAATTATATTTAACATTGTTAATTTGATATTATAATTTATTAATGCTGGAAATCTCATAAATAAAATTATTTAATATGTTTATAATTTTCTAGAAATATACACTTAAATATTGTTCATATTATTCTAGAGACGACTTTCAATAATTGTCCTTATTCCGATCATCAATATTATTAAAAACGAAAGAACAATATAGTAGATATAGGCTAAATCTAATTGATATAGAAAATAAAATAATTATAATTATAATATCTTTGTTTGATGGTGCAATCTAAAAAATTAATTCGTTTATAACAACAGTCAGCTTGCTAAAATTTCACATCCGAAATCTGATAAAACTCTACATCGTATAGATTCTAAAAATTAGTTTGCATAATTATTTGTAAAATTTCATAATTTACTTTCTGTTTTAATATAAAAAAGAATAATAAGTTGATGTGTGATATATTGATGGGATAATGCAGAGAGCTATTCTATTAAATGTATTGACATTAATTTCGACTGATGATCTAAAGATACATATTCTAGAGGCTAGACCACTAAGATATAAAAATTACTTATAATTTAACTAGATGTTTAAATTTATAAATTTTTTTAATCAGTTTAATTAAAATAATATTGTGATCTATATTTATAAATCTGAAAACTATAATGCAAAGTCATTGATAGCTGTTAAATTCTAAATATAATACTATCAGTCATTTAACTAATTTCATATATAATTTTTACTATTTTGTTGTCTACTTTTAAATATAAAAAATATGACTACGCCAAACCGGAACTATTAATCAAGGCTACAACACTTTCTAAGGGCAAGTCTTGATACAAAAATTAGTTTAAATATTGCAATTTATGGAATAGCCAAAAAAAGAACACCAAGAAATCAAAAAAAGGGTAAGTTTTAAAACACAGGATTGTTTTGTCTTAAATTTTTATTTATAGGCAAGGAAAAATAAAAAAAAAAAGAAAAACATTTTTGATGTTAGAAGGACGAAGACAATGAAATCAAACTTTATAATAAATTATATTTATTGGCGCATCGAAGGGGAATAATGGTGCAGACTCGATTATGCTTAAGGACTATATTAGCAAAACGTTCAAAGGTGCAATAAAAATTAGGCCAATAAAATGTAGTTTTCCGGGTTTTATTTTATATTTATCACATCTTTATAGTCGATTTTATGTCAATTTAAACCCTCTAATGGTTGAAAATTGTCAGGCATATTTTGGTGGACAACTTTTCCTCAATTATAACACAGAAGAGAAGTTGTTAAAGCCAAATGTAAAACCAAAAAAAAATTTATGTGAGCAAATAATTAAAAATTTTACAGAATGCTTGATAACACGCCAACAATATTAATGCGAAAAATAAGGTTATAAAAGCATACATATAAATCATGCATTCCCTCTAAAGCTAGAAATAAGTTTCGTCGTGATTATTTCTGCCGGCTTTTTCAATCCTCACATACCAAAAAATGGCCTTTTTGTATCAAGTTAACAGAGTTTAAGACCTGGTAATTACCCATTCTCAAGATTATAAAATCCTTTGTACCAAAAATCCTTAAATATCATTTTAAACAAGAAATTAATTGTAGTTTATCATGATGTTATATTAGAATATTTATAAAGTTTTAAATTAACAATTCAGCTGTTGTAAAATTAAATACAATATATTTGTTTTTTTTATATTTTTTTTAATGTTTATAGCTACTTTGTTTGATAAAAAAAAAGGGTAAACACATTTGATAATCCTCATAGTGAAGGGTTAAATCTGTAAACTTTGTAACTCTCAAAAATTTGTTGCCCGGTGTTGTACTTTTTTTTTATTATTAAAAATGCTAACAATAAAATTTAATATATATCACGCCTTCTTATGGACAGATTGGTGCCAAAGATAATTAAAAAAAAATTAAAATTGTAACAGTTTTAGAATCCATTTGTTAATTAAAATAAAAAAAGTCGAGCTAGGCAAAACCCAAGGTCTTAGAAGGCCAATTAAATATGTCGTGCGAATTGGACTGGAATATTTCGGCCTTGAATTTGGGCAGCAATATGATTTTCGCAATGGCAATGCATTCGACACATTAATATGAGCAAAGGTAAGGATCGCCTCGGGAGTACGATAGTCTCCAGGGGTACTTGAATTTCGGTCAAAACAAATAAAAACTGTAGTGACCAAGCCTCCCTCACTTTTTTTGTTATTTATATTTCAAGAATCGGACGTTTCCGACGAAGTATTGACTGGCGCTAGTGATCACAAACATGGCCTACTACTGTAAACAAATACAGAACTGGTCTCAATTCCAAGAGCATTCCATACGAAGAGAGTGACGGTAATTTTCTACAGAAAAACAAAATCTCTATAAATTTCCGTTAGTATAATAATCTGAAGCAAAGGATGGAAAAACTCTTTGTGGGCCCAAAAAAGCGTTGAAACCGATTTTTCGATTTCAACCCATGGTGGTTAATTATAGGTTAATTTTAAATTTCTCAGCAATTAAGATAGATTAACTAATCCAAAACAAAGATATATGGCGCCGTTTTTTGTAAGTTCAAATAAATTAATAAGGCTAAATATCTTAAGAACTTTTCGTTAAAATTTCAAATAATTACAAATTATTTTCGATCTCTTAATGACTCTTCAAGTACTTCTTTTTTATCAAATAATATTATAATCACAAAAAATTTTAGATTTTAATTGAAATTTTAGATTTTGTGGCTATTCTGCGCATAAACAAATATAATATTTTTTTAACAAAATCTTTTATAACTGTTTAAACTCAAATATTTAGTTATTATACAGCTCGAAGCCAACTTAAAACTTGAGACCTAATCCAATAAAAGATTTTCACATCCGTTCAACCGTTTTTTCTGTACTTGGTAATCTAGCTAAAACATTAAGGTGTTAGTAAAAAATGTTATTAAGCAAAAAAAGATTCAAAAACAAAAAAATATATGGAATAAAATAATTTATTATAACAATGTTAAATAAAATCCAAATTCAAATAATATTTTTATATTAAAGTTTGAGTGCTTTGATAACCTGCCCATAATCGAATTTATTTTTTTATTTTGTAAGTTTGTTTTATATATAACACAGGTCAACAATTTTTTGAGAGTTATGAGTTAACTAAAGAGATAATACCTGCCATCTTAGGGAATATCAAATCCGCTTACCGTTTCTCCTTAACTAGCAGTTAAAAAAAACATAAAATATTAGAAAAAAAGGGCAAAAAACCAAAAAAAGATTTAAAAACAAAAATAAATTGAAATTTTATTTTTTGCATATTCACAATATTTAAACTGTTAAATTCAAACTTCAGATAATATTTTAATTAAAAACCAATAATATATAGTGCCGTAATTAAGTTTGGACGCAAAATATTCTGTATTATCTATATGCGATGATTAATGTTATGATTATTATTATTATATTTTGATCAGTTGTTTTATATACTACATATATGCATTCATTCAGTTCTTGGTATCCTATACACGAATTAAATTAAAATGAACATGATCGAACCTGTTGATAATAAGCTTGATGCCAAGCCTAATAATTAATAAATATTATTTTTCATTATTTTGGAAAAATATAAGCTACAAGAAATTTTCATATGCAAAACAGATTTTTAAATTTTTGTTATTAGGGTATATATTTAAATCTGTCAATTTGGTCAAAAAAGGCCATTTTGCGTTAGACGGATCTAAGGAGTCAAAAACGGATAAAAAAACGAAAAATATACATGATATTAGGCCATCATGGGGATGCATTCTTTTATGTTTTCATAAAATTAACGTTTCTGACATTTATTTGTTGACCTGTGTAACAGGACCTATAAAATTTGTTCACTTGCATTATTACATCATTATGAATTTTTTGTCGCTGATGTTGATTTACCCGAAATACAGATTAAAAAGAAAATTTCACAAATTGCATAAAAAACTTGATGTTCTAATACAACAAAAAAAATGCAGTGACTAAATAACAAAAACAGTATTCATAACTACAAGTTTTTAATCAACTCAAATTTAAAATATGTTATGTTATTAATTCGCCTACTATTAGCCTCGTTTCCTCTATTTTTTCGCCGTTTCCATTATGCATGAATAAAAAATGAAAATAAAAATACAAAAGTAGATGCCGCCCCCTTTATAAATTTTTAATTCTTCTTATGTGAGATAAAAAAAATAGTTGTTACATTGATTTAAATATGGCACAAAATTCAATTTTTTTAACATATAGGGATTTTTAAAGTCAATTTTGCCTAATTTAACTATTTCATTTCGACTGTCATCTATGTGTGGACCGAAATCACATAATGACAAAAATAATTGATAGGGTTTTGATGAAATTTATTGAGTTGATAAACCTCCAGATATAGGGTGTGTATTTTAGGAAGAAGAATTAAATTTAGTTCCAATACATAAATAATTGCAATATCTAATACAGGTCAGCAAATATCAATGTCAGAAAAGTGGTTTTTAAAAAAAACATAAAAAAATGCATCCTTATGATAACCTAATCTTATATTTTCTTTTTTCTTATTTTCTCCCGTCTTTGGCTCCTTAAATCCATCCAAAACGAAAAATGGCTTTTTTGACCAAATTGACAGATCTAAATATATCCTAAAAAGAAAGATTTTGAAAATCTGTTTTTCATACAAAAATTCCATGCAAGTTAAATTTATAATCACATATAATGAGAAATAAATGTAATTAATACAACAAGCTCTTACATTGGCATTTATAAACACGACGCTATATTTTTTTTACAACGATAATCAAACGTATTCACACCTCTGCTATTAACAGAACCATAGCTAACTATCCGTTCAACATAGTTTTTAAACGGCCGGCCCCCTCCCGTATTTCATTAAAAAATAATTTACCCCTGAACATCCGTAATCACCTGGCTCAATTCCAGTCTGGCCACTGCCATCTAGTTGCAAACTTCAGAGCACGTTTGGACCCATCTTTAAATAATATGTGTTGCGACTGCAAATCAGCATCTGACGAATACAACACTGGCTCATATGCCCCGACCGCGGGCTATCTCTCCTATAGATTTTTAAATCAATCCATCACTAGCTGTCCTCAAGCTTAATCTTAATTCCAACTATCAACGAATCGGCAATAAACAACAACAACACATCGGTTTTTTATTAAATATTATTTGAAGTTTGAATTTAACATCAAAAAAATTTTTTTTGTTTTTTAATCTTGTTTTTATTTTTAATTTTTTTTTAATTTTTAACTACATTTATTATAGTTTTCATTATAATTTCCAGCATATAGAATAATAGTGTAGTTATTTGATAAATATGATACATATATAAAATTACAATTTTTTGCACTATTTATCTACTATGCATCCATTAATTTTTGGAAAAAGTTTAGTAAATTTTTTTAAACGAAAATTTCTTTAGAATTTAAAATATTTTAAACTTGTTAATAATTAAATACTAAAGCGTTGTGACTCAAAAAAAATTTTAAATTTTTACTTTTTGACATTGATCGCATTTTATAAGAAAAGTCGTAAATGTATGTTGTTATCACACAGGTCAACAAATATTAATGTCAAACGAGATTGTTATGAGAACATAAAAAAATTTAACTTCATGATGGCCAAATCCCACATATATTTTTTGTTTTTCTTAACTTCTTCCGTCTTTGGCTCCTTAGATCCGTCTATAACAAAAAATAGCCTATTTTGACCAAATTGACTTATCTAAATATACCCTAAAAGGAAAAAATATAAAAATTTATTTTGCATCCTTGTAACTTATATTTTTCATATCAATTAATAAATAAGTTTTATTAATATAATAAGCTCTTACATCGGCATTTAGATAATACAATATTTAGCGTCCAAACTTAAATACGACACGATATATTATCGGTATTTAATGAAAATATTATTTTAAGTTTGAATTTAACAGTTAACCTTGTGTGAATATGCAAAAATAAATTTTCAAAACATTTTTGTTTTTAGATCTTTTTTGTTTTTTTGACTTTTTGTTTAAAACTTTCAATGTTTATACCTGACTAATTAAGTTTGATTAGAAAAAACGGTAAACGGATTTAATGTTCCCTAAAATGGCAGGATTGATCTCTGTAGGTAATTCACAACTTTTAAAAAATGTTGACCTGTGTCATATAAAATAGTATTTCCGAAAGAAAAATTTTCAAAAAACAAATTGAATTTGAATGCGTGTGAAGAAAAATTACAACTTGAGGAGAACATGGTATATTGTTTATATGTTGTGAGTATAGATAAGTTTGTGCGCTCAGATACCATATAAACGTTTAACTTATCACGCGCCATTTATATACTAACTCTCGTCTATACTGGACTTTAATAATAAAAAACTCTTTTAGGGCACGTGCAAAGTGAGTTTTTATTTTCGTAAAATTTTAAAAAATCCGATTTTTTTTAATTTTTTTTTTTAAATTTTTTATTACAAGCATTTTATGTATGTAAACAAAATTTGGCAACTTTTTAAAAACTTGCGTTTCATTAAAAATAAAATTTTTTGAAATTTTAAACATTTCACGAAAATTAAAACTCACTTTGCACGTGCCCTTAGTTTAAATGTGCAAATATATTTATATAATTTAAAGGTATTATAAAAGACCACGTTCAAAATGAGCATTACTTTCACAAATAATACATATTTAGTTTTCTTATGTTATTCAATTAGACGCAAAAAATATTAAAATTTAAAAATCGTAACAAACAAGACTTAAAGCAAGTAAATTTGTACATAAAGAAATTGATTTAGTGGCCTAAAGTCTTTATTTTTAAATAATTCTCTGAACGCTGTGCTGCCCCGGAATGGGGAATTGATAGCAATTGATGGGTTCTCCCGTCCTGAGTTTCCAATACCTAACGACGCAAGTCGTCCCATTAATGAGCATGGGCTGGCACCCGACATTCTTAGCGTGACTATCGCATCGCAGATTCAAGCAGCTCTTGAGGCAACTTTCGGCCACGAGGGAGCCCATCGGGTCTTCTGTGCACACTAGGGGCGTAATCGTCTTGATTTTGGCGGCTGGGATTTTTGTGAAACCTTTTAGGCGAGAAAAAAATTATCATATAAATATGGATTATTTAGTTCTCATAATACCACCTTTGAGTCACGTAATTGGCTCAGATAGCTCAGTGGCAACCATTCCTGTCTTTCAGGTCAGAGGTTGCGAGTTTGAGTCCATGCCACAAGAAGCTTTTTTCTTCGAAATAATAGAAAACTGAGACCACTTTAAAACTGCTAAGTGCCCGAAACAATAGGCTCTCTCAACGATATGCCTAAAGTGAGGGTTGCTAAAGCCAGCGTGCGTGAAATTCTTACAAAATTGTCAGAGCGCTAAATGGGTATGGCTTCTCTATATGGAAATAAGTGTGAAGGAAACCTCCAAATTTTTAGGTCTCGTAAGCCTCCTCGGCCTGGTTTGTTAAGTGTTCAAGTCTAATATATCAGATAATTAACTGGACATAAATGTTTTAACTGAAATACTAGTCGGTTAGGCCGGACCGTACTTCATATGAATACGGAGCTAAGCCAAATACCATTTTTTGCAAAACATTATTCTCATATATCTGAAACAAATTTGTACATCTAAGATTTAATTTCACTTTGTTTTTTTTAAATTTTTAAGTAATTTATCAAATTATAATATAAGCCGGGCCAGACGTGACCATATTGTTAAAAATTAGTTGAGGATCAGGCCTGTACATCAAATCTTGCCTTTAAGGCCAAATGAGGGCAAGCTAGGTCTTAGTTTGGTCCGATGAAAATTATTATAACCAAATGTCTTTTACAAAAATGCTGCTACTAAATTTAAATATTTATACAGCACAAACAAACCTAATGTTTTAGGGTCACCATATGGGGGATGGGTCATTAAAAATAAGGGCGAATAGGCCCTTTAATTTTGGTTGATTTCACAGGTTTACAAAATTTTGGGAATTGCTAAAAGAGATCAAAACTAATATAGATTTTCAAATCCCTTTACCTTTTATTCTGATCAATTTTATTAAGTCAGCTAAAAACATTCAAAATTTTAGAAAAAATGTAAAACAAAAATAAAAACTATAGGAAAAAAGTTTTTTTTTTCAAAACAATTAAACTATTAAATTCAAAAACTATTTTTGTTAAAAACCAATCATATATCGTGTCTATTTAACGCCCAATATTCTGTATTATATAATACTAGTTTAAGTGCTTGATAAACTAAAAAATCTTTCTCCACAGGTCAACAATTTTTTGAGAGTTACGAATTAACTAGAGAGATCGAACCTGCCGTCTTAGAGAACATCAAATCCGTTTACCGTTTTTTCTAATCAAAATTAGTCAGTCAGTTATAAATACTAAAAATTTTAGAAAAAAAGTCAAAAACCTAGAAAAGATTTAAACACAAATATAAATTGAAATTTTATTCTTGCTTATTTACAATAGTTAAACTGTTAAATTCAAACTCAAATTATATTTTTATTAAAACCCGATATTATATCGTGTCGTATTTGTGTTTGGAACTGAAATATTTTGTATTATCTAAATGCTGATACAAAAGTTTCATATTAATAAATTTAATTTTTCATTATTTGTGATTAAAAACATAAGTTACAAGAGATTTTAGTATGCAAAAAGGATTTTTTAATTTTTTCTTTTTAGGGTATATTTAGCTCCGTCAATTTGGTTAAAAAAGGCCATTTTTCGTTATAGACAGATCTAAGGAGCCAAAGACGGAAGAAACTAAGAAAAACGAAAAATGTTTATGAGATCAGGCCATTATGGTGATGCATTCTTTTATGTTTACATAAAATTCACGTTTATGACATAATTATTTGTTGACTATTTGTGAGATAATAGAGTTACAAGGGTTTTATATAAAAAAAAATTTTTAAGCTATTATCGAGGTCACAATAGGTCTGGTAAAAGGGACATTTGATGTGGACGATTCTAAGCAGCTGAAGGCGGAAAAAATTACGAAAAACTTAAAATATATATAAGATAAGAGGTCATCCTGGGGATCTAATCTTTTACGTTTTCATAATTTTATTTTTTCTGACCATAGTGATAATTTGTGTTTATAGGCAAAGTTTTTTTATTTTTTTGGACAATTATGAAAAAGAAACGAAGGTTTAATGTTAAAAAATTTACATTGAGGCATGTGTAAAGTGAGTTTTTATTTTGATGAAATTTAAAAAAATCTAATAATTTTGAAAATTTATTTTTTTCAAAATCAAATTTAACAACTTTTTGAAAATTTAATTTGCGTTTTATCACAAAATATTTCACGAAAATAAAAACTCACTTTGCACTTGCCCTTATAAACAGAATCAACTTTGCATGAGCGTTTAATTTACATTTAAAATGTTGTTTTATAACAAATTCACGGATCCTATATTTTTCATCAACTACCTTTGAAAATGCAAATAGATTTACCTTTGATATTCTGTGGCTATAAATGAGATAAAAACAGAAATGTAAGTTGGCCAGTGTTTTTATAGGTAAGTATTTTTTTAAATTTAAAAAAATACCAAAATGTATTTCAAAAACATACCTGATCTTGAACCAGGTAAATAAATGTTTTATTTAAGGGCACGTGCAAAGTGAGTTTTTATTTTCCTGATATTTTCAAAATTTTAAAAAAATTTATTTTGAAATAAAAAGCATATTATTAAAAAGTTGTCAAAATTAGTATATGGGCATTAAATGCTTATCCTGAAATAAAAATTTTTTTAAAAAGTTTTGAAAAATATAAAATTTGTAAAATTATCAAAATTTTCAAAATTTTAAAATAAAAACTCACTTTGCACGTGCCCTAAGTTAAAGTTATTTATAATTCTCAATACCTGTATCATCAAAGCCATAGCTGATTAAAATCAATCGTTTAAAAAAAAATTTTGACAATTATAAAATTCTAAAATAAGGGCCCGTTAAATAGTCATTAATTTAAAAAAATCTAAAAATTGGGTTTCTAAAATTTAAACAAATTATATATTTTTCAGAATTTTTCAAAAACAAATTTTTTTTAATGTATAATTAAATAAGGGTAATTTTCGACTTTAAAAATACGTTTTTTGTCAAATTAAAATTTAAATTTTTTAACCCTGGACGCGCGCCCTAATAGACAATTGATATCACGTATTTACCTTGATTGACGAAATCAATAATCCACATACGAATATCTTAGCTGATAATGCAATCGAATTATATTTCATTTAGATATGGATTTTAGGACAAAAAAAAATATTTTTTGAAAAATTTTAAATTATAAATTAATTATGTATATACACATAGTAATAGGTTTGCTTTATAAAGGTGGCCGCCTTGTTTTGATAAGGTTTGAGGTCTATGAATATCTCCTTTAAACAAATATTATCCTTTCCACGTATAACATGTTTGTCTCGATATTGAAATTAGGGACCTGCTAAATATAAAAATCGATCGAGTCTAATTTTAATTATGCTTGACACATATTATCAATCAAAAAAAACCTAAACATCACTCCCCTCTGTGTTCTCGTAGCGTGAAAGCATTTTTTTCAAATTCAATTACAACCTAATTGCATTTTATTTTGAGAAATAACTATAATTAGCTGGAAGAGTTATAAATATATAATTATATGGCCACAATAATTAGGTTATAGCGCAATTTGAAAAATAAATAGTATCTGATTCAAATATAGATGTGATGACCGAGCACATAATGTGTTGTATTCTAAACATCAAATAAGCAGCGTTAGCCTGGTTAGTAGTTGTATGAGTTACCGGTTGATTCTGGATCCTATAAACCTAGGACCGGCTGCGTGTGTTAACAAATCTCGTTTAACTCGGCGGGGCCTGATGTAGTAAAAAGGGTAAAGAGAAAAAAATTTGTAGGAAACTACTTTAAAAAACTTGCTATAACAACAAAGTAAAATTACAGTTATTAAATAGGAAGAGTTGTAACCTTCTTTATTACTGCTGACCAATGAAACTCGAATTTTAATTTCTTGTACACAGCATAATTATTTATCTCTTATTTAAAGATTGGTCTCGTCTCCTTGTTCTTAGTTCCGATTGAAAGCGGACAAGTTTATTAATTTAGCAAATAAAACAAATTATAAATTTAGGAAAAATAACCCAAAATACTTATTAAGACGCCTGATATAAAATTTTATTTTGAGATGGGAAATAATAGTTACATTTGATTATTTTTTTGAACTATATTATAGATTTTTAAAGTCACAAAAACAGTCAATTTTGCCGAATTTGACCATTCGATTTGGTTTGGTAGAAGAAAATAATATTTTAAATAGGGCCGAAAGGTAGCATATTAAATACTAAGATGATAAATAATATATTGTTTATTCATTTCAACGCATTAGGAAAATGTAATACCTAGTAGTTTTAGCCATTCAATTAAACGACTAAATATACCAAATTAATGCTCGCAAATATTAAAATCTTATTACATAAATGACATTAAAAAATTTTATTTATTGTCAGCCGGAAAATAGAATTTGAAAACTTTTAGTTAAGCGCCCTCCATATACAATATAATAAAAAACTTTCGGCAAATATTTAATAAAATATAACAAAAGACAAAACAAGACGTGAAAGAGCATCTAAAGTTCATCATTTTTTTCAAAAAAGTTTTAGGAATTTTTTGTAATACAAATCATGAAAAGTTGCATCTCCAAAATCTAAAAAATAAATAAAATTATTTTAAAAAATAGTGTGAGAATTTTAAAATAATTTTTTTTATTAATTTATTGAAAAAATGAATGAACGCTTGGCGCGCCTCAATGATTGAAGGCTCCCTTATTTTTCGGTAAATTGAGTCGAGTAAAAGGCGCAAATGGCGAATTGCGTGGAATTTCGATATCCGTAGATAAGCACGTGATAGGTTCCGCTTTTGACATAATAGTCATATGGAAAACGGAATTTCGAAAGGTTTACCTAAAATCAATGTTTATTCATTTGTTTTGCATCAATTCCCTCATCTGTGGTTTTGAACAAATCAAAATTCGATGCGAATTTGTCTTTAAATATAGTAATCAATTGAGCTAAGTGGGATGACCTTAATATCATGCAAACTTTGTTGTGAAGCTAAACAGCAGTGAGTCTGAGAGTTGGATGGGTGACCATCATCGTGTCCCAAGGTCGCAGTTTTTTGAAATCTTAGGCCTATAATCCTAGCTCAGCGACGCTTGTTATTTTATATGACTCTGCGGGGCCTAGCGTTGAGTTTAAGGCAAGCCCTGACACTGGTATACTGTCTCTTATTGGGGAAATAATGTCTGGAGAAAAAACTCATTTCACCGTCAGTGGACGCCACAAGCTTTACAAAGCCCATGTATACACTAAAACTAATTAATAGATGGACTATTATTTGCCTGAAAAGGTCACAGCTTCAGATGTATTATATCTGGAGAAATTTTAGCCATTGACAAAATCAGGGACATTGACGAAAACTGGGGTGTAAAGGGAAATCGATTATTACTTTGCGCCTTTAAGGTAATCCGAGGACCCAAGCAGTGAATTATTATTATTGGCGTATTTAATCATTGGGGAAAAAAGTCAGTTGTTGACATACCTCTGGGGGATGGGGCATTATATATAAGCAATAATTACTTGTAGACTTTTATATTTATTTTATACAAATTATTATTTCCTTTTAATCAAAATATTGAATCTTCATCCACAATTCCTAACAGCACCAAACCAACACATAAAAATTGCTTTCACCACCAAAAAAATAATCCTTTTTCCCCCTTTTTCGGTTCCGTGCGTGCTGGCACGCGCCTAAGGGGCGCACGCATGACAAAACCAATAAAAAAAATTTTATTTGAAACGCTTGTAATTTTATATACTTTGGCAATAAATTCCCGGGTGGCAGGGTCTCCATCGGCATTTTTGAGAATAACATCGACGCTCCAATAGTCGCACTCGGTTCTTTTGGGCCATGATATGGTGTAAATTCCCTTAACGTCTTTCTTATATTGAACTTCAGCTAGACACATATACATTTTATATAGCACTAAAAATAATTTCGAAATACATAAAGAGGTCTAATATAGGAGCTTAAACTCAATAAATGATTTTTGGCAGGAATGGAAAAGATAACAAAAAAATTAACTAACAGTGCTGAAAAAACAATTAGCCATGAAACTTTGGCTCATTCCCCCAAAACAATTGGAAAGAAAGAGAGCTACAGAGAAAGGGCTAAAAATAAATTTTACAGGTTTTACTTAAAACAGAGGCCTAAAGAGCTCACTTTTTGTTTATATTTCAAAACTTTAGAAAATTAATAACCCACAAATTTAATAATTCCATACTTGTAAGATATAATAATATTTTGTAAATAATTTAAAGATTTTTCATATATTTAAATATTTGGGGGATTCGAGCAGTCTATTGAAAACAGATGAGTTGTAAATTGGCTTACAGGTCTATAAGGCCATAAAGAATTAGATTTGCAAAGCTCGATGTTATTTCTCCCAGGTTATTATTAAATTCTGCCTTTTAAGTATTATGTTAGGCCTCTTCTTATTGAGGAAAACCCCAAATCTAATCTTTTTTTAGCAAAAATGAATTTAACAACGAGATATATGCTCCTAAACCTTAGAATAAATAATATAGATTACGTAAGGTTCCCATAATGTTAGCATAAAAATAAAATGAGAGGATTGCATAGTAGCTACAAATTTGGTAAATTCTCATAATTTTTATAAAAATATATAAAGTTTTAAAATATTTAAGAAAAAATTAAAGTTCTACCTTGATAATGGTATTTGTTCAAGGCGTTTCCAACATAACATTGAATCGAAAGGTCTTGCCTCAAAAAGATATTGATCGGTATATTTAAGTTTTTTATATGTTACAATAAATGTGAAAATTTAGGTTATCATTTAAAATCAATTTTTGCAAAAAAAAATTTTTTGTACTGCTAATGATAACAATACAGTCACAAAATTTATTGGTGTATGGGCACGTGCAAAGTGAATTTATATCGTTTTTAAAATTTTGAAGAAAAAAATTTTTGTAATAAAACACAAATATTTAAAAAGTTGCCAAATTTTAAATAAATGCACATATATGCTTTTTCTGAAATAGGAAATTTTTGAAAATATTTTGAAAAAAAATAAATTTTTAAAATTTTCAGATTTAAAATTTTACGAAAATACTCACTTTGCACCAGGCACGATTCTAGACCCCTTTTGGGGGGGCAGTGCCCCCCCAAAAGTTTTTGGTTGCCCCCCCCCAAAAAAAATAATTTTATTTGGCCCCCCCCCCCCCCCCCCAAAAAAAAAAATTGAATTTGCCCCCCCAAAAATACATAGTAATTTTATTTTTTCCACATAATATAATTAAATTTGCTCCGTCAAAAATATTTAAAAAATATTATCTTAAAAATATTTACTTTTTTTAAAAGTGTTTTTATTCATTAATACTTCACATCCGCAAGAGAGATCAAACTAACAGAAATATATAGAAAAATTTGATTTTACAGAAAGCTTTATATTTGTGAAACCAATTCATAAATCTGATCCCTAAGAAATTTTCTCAGTTAACAACGATCTTTTGTTAGAATATAATCGAGAACCAAAGAACCTGATCGCACAATGCTACGATGGGGCGAACGTAATGCCCGGGAAAAAAATGGTGTTCAAGTATTTCTAAGCAAAATAGCTGGACACCATGTCCCGTATATTCACTGCTTTAACCATCGATTGCATCTTGTTGTAAAAGATTGTCTTATTTTAAGTGAAGGGAAAGATTTTTTTTTATAATTTTTCTTCCCTTCATAAATTTTTTCAACATGATGCAATCAAGGGAGTTAGTGAATGCGGAACCATACCTCGGCTGTTGCCCCATTGGTGGTGTGGTCACTACGACGCCATTTTTTTTAATTGGATAAAAATATTTAACACCCTTTTAAAAATTAAAAATAAAATAATTTTTATATCTTCAGGTCACAGGGCCGAAGCGTCGAGGTTTTTTGACCATATTTATAATCATCTATTTTATTTTTTATATGTAATTGAAAAATTATTTTATTTATTAAAAATAATTATTGATCAATTTCAATGCAGAACGATTTATATTTCTTAAACTTCTGATTTAATACACCATTGTTTGTTAGAAATTAAACAATTAAGAAATAAAAATACATTTGAAGATTTATTCAAAAATTGTTTTGATATTAATATTTTTTTAAATGACAATAATTTATCTATGGATAAAAGAAAAACTAAACCTAAAGATTTTTCTGATTTTTATTTATTTTCTACTCATAAGTTTGAAAATATTTTAAATATTAATGATGAAGTAAAAAGTATTTATTTTAATATTATTGATTTATTTATATTTTGATAATAGATTTTTTACCGATTATAGTTGTTTAAAATCTTTAGATTCCCTTTATAAATTTGATTAACCTTTATTTTAGATATAAATAAATTAGAGCCTCTTTTAAAAATAAGTAATATTGATAAAAATTCATTATCTAAAGAAATTGACGTAGCCAAAAATTTTTTAATAAGAAACTTAATAATTACAAAGAATGTGTTACTATTGATTTTGTTAAATTTTTATATGATTACAATGATGCGTTTTCTAATCTATTTAACATTTTTCCTATAAGTTTGTTAATTGGCTCTTCAACGTCGAGTTGTGAGGCCACATTTTCTTCTCTAAGAAGGATAATAACGGCTGACAAGTAGTGACCTGCTTAAAGGTGTGGTTCTTTTAGAACACGAAAATCATTAACTAGGGGCGTTGAATTTTGATGAATATTGTAATTTAATTAAAATCCTCTAAGATAAAATAGTTTGATCAATACAATACACTGCTCATAATCAGCTAATTATTGCTTACTATTTTAACATGGTTGCAAAATTTTTTTATGCGCATTTAACGTTTATGTCCATGTTTTATTTAATTTTTTACCCTAATATTAATAACTAGTTATATATAGTGTTTTTTCATATATATTCTTCCAAATTAGCATACTTATACATTTTGTTTTCATAAATCAATCTTACACTTTTCATTTTCTAAAATCCAAAGTTTTATATAATTCATTTTTATTATTCATATATATCATATTTTTAATTTTCATGCGCAATGATGCCAAATGATAAAATTATACTTACAATTAATTCAAATCTCATATCTATTTAAGCAATTGATTTTAGTGAAAACAATTAATTTTAATTCACATATTCAATTTATAAATCACTTTTTTAATTTAAGAATATAATAAATTACTATTAATTTGTTAAAAAATTTTGAACATGGATTCTATTGTTGTACATGTATAGTTTTTGCCGTGACCGAAGGTCACGGCCAATTTTGCCGCCGAAGGCGGCAAAAAAATTTTTTCTGCCCCCCCCCACGAGTTTTTTTTGCCCCCCTAAAAGGGAAAAGCTAGAATCGGGCCTGCTTTGCACGTGCCCTATGGTAAAGTTTATGTATATGCATAAAATTAATTAGTTCTTATGTCATTTTCTTATATTTTTACGTTTTGTTGAATCATGGCTGAGAAGCCCTGGTAGTTATTTTCATTTTAAAATAAATCAAAATATTTTTTTATACTGGGGGCGCCTATAAGGCCAAGCAAAACATTTTTAGAACTTGCAACTTGTAGTGCAAATGGTTAGGGATCACAAATTATTGTAATAAATGCGTTATGAATGATGTTTTGAAAATCTAAAATCAAAAAAAATGAACTCACTTTGAACGCGGCCATAATATATGCTTAGATTATTATTTGATATATCTCAAACACCCCTTAAAATATAATCAAAGAAAATTTTTAAATTATTATGAAAAAAATAAAATAATTTAAACAAAAATATCAACCTCCCTAAAAAATGATTCCACAGGTGTTTGTGAAAAAGGCACATAATTGGGCTTTTGTGGTTTCGTTAGATATGCAAAAATATAGAAGCACATTCAACCAATTTCACTAACCGAAGGCGAAGATTCAAATGTTAATCATGGGTCCTTTGATATCAGAAGTCTTTTATGAAAATATTTGAATGTATATGTATGGTGATGGAAATTTTATAAATTAAAGACGTTGCTGATTTATTGCTTATAAATGCGTTTAAACTTGATTTATTTATTTTTCAAATTTTAAAATTCTTAAAAATTAATTTACTGAAATGCAAATTTTTAATATTGTTATAAAATATTTTTTAAACATGAAAGACTATATAATATCTAATTATCTCTGATTATTTCTTTAATAAAAACCTTCAAAAAATTTTAGAAAGCATAGAACCTTTTTTTAAGTTTTTTAAATAAAACATTGAATGGGCCGTTTTTTATATTTATATTTTTACTAATTTAAAATTAATAACATTATTTTAATGGCGCTAACACGGTATTACAAAATGATTTTAGCTAACAATAAATTATGTGTTTCCAATACTCATTATTGGGATATTAAAACAAAATAAACCTGGCCTGCCTATTACACAGGTCAACAAATTTCAATGTCAAAAAAAAATATGAAAACTTAAAAGAATACATTTCTAGATGATTCCCTTATCTCATACATATTCCGTTTTTCTTAGTTTTTTTAGCTTTGGCTCTTTAGATCCGCCCATATCAAAAAAATGGCTTTCCAAATTGACAGTTCATGCGACCTTGAGAATACCAAAAAATTTCAGGGTTTTGGTAACAAATGTTTGTCCTCAAATAATGAGAAATAAATTTTTTTTAGTATATCAAACTCTTACATCAGCATCTAGAAAATCTAAAATATTTCGCAAAGCATAAACACGACACAATATATTATTGGTTTCTAATAAATTGATGTTACCAGTTTGGCTGTTGTGAGTATGCAAAAAAATTTCAATTTATTTTCGTTTCAAAATCACTTTTGTTTTTTTGACATTTTTATAAAAAATTCAATGTTTATTGATGACTTACTAAGTTTCATTAAAAAAAAGCGCTAAGTTAATTTGAATATATCAAAGATGGTAGGTTTAATCTCCGTAGTCAGCTCATAACTCTCAAAAATTTGTTGGCCTGTGTTATTTGAAATATCCCACATCGTCAAATAACAATATCGCTAAAGATTGTTGAAAACGGATCAGTTAAAAATTTCTAAATAGCCTGGGCATATACAAATTATTACCAACAGACGCGTACCTAAGATTAAAAAAATAGGGTGGGAGAGGGGATGGGGGTTGGGAAAAAAATGGGGTCGGGTAGATATTCATACATATTAATTTTTATTGCATTTTAAACGTTATTGATCATTTAGCAATAAGGAGAGGGGGCGGACAAAGTACTGAGGTTATATACCAGGTTGCCCCATTCCTCTTCGGTATGCCAATGCTAAAGAAAAAACTTGGGCAAAACAACAAAAATCTAATTTTAAAAATTGCCAATTATGTCAATTTTTACATGCTTCTATGTCTTATGAGCTCATCGAACCCCGTTATTGAAACCGATTGGCATGTTTCAATTTCTCTTAGTTTCTTCCGTCTTTGGCTCCTTAGACCCATCCATAACAAAAAATAACCTTTTTTGACCATGTTGATTATCATAATATATCCCAAAGAGAAGAAATTTATGAATCCTTTATTCTACCTTGTAACTTACACAAATAAAGAAAAATTTTTTTTAATATTTTAACTCTTACACCAGTACATAGATATTACAAAATATTTAGCGTCCAAACTTAAATACGAGTTTTGGATATAAAAATTATTTGAAAATTGATTTTAACGGTTTATTTGTTGTGAATATGCAAAAAAAATTTAATTTATTGTTTTTAAATCTCTTTTGTTTTTTGTTACCTTCTCTAGAATTAATGTTTACAGCTGGCAAACAAGTTTTATAAGAAAATAAACGTTGAAAATTTCAAAGATGGCAGGTTTGGTCTCTGTAGTTAACACATAACTCTAAAAAATTTGTTGACCTGTGTAATCTTTTAACCAATTATGATGTTAAAATCGATAAATATTATAGAATAGTAGCCCATTCACACTTCCTTGGTTTATTTAATTTATTTTATAAATTTTCAAAATTTAAATGTATAATAATTTGAGTTTTTAAAACGAAAATAATCATGTTTAGACAATATTTTCTAATAAAACTCGGAGCAGTTGCTTCAGGTATATTTAAAAAATCTTGATAAATTTATATTGAAATCTATATAAACATATTTTACATCAACAAAACTTTTAAAACAACTCTAACTCTTTAAAAAAATTTAACAATGAACCAGTACATTTTTTAAAATTTAAACAAAAATTTAAATTTAAAAGTTTGGACGCACTAGTAAGATATTATGTGTCTAGGTGACAGCTTTTGGTTTAAAGTTTTCCTCATAACTTTCCCTATTTAGGGGCGCCATAAACGTTGGGGCTTTGACTCTTTCAACCCAAGCAAAGCAATAAATGCCGACGGGTTAAATAGTATGAGTTCGCACGCCGGCGACCTAGGTTTTTAGCCTAGGCTTTTTCTTTAGATACATCATTTAGGGCCTACTGCCTAAGGAGGACCACTCAGAAGCTTCAAAGTGGCTGCAAATGTTCACTATTTTTACGAAGAAAAAAGCCTCCTGTGCACGAATTCGAACTCGCAACCTCCTGCTTGTAGGACAGGAAGGTTTGTCACTGAGTATATTTAATATTAAATGTAAATATAAAAAATTGTATGGCGAAAAACGAAAAAAAAAGAACTGACCGCACTATTGAAATAATATACATTAATGCTGAAACTTAATGTTATATAGAGTTAAATGAATATTTTAATATAGTTAGAAAAAGGTCAAACTATAAAAAAATATATGTCTTATATAATAAAAAAATTGAGAGATGGCCAAAATATATTTAAAGTAATATATTATATGTATTTTCACATTTTAAAATAAATGATTTTAATATACTAATTAATTAAATATATATATTAATATATTTGAGAACAATATTCATGGTTTTTTGGGTTTCTTCCAGTATTGACTTTCGTTGAATCGCCTAAACGATCGGGCCATAACGCCGTGAGTCTCGAGCGTTTTTCGCCAATAGTGGTGCAATTGAGGCACCCTGTGATCATTGTAGACAAAAACGTAGGGCATTTTGGTATTGTTTCCTTTAATTTTTGGATTCTCAAATCCCGTATAATTGTCGGGCGCATACGTCCATTCATCCAAATCTTCCACGCGGTAACTTAACTGATAATAAATTAAAAAAGAGGTTTTAAAGTGCATTTTGGTGGGACGATCTTGAGCGTATGTAAGCTTGGTTGTGTTTTACACTCAAGTTAAGAGTAAGATTGAGCTGGAGGGCAGCTAGATTGAGGGCAGTTAGTGATCTCTAGCTGCCCTCAAGCTCAATCTTATTACTAACTACCAACGAATGAGACAATAAGCGACAACAACAACTGCAACGTGGAGCCTGGTAAGTAGTTTGACGGGTGATTGCCAACGAATTTCAAAACCGTATTGCATTTTTTTGAAAGTTAAGACCTCAAACAGGTCGCCGGTGCTTGCAAAATCTTATTTAATTCTGCAGGGCCTACTGTAGAATTATCAGTGGAAAAGCCCAAACGGGAAAATGGGCTGGAGGAAAATCCTTTACCACACGTTTTTTTTTTCAAAGTGCATTTTGTGTTATATCACAAAAAAGAATTAATTTTGGTTTGTTACATGCTCATAGCAAAAATTGAATTGATTCAAGTAATTTACAAAATGTTTTTAAAAAATTAAAACTAATAGATAATTAGATTGTAGCAATCCAGGGTTTTAGAAGGACTTAATAGTAAATAGTTTCTAATTTATAAGTTGAAAATCAAATAAAGTTATAAAAACGCATATTACGACAAATAGAATTATTTGCAAAATGATTTTCTTTTTCCCGGATTTCTCTGGAAGGCTGCGACTAGATTAAATAAAATTGCCAAAAAAAACCCACGCATTTTAATAACATTGAGGCGGAAAAAAACTTTTTTAAAAAATTAAAAAAATTTTAAAAATTTTTGGAAAACAAATTTTTTATATAAAAAAATTTTGTTAGGCACACCCTAAAACAACCAAAAAACCTAAATTCTTATTTTTTGATATAAGCCGCTAAAATTTTTTATTTTAGGTATTTAACAATTTTAAAAGATTAGCCGCAGCCAAATGTGCACTATAACACGAACATAAACATTAAACTTATAAATATATTATGGAGTTGAGTAGTATATGAGATTCGAATGTCCCGTCTACGGCTGATTAGGTTTTCTGGCAACGTCCTTTTTTTTTGAGTAATTGGTTTGAGTTCGATTCCGTGCATGGGCAGATTTTTTTGACGAAATATTTTTAATAAAACCACTTTAGCTGTCGCGTGACCTCCTTAGACCACGTTTTTTTTTTATTTTTTCAAAAAAAGGACACACATGGTTAATCTCCGCCCAGCCCAATTCTTTTTGAGGGTCTAGCACCAAGCCTTGCAGGTTCTAATCTAGCCCAATAGGTTCGATGAAAACAAAATTTGACGGCACGACCACGGCATACTTACTCGTGAACCTTAGTTTTGATTAAAAAATTTAAATTTCGGCTGGAAATTCATATGTTAAAAAATTAATTTATAGTTTTGGAATTCTAGATGCTCCATAAAAAAGTTAAAAGTTTAAATTCCACTGTTTCTATTTTTTCCAGAACATAATAAGTATCAACATTTTGTAGATTTGGGTCGGCTATCATTGTGTAGATAAATTAAACTAGGGCCCGATAAGGACCGTGACTAATTTCATTTTCATTTTTTCGGAAAATGAGAGTAATAAAGCGTTTTTAATAACCTAAAAACATTTCCTTTACCGTTTCGGCACCAATTATAAATTTGTTTTGAAAGTCAGAAAATCCCTTTTAGAAAAAAATTAAAATTTCCAAAAAATTTATTAATTTAATTAAATTTTTTTTTATAAAAGTAGCTTGAAATTTCTCTAAGCAAATAAATTCTTTAAGATTTGACTTTAAACGTTAGCTCCAAGATAGGAATTAAATATTTTACATATTCCCCGATGTTTATGAGAGGAACATTGACCAATCGGGCCAGCGGACCAGTCACGTGAGCATCGTCAATGAACACGTATGGTTGCGTATAGAAACGATCGTAAAGTTTGGTAACTACCTTGGTGTCGAATAAAAACATACATGCATTGGTCGTGGCTTATTGCGTTTTAATTTTTTACTCTTTAAAAGAATTGTTCAGCCGTGCATGAGCCGTTAATAAGTTTAATACTTTCAAACATTAAAATCCTTATTAAAAACTGCATTTAATAAGGGATAGTCTAGGCCTCTAAAATATTTAAATGTTCTCTTAGTTATTTTGTAGAGCCAAGACTTACAGAATTTTTATTTTCTATCAAAAATTTATCATTTTTGGTTATTTAAAGTATATTTATAACTAAGGGGCGTATAAGCATTTTTTTAAAATTTAATTGTGTTGTTTTTACCAGAATTTTTTTTATCAAACATTTGTCTTATAAAATTATTTTTTGTTATAAAAATGTGAGAAATAGTCTAAGCCCTTAAAATTAGTCGATTATGTGTATTTAACTCATTATAAAAAATCAAATTTTTTGTTAATTCATTCAATTTTATAAAGAGTTGTAAATTAATTTTATCTTTTTAGGTTCACATGAAGGTTCGTTTTTAATCTCAAAAAATTAAAAGAGCTCCATTCAAATTGTAATGAATTGCACAGGGCTGGGAAAAAAACTATGGGCTTTTTTTTAACAAGTTTTTGAGTTTTTTTCCATATGCCTACAAACTCGTGGGCATGGCAAAAGAAAAGCCCTTTTTCTTGCTTAAAAAAAGGGGGCATATTTAATAAAAGCCCCTTTTCTTTAAAAATTACTCCTAGGAGCTTTGAGAAAAAATAACCCACCCATCATTATTATAAAGAAAAAATCAAAATTTTTCGAAATTATTATAAAGAAAACATAAAATGGGTTTTTTAGGGCTTAAGAGCCACCTTTTGTGGGTTTTTTGCCCCATTTCTTAGTAAGGGCTTTTTTTGAATTCTTATTTTGGCCCTTAATTGTAGCCCCCTTTCTTTTTTATGTCTTAGGGGAAAAAAATGAGCCAAAGTTTTTTCATTGTTTTCCCAGCCCTGGAATTGCATATGATGTGATGTAAGGCATTGAGCTATCCCATGTTCAAAAAAAACAAGAATGTTTTATCTTTTCGTACGCGCATAGAAACTTTGCCAAACACCTATAAAATTAAGATTTTCTTAGGTTTTTTTTTAATATTCCATCATATTATCGTTTTTGTCACATCAAGATTACTATATTTCCCTTAAAATATCGAGAAAAATAAATAAATTGAAAATAAATATTGCTTTCAATTGTTGTGATTCTCCTCATTTATAAATTTTTATCTATCTAAAAAAAAATTTATTTTACCTAAATTTCTGACAAAATGCTATTGATTATCTAGTAGCCCGGGGCAATATGCTATTGCCTTAAATTGTTAAATTCCCTACAATACATATACTTCAAAAATGAGTTAACTCACACCCATCTGAGCTTAAAATTGTATGCTCTTTGAAGCACCGAGGCATTATTTTGTTAATTTACCTGGGGCGTCGTAACGACAGCCCAGCCCGAGCAGTAGGGTTCCAATATGTTTCCAGGGTGGTCTTGATAACTCAAGTACCATTTGGATCCGGCGTCCCTAATAGCAGGTGTGCCGGCATACACGTTACACATGAGGAATTCATATTTTAAATTGTTGTAAAATGGGCCGGATTCGAGGAAATTATCATATCCCAGTATGTAGCGAATCCAGTGATCTGGAAATTCCTTGTAATCAGCTGGCCTCTATATCAAATACATTCATGTGGGAAAAAAATAAGAATATTTTAATAATTTAAAAATAATTTAAACGCAGAAAATTGTTAAACTTAAAAAAGCCGTCACACCGTCCTACAACTTACTTGAAGAACTTAGCGCGGTATAACTAACTTTGAATCGTTAATTCATCTAAATAGAATTTTGGCAACTATAATTTTGGAAATTATATTTAAGATTGTTTTATTTTTTATTTGTCAAGATTAAAAATTTTCAAAGAGCACTCGTCTACCACTCGATATAATATTTTAAATCTTGCGCTGGCTAATATTTGAAAATCTTTCAAATTTAATTGAATGTGATCTGCCTGATAACACTAAACTCCAAGCATTTTACTCCAGGAACTTCGGGCAACGTGAAATTCAAATCTTTCGCAAATTGAGGTAAGTCGAAATACGGATGCCAATCGAGGATGTAAGGAAACAGCTCACCAGCCGTCGTTACATTGATCGGGGGTAACGGACCACGACAATTGGCACTTCGATTAAAGATTAGCCGATCGTTTAGGTGTTTGCCTTTTAGATAAGATATTTATTGAAACAATGTCCCTAGCAACAAAAAAAAATTTTTCTTTACAAAAAAAAATCAAAAAATTTAGACGAAACCCATTGAGCAGCAAGACACAAAATTAAAACATTATGTGAAATAACATCATAAGTTTAATATTGTATACATCTTTAAATAACGGCTCTCGGCATACATGTTTTCTTAAATAACTTAGATATAAAGTTTACTTAATTGATCTGAGCCCTTGGCATATGGAGAAAGCTATGGTTTATAAGTTTTCGTAAAATGTATAACGATGGAATATTCTATCTATCAAAAGGCGTTAATGGCGCCAAGACAACAAAGCAAAATTACTTTTAAGTTACTATATCGGCTCAGATAGCCAGTGGTAAACCTTCTGTCTTAGACGCAGGAGGTTGCGAGTTCGAATCCGTGCACAGTAGCTTTTTTCTTCTGGAAAATTAGCATACATGTGCAACCACTTTAAAGCTTCTGACTGATTTGATTAATGTCTAATAATAAGAGCCTAGAGAAAAACCTAGGTCGCCGAGAGCAAATCTTATTATTTAACCCTAGCGGGTATGGCGCCCCTAAGTGGGGAAAAGTATGTGAGAAACCTAAAAGCAATTGGTTGTTTTGTTTTTTAAGTAACCATGATTCATATGTTTTTATATTTAATTTCAGAAAAATTTGAAAATGTAAATATAAGAGACGGTCTTATATATTAAAAACTCATTCTAGGGCATATAATTACCATATCGACTCATTATATCATTTGCCGCGAGAGTATTTTGATATTGCTCGAGCAGTTCGGTCAATTGAAATGTGTCAACGTAAATATCGTCATCCATTTTGAGCACGTATTTAGCGTGGTTACAATGTTCAGAGACCCACTTAAATCCTGTAATCTAAATATGAAGAGAAAACTTTACAAAATATAAATTTTTTTAAAGTTATTTGTAAATTAATAAAAATATATATGATGAATTTGTTTTTGGGTCCAAAAAATAGGGTGACTGGGCACATTTTTTTGGGGGTATCCAATATATTAATTATATTCGCCCCACATATCGGGGTATGTCGAAAAATGGCTAAATATGGTAAAATTGACTAAGTTTGAGGAGACTAGAGACTGCGTAATTATAAAAATTAATTCTTTTTTTACGTTAAAATCAATTGTAGCTTTAGTTGAAAAATTTTTAAATATATCAAGCTCCAACATTTAAAACATATTTGGCCCGGACTCACAAATGTCTTTTTACCTGGTATTAAATAAATATTATTTAATGTATAATTCATTTTATATCTAAAATAATATTTTTTCTCGTTTTTGCTAGTTTTTAGATTATCATTTTAATGAATATTTAATTATTATAGTATACATAGGAAGTTTGATTAAAATAATAGCCTCGATCTGATTTTGACTAAATGTTTGAATAGTTTGTTGAACAGCGTAATATAATTTGATTAGAATTGACAAAATTACAAAAAATTATTTGATTTTTACCTATGTTTACCTCGTTGAAAACATATTCATATCAAAAAAATTACCATTTTATAGGTCAAATTCTGGTAACTGTCGATAAAAGTTCCTTGGAGAATGTCACCAAATTGTTTCGATTCAGCCGTAATATTCTTTTGTGCACCGGTCGAGTTGCTAAGTCCAATGATAAAAACCACCTGAAAAATATCACAAATTTTCTAATCACTACATGGTTGACGAAATACAAATTTGTAATTTAAAGATTAAAATATTATCATCGGTACATAAGGTAAGCCTAACGGAAACCAAGCGTTTAAAAAATTCGAACAAACATTTGTAAAAATTTTTGTAGCCATTTTTGATTAAACATTAATTTTTTAAGGAATTAAAAAACTAGATATGTTTCCTATCGATTACAAATATAGAAACACGTTTTATAATTATAGATTTGTTTTTACTTAAATTATTTAAAATTGACCCTAGGCCAAGGTGAAAAGGAAATTTTAATCTTGTCTTTAAAAAATTTATTATATAAATGAACGCTATTTATGAAAACAAAAATTGCCAAATTTAGTTTAAACACAAAGAACACTTTTTCTAAAATAACAAAATTTTGTAAAAAAAAAAATAAAATTTTCAAAATTTTTAAAATTTTACGAAAATAAAAACTTATTTTGCACGTGGCCTAACCCGTGACCAGAAAAATTCTGAAAATTAATCAAATAAGGGAAAAAAATTAACAAAATTTCAATAGTATATAATTTAGAAATAAAATATGTTTATAGGTTTAATTAGAAGTATACCTTTAAAACCTTGTCCCGAATGGCTTGAAAGGAACCCCATGTTTGACGAATTGAGTCCCGTAATTTTCGATTGTTGATAGCCGTGTGGATTACGGCCACGAGGTAAACCGGTTCAGGGACATATTCAATCGATCGCGCGATCATCGAGTCAAAACCGGCCGGCCGATTAATTGAGTTATAGGCCGACGATGATTCTTCTGTTTGATGAATAGTAAATTGGGAACGAGAATAGCACATTAACACGGGGTTTATAGTATAATCCAGTTCTACTACGGGTAGTCTATGGTTAGCAGATCTTGATTTGGGATCATTTGGACCAATTTTTAGCTTATTTTCCAAATGTTGGACATATGTGTCAATGTTGAAAGCTTTGAGAATTTGGCTGTGGACTTTTGCAATTTGCTTTTTGAATCGTTGCGAATTACTTCGCTCCAAGAACGCTTGGGCTTTTGAAAATAGGTTTAGATCATTATGGGTCGAACCCTTTGACCTTTGAGAAAACTGACTACTTTCCATCGAATATTCGGCCTCATTTTCTGTCGCAGGCATCCATTGTTCTCGGTATAGGTTGATCCAATTCCCCGTTCTCCCGTGCATTAGGTTGCTCTCAAACACGAAATAATTGAAAACTACGAGAGTCGAAAAGACGGCCATTGCAATGAGCAATTTGTGCGATTTTACTGTACGAGTTTTGATCAAGCTTACATATTCCATTGCCTTTGACTGACAAAATTCCAAAAAAAATATGATTTGGCTTATAAAATTTGTTTTTGTGGGAAATGTTTTGTCGGTTGATGATGATCCCATATTTACTTTACAGCTACCGTTCTTGAGAGTTTTTTTCCTAAAAAAAGTGTCACATGGCATGGATTTCTTGCCGTTTCACAAGTTTTTTTTTGAATCCGTCTCAAATTACAGCGTTATTCTTCCCTTTAATAACACTTTTGAAAATGCCCTGAATCTTCGAATACTTTTCCTAAAATTTTATTTTTTGTTTTAATACTCTAGATTTTTTGTATTAAGTCTTTTTTGAATATGTTAATAACCATTTACCTTGATGGGAAACACTAAAATACGGATTTTTCCAATTCACTATTCAAATCCAATAAGTTTGGATGAGTTAATCGTTAAATTTGGTCGCGACCTATTTTTCATTTATTTGTTTAAATATCGTTTCCTCTCATACCTTAAAACTGTAGTAATTTAAATGAAAGATTGGTTTTATGCTTTAGTATATTGCGTGGGGAATGGCTTCGAAGAATTTATTTGAGCGTTCAAAGTCACCTATTTAATTAAAATATTTAAATATTCTGAAAAATTTTTCAAAGTTTTTTGAAAATTTTTTATTTCCTAAAAAAAGCATTTTATGTACATATACTAAATTTGGCAACTTTTTAAAAATATGCATTTGATTACAATATGAAATTTTTCCAAAATTTTCAATTTCAAAAAATAAAAACTCACTTTCTAAGTGGCCCTAAATTAAAAAAAAATAAAAAATTTATTTTTTTCATATTCATACATATTTGTAAATACGGGATGAATATAGCGTTTGTTATTGCATCCCTACCCAGACCTAAAAATAATATCGGCCCGAAAAAAATTCTTAAATAATGGCCCCGGCGTGTCTTTCCATATTTTGTTAACAACGTTTTAAAGCTTCTTAACGCGCCTAATCGTTGCAATGCAAAATGCATATAGCTAAACATGAATCGTGTTTTTTTCCTCATTTTATGAAAAATTATCCGGGTAAAGATTGGGAAAAAAATTATTTTGGGTCGGGCTAATTTTTTCTCACTTATATTTTTTAATTGCTAATACAGACTTAAAAAGGCTATTATATTGTTATTAAAGTAATTATGACTTTTGACCCACTATATACGATGAAAAATTTAATATCAAATTTGTAGCTTAATATAAAGCAACAAGATATCCCCGGAGCGGCCTCTATTTTCGGGCCAGAAGGGAGGGACTCGGGACTTTCTTATAAAAATGGCGCCCTTTTGTTCAATATCTTTGGTGTACAATATCTGTGGTTTTCCTTGGGTTTAATACCTATCCCCCTCTAAAATTATTTTATAGCCATATACCATCATCATATATAAAAAAAATATATAAAAAATAATTTGTTTAAAAAAAAATTTTGTGTGTTGTAAAGATATTTTTTTGGCGTTTTTTTTTTTTGAGAAAAAAAACTCCAAAAGGAAAATGTGTTGGGCTTGGAATGGGCAAAATAGCATAAGCATACGTAATATAAATCTTTTCTTAGCCAAACTCTAGAACAATCTTTACATCTAAAATAAAAATTGTTTAAAGAGTTTATTAACATATGCAAGATTGATGTTCCTACAAAATGAAATTGTTGCGAAAAAAATTATTTTAAGTGAGAACGTGACCCTCAAAATATTTCTTTCGTTTTTTACAAGTGTCCTATAGTAAATGCCCCTAATATAACTCTATTACAGCTGTTTATAAATTGTAGGATGCTGATGCTATAATATTAACTTAAATAAGGGTTTTTTTATATGGACCGTAGACGTTAATTTTAAATAATGCTTACAAACCATGAAGCATATGTGTTGTCAAAAACTATTTTTTCGTATGAAAACGCGAGATCTACTAAAGAAAATGTTTTTTTAATAATATTATTTTTCTCTTAAAATATTTTTAGCATTTTTAATCAATTTTATATAATTTCGGGCTAATACCTTTTTGCGCTTTAATAGAGATCATTTTATGGCAAATAAACTTTTATGCGAGGGCCAATTTTCTACCTAAAATATAGGATAATTTTAATATAAGGCAGTTTTAAATTTTTTTTGGGGCAATTACTACCCCGTTCATTGGCCTAGGCAACTAGGTAAAGCAAAAATATTCTAAATACTAAGTAATAAGTATATGACTCGTTAATATTATTTACCTAAAAACTTTAAACATGGGTTATAGATAAAGCACTAGGCCTTAATTTCTTATTGACCCTGTTGTAAAGGGAGTGAGTCACAGCCTCAGATTTGTTACTAACACGCGTCTGTCGAGTGTTATTACATAAGGATATCCCACCATAGCTGCCATATTTAAAAATTTTATTTCTAGTTTAAAGGTTCATTGATATTTTAATTTTTAAATTTAATGTATTATCATGAATTCGATTGCAATTGTCCTATTATGCGTTTTCATTACCCTGCATTCGATCGCGTCGATCACGATCAACAAAGGATGCATTCCAAGTAAATCATATTTTTTTCTCCTAATTTCGACCGAACACAAAAATCTAAAATAAAAAACTAGGCGGGTCGGGTAAAGATTTTTCAAAGCAAACTTTGAGTCTGGGCTTTAGGCTATTTATCCTTTTTTAAATATATAAAGCGTTGCCGCTTAAAATATGCATTTCAAACGTTCCATTAACTTATCGTTTTTTGAATTCAGATAATTTCACTGATTCCAATTTTACCTTAAATGCGCCTATTTACAAATTTAACCCGAGAGGGCGGGTTTTAAATTTTTCTATTTGACCGAAATATAAATTTGGTTGACGAGTTAGGCTTATATGGTTAAATTAATCAACTTATGTAATTGTATTAAGCACTTTGATCCATACAATTTGTCGGAGAGTTTCAAACGGGCCGTGATTCAACCAGCCCATTCGAAATTTTTTTTGATTAAGGCCTAAGCCTGCCCAATTTTTTGCCGAGAGTATAAGTTTTAAGGGGGTTAACTTAATTTTAAAATTATCCATAAATAAGGAATCTAGAAGTAATAGTTTACATTGCTATAAAATAACCATTTTCAGTTTTTGTTTAGAATAGTTAAAAAAAATAAAAGAGAATTAGATTAACCGAACGGCCAGAATTCTCACTTCAAGCCTGACCCCTTGAACAGGCTTCTGGGCCCCCAACTTTAATCTATATTTTACAGATACAACCATACATGTCATGGACATACCATGTGATTGTACCCAGGGGTGGAAAAGTTTTTACGTACCCGGATTTGCGAAGACTTTAAAGGGATATTACGTTTACGAGATCGACGGGTCACTCGCCGTCAAGTTTGGCAACTCCGACAAAACATCCTGGAATTTTATCAACGAAATGCGCAAACAAACCTTTGAACATACCTTTTTGTCGCGCGAGGTGTTCGCCTTCGGGTATCAGCTGGTTAACCCAACCGTGAAAGTGAACACGGACGTTTCGATCGGCATATTGGCTGCCGCTTCTGCTCAAGTTGATGCCGTCAGGATAGGCTTGAGGTATAAATAAGTACATAGTTTAAAACCGAGCCAACCTTATTATGTAAAGCACCTTTAGAATGTTTTTGTATTTTAAATGAATCATAGGTCAGAACAAAAATAATTCTACGCTAGTATTGAGTTTAATTAATTTTCGTTTAAACCTAATTACTGCAAGCTTGGGCTTTTTTTTGCTATCAAACATAAAGTTTCGTTAATACATGAGGTATATTTGAAAAATCTTAACCCCGGAATATAAATGTCGGAATTAATATATATTTGCTAGGCTGTATTCGAGGTCGTTTAAGAGCGCGTTTAAAATTCTTATCATTTTTACAAATAAAAATCAAATAATTTAAAAATTTTCAAAGTTTTTTTTTCTCCATTTTTCAATAAAACGTATTTTTAATGTTAATAAACTTTATATACTTTTTGTTAAAAGGTGTTTTGTGTGAAAGAAAAATTTCTAAAATTTTTAGAAAATTAGGAGGAGAAAAAAATTTAAACACCTTGTAATATCGTCTAAAAACCTAAACCAAATATTTTGTAAAATTAAATTTTTAGAAATATAGATGAATTGAACAAACCTATTTCCCTGTGTCTCGACAAAATGTCTCTGGAAGGTACTATGGATGGCGGTTACGAATACACTAAAATAAGTTACAATCTAAACGGATCCCTTCCCAGTGCAACATCTTTGCCCAGTTTCCAATGCTCGCAAATGGATGCATCTCAAAAAGTGTTAAAATCCGGATGTGAATATTGCAATCTAGCAGGAGTGCATCTCGCTCCGGAGGGATCTTACCTCTTGGAAAGTTTATCCTTAGGAACTAAGAAGCAAGTAGAAGGTGGCAATGATTTTGTCGCGGTCTACAACATCACTGGAAGTTACTACTACGTCTCGTTCGAGCTTTACCATTGTTATGAAGGTCGATACATCGGTACATCTAGTTTCATCTTTTAATAATTCTTATCTCATGCACTTTCCACTATTCTTTTATGTAATGAGTGGTTAAGTTCAAAGCAGCAATATTCCGGTCCGGTTCCCCTGACATGTTTTTTAATAAAATCTCCTCTCAATTTTGTATCCTGACCCAAATTAACAATGTAGTCAAATAACAGCAAAAAATTTTTGTTTTAAATCATTAATTAAATATAGATTGTAAGTAGTACTATTTTTCTATTGTTATAATAGATTTATTATTTGAAAAATATAATATTTAAAGCAAAATATGGCAAAATTAGGTTCAAAAGTCGGGCCGATAATGTGTGAAAATTTAAAACGCACAATTTTTTATTTGTAAATAACCCACGATTAACACTGTGACAAATGGATACCAGCATATATTTCTCAAAGTTGTTTATTAAGGGTTTATTTAATGTAATAAAGAATATAAAATTTTTTTTCTCTTTATAAATTTTTTTAATTAGTGTTATAAATTTGTAACACAATATTGATAGCCTAAATTAGTTTATAACTAAAAAGCATTATTTTTTCAAATAAACAAAAAATACAGAATTAATAGCTTTTAAAATTCTTGAAGTTATAGAGATTTAATGGGGTTCCTCAATGTAACATTCGTCAAATCTCTCACCCTAGCACGCGGGTTAGAGCGCTAATAACAGAGCTGTTGCCAGGGAGGTCAAACCTGGCTTAAGCGTCCTTTTCCGGCGGACATTTTGTTTTTTTTCTGGTAGTTTCAATAAAAACTGCCAGGCTCTCCCACCATTCCCAAGATTAGTTGGTAGTAACCTTTTAGTTGATTCAAAAAAGGTGCGCATGCATCAAAGATAAACAATAAGTAAGTTAGTGTCTTGGCCCAGGCAGGTCCGTGACCCATTGGCACCTCTAAGCAGGGCTGGAAAAAAAACTAAATGGCTTTTTTTTAACAAGTTTTTGGGTTTTTTTCCCAAATGCCCACGAACTCGTGGGCATGGCAAAAAAAAGCCCCTTTTCTTGCTTAAAGAAAAGGGGCATGTTTAAAAGCCCCTTTACTTAAAAAAAAACTCCTAGGAGCTTTAAGAAAAAATAACCCACCCATCAAAATTTTTTAAAATTATTATAGAAAACATAAAATGGGTTTTTTGGGGCTCTTTTTAAGAGCTACTTTTTGTGGGTTTTTTTTGCCCCTTTTCTTAGTAGGGGCTTTTTATGAATTCTTATTATGGCCCTTTATATTTGCCCCCATTCTTATTTTATGTTTTAGGGGAAAAAATGAGCCAAAGTTTTTTGGCTCATTGTTTCCAGGCCTGCCTCTAAGTTAACTGTTATTAGGAGCTTCAAATGCATTTTTTTTTTATTTTTGCCCAAATACCTTATTATTCAGTAAAATATGCTTGACCCCCAGCATTGCTTGGATTGTGTTAATTGACCAGTTCTTTACCTGACCCTTATTTTAGTGACAATAACTAAAATTGAAGATTAGTCGAAAGTCATATTTATCATTATATTGTTTCTGGCCTTTAATAAGAACTTAAATATAAAATTTTCTCTAGACCTTTTTTCTTATTTGCTACTTTTTTTAAAGCTACCTTGCATAGTTAATTGCACCGTGACCTAATTTGCCCATTTCCAGAAAAATGCACGGCTTTGGGATACCAATTTAAATACCTTTCATTAACCAAAACATACCTATCAAAACGCTAATTAAAAACATTCACACTTCGGCAGTTGACAATACCATTGTCACCTATCCAAATAACAAAGTTTTAAACGGTCGACCTCCTCCCGTTTCGCCTTTAGAAACCTCTTTATCCCGAAAAATTCGTTCCCACCTAGCTCAACTTCGCTCTGGTCACTGTCAACTACTGGCAGACTTTAGAGCTGGCATGGACCCTCTCTTAATAATATCTGCAATGACTGTAAATCATCCGCTGATAGTATCGAACATTGGCTCATCTGCCCAAACCGGGGGCCTCCTATCTCCCCGATAGATCTTTGGCTTAACCCAGCCCTCGCAGCACTCAAACTCACTTCTACATCCAACTTTTTAGGTCCAACGAACAGGGGCTACTAACAACAACAACATACCAATTTAAATACTAACCCGGCTTAACGGTGCTTATTGAGTGGAACAGAACCAAATTTACATGCGCTTAAGATCGATCTTAATGTGGACTTAGACAAACGATTTTATTATTACGTAAAGGTTAATATTTCGACGCAATGTTTTGTATCTACATATTGTTGCCCAAAACTTTGTGCTTAAAATTCAAAATTTCCAACTCTATTTGCAAATTTTAAAAACGGATTGGACCAAAAATAGGTAAAATAATTAACTAACCCGAACACCTGTTTGCGCCAAAAGTGTCAGGCGGGCGGGGCCAAAAGGGAGGCTCAGCTTTAAACTCGATTTACTTATAATTATACAAAGTTTTCCAAATCTTGATCTATCTACTTTTTACTTTTAATAGACACAAATTCCTTATTTATTAAATTATTATTTAATTCTCTTTTTGCCCACCCATTCTTGTGCAAAAGTTGTTTATTTTCCACATTTTGCCTATTAAGTTTGTTTTCTCTCTGTTTAACTCATCATTTTCCCCTGAACAGACTCCACTTTTATTTGTTTACTTCATATAATGCCTAAGTTTTTTGGCCGTATGAATATTTTTCACATTTTTTGAGCAATTTTTCACTACAAATTATAAATTTGGACGATGAATGACATATATTTTAACACTAATCACCACGTAAAATTCATAATTAAATTAAGTTGCTGAGACTTACAAAACCGTCTAATAAATTAAACAAAAAAAAAATAAATAATCATTGCGAACTGGTATAATAATAAACAAATTATTAATTTGAACAATGCTCAATAATTTTCTTAGGGTGCCTTTCCCCCTTTTCTAAAATCCTAACGGCTCTGGCTAATAAGTATCTTTTTAAAAAATGTTTACTCGCTTTAATAACTTATTTTGTCATGTATTGAAAACAAAAATATACGGTTCCATTAAAATGAAATCCTACATTGCATAGGTCCTTCTTTAAAAGCCATTTTTTTACAAAATAATTTTATCAAAAGATATTTTAACTCTATAGCATAAAGAAAAACTATAATATTTATTTATATAGATCCTTTGGACCGAATCAAATTGACTACAAAACAACCGGTTGCAATATCCTCCACATATTCACCTGTGCTAGGTTTAAATTACTTACGAATTAAATACTTGGGATTAAACATAACTTTCGTAATAGAAACCCTTAAATAACTTTTACCAAATATTTTAAAACATTTAAAATATAGTGAAAATTTGTTAACTCCAGACATATCACATGCTGGACTTACGAAATACCAGTTAAAGCTGAAAAAAAGTTGTATTTTTAATATTAAAAAACAGAAAAAATTGCAAAATAAATTGCATGATTATATAATATTTACAACTCCTAATGCTCATAGGTAAAATACAAGAAAATCATTAATACAAATAATTTACATTTTGACAGACACCGTTCCTACCTCATCGTCTTATATCTACACCAACAGACCTTTACAGCCTTCGTCAACTTACGTTGATCTTATTCCATCAACACCCAGCTCTATAATTCAAACAACAGCTTATGAATACGGAAATCCTACAAATATGTACACAACCTTAACATCAATACCCTATATAGAAATAACGACACCTGCTACCATTGAAGAAACATTTGGACCTGGTTCAGGGTTACCACTTCCAGGAGTTGGTGTAGGCGAATCAACGCCTCCGCAATGGGAAACAAGAAGCGGGCACAAGATACCATTCGTTCCCCCTGGATACGGGCAACCTCCTCCACCTCCACCAAAAGGACCGTTTATACCCTTTAGACCAACGGGTCGGCATAGGGGCCCATTCCCAGGTCGCGTTGGTGTTTGGAACAACAGGGGTCGTTTTCCAAAACCTCCTTGGAGAGGACCACCCAGAGGTCCTCGTCCCGGGCCATGGGGTGGTCCGGTGAGGCGACCTTTTGGAGGTCATCATCGAGGAGGCAGATTTCGGGGTTAAGGCTTCATTTTATAAAAGATGTTATATCTTTCACAAAAAGGGATGTAATTTAATTTCCCGAAAATATTTAAATTAGGGGAGAAAAATAAGGTCTGACATAACGGCGTTTTTCAAATAAAATATATGATTTACGTGTTGTAAATATCTCTTGTCAGAGCTGGGAAAAAACCCATTTTTTTTATTTTTTCGAAAAAGAGTTTTAGCTTTAATCAGGTAAATACATAATTTAAGATTTTTTGCTTAAATATGTAAAGTTGATTTTTTTTCAATCTTTCATGAAATTTTTATAAAATTTAAGTTTAGCCAAAAAATTAGTCTTTTCCCAGCTCTGTCCTAGTATACGAACGTATTTAAAAAATTACAAATATTGTATCATAATATGATATGCCTATGTATAATTCAAAAAAAATAAATATTTTTTATTTGTGGATATTGTATGATGAAATGCTTGTACTGTACGTGTTGTGATAATTTTATAGCACTTCTTTTTACTGCTTTATCAATAACACCTATAAATTGTGATATATGCTTTAAAATAGTAAAATTAGTCTACTCTACTAAAAACTATATTCAATTTAGTGATATTTTGGTTAGGGCACGTGCAAAGTGAGTTTTTTTTTTCGTTATTTCGAAAATTCCTGAAAATTTTAAAAATTTATTTTTTTTTTCAAAATTTTTTCAAAAATTTTTTATTTCAGAAAAAGCATTTTATGTGTATATATTAAATTTGGCAACATTTTAAAAATTTGCGTTTTATTAGAAAATAACATTTTTCAAAATTTTGAAAATTTCACGAAACTAAAAACTCACTTTGCACGTGCATTTAACAAAAATTTATCATACATAAAACATCTGTATTTGTAGCCTCTGGATCGCTATTACATACAAAAATATAAGGTGCATTATAAGAATTTGGACAGAGAATACTGCCTTTTATTTAAAAAAAGGAAATATAAAGAAATTTACATTAATAACAAAGAATAAATGCTAATTATATAATATAATTTTTAATTTAGAACTACAGCTTAGTTTAGTCCTTTAAAAAAACCTTAGCTATAAACTCGGATATCGTGGGTGTTCAGGTTGCAAGTTGACATTTTGTGTAGTAATATTCTGTGTATATATATTCCATTTCAACCTTTTATACATTTTAAAGTACATCAATTTAGTCAAAAGGGCAACTGTATATAGCTACCAAGGCCAATTATTATATGACAGACAATTAAGGTTAAATGATAATAGTTAAGGCCACAGGCCGTTTAAGCAAAACAAATGTATATGGTCATATCAATTAACTACCATTAGATCATTTACCAACAATGGGGTCCATAAGGACCTCATCAGATCGTAATTTTAGGTATATTCGAAAATTTGCAACATCGTTTTTGTTGAAATGCGCTTGCAAAGTGAGTTTTTCTTTTTGTAAAATTTTAAAAATTCAGAAAATTTAAAAAAAAAATTCAAAATTTTTTTTTTATAGAAAAAGCATTTTATGTGCTTAAATTTGACAATTTCACTAAAAATGGGGTCTGTGAGCATTGGCCTAGGAGAGGGAGGGGAAGGGGGGGGGGGGGGGGGATAATACCCTCTCCAAGCACGCCATATCCCCCCCCCCAAATTGAAAATTTTTAGTGCATCCACCCCCCCCCCCCCCCCAATTAAAATACCAATTAAATCATTGGCGTATTAGATATAAAATTTAACAGCGTAGATTGAAAATCTAATCGCCGCTTGTTTAACATGCTAAAAAATCACGGATTTTAAATACACTATGTAAAATATTAAACAATTCAAATATAAAAATTTACTGCATATAATATATCAATAATATAATTTTCTTAATACCATATATGTTTTTTTATATAAACATTAATTATAAAAGTCCTTAATGATTACTCGAATTTTAAAAAGCAAAATTAAGTAACAATGTTTCCATTAAATTATTATATCATATTTAATTTTTCCGGTATATAATACTGAAAAATAATTTTTTGTTTATTAATATATTTTTTTTATTTTTTTTAAATGTTTGTTTCATAGATTTTTAAAACAAAGATGGCTACTTCTTTAAAAGCGGCATTCATTCAGAATTTCTGTGAACAATTAACACCGGCTCAGCTGGGGGAAAAGAAGTTGTTTTATGTATGCTAATTAAAAGTACTTAGTCCAAACCTTAAAAATTTAAATTAATTTTAATCAGGGATTGGAACCGTCCGAAAAATTTCACTGGTTCCGGTTCTGGTTCCATTTCATTTTTTTTCATACGGTTCCGGTTCCGGTTCCAAATATTTTTTAATTACAAAATGTAGTGTGCACGTGTGTATATATAAAATTTACCGATAGGATACAAAATTACATATCTTTTATTTACAATAACAATATTTATATATATAATCATATATAATAAATTTATTTTGTTAAATCATTATTTAATTTAATTAACAAAATAGCTTGTAAAAGTTCTTCTGATGTCTTCCCCCTTATATCCGATAATATAAATTTAAGGGTCTAAAACGACCTTTCTACACAAACCTAAAAATAACAAAATAAAAATATACCTGTGTTGCGGGAACACTAAGTAGTATTTTTGCAATAAAAGCTGGGGATATTGGGCTGATGCCTTTTCCCAAAAAGCGATTATACTAGTAAATTCTGAACTAAAAGGAAGATTTTCAAATTCTGATATTTGAGAATCAATTGATTTATAAGTATCGAAATTAACGAGATTCACTTGATTTGAGTGATTTTTGAGATAATTATTAAATTCTTCCTTCGTTTGTACAATCAACGAGGTCTTCATCAATTATTTCTAAGCTCTTATCCTCCAGCATCAACATTTTATTCCAAAGTTCTTTTAGATGAGATCGAGCCTTTTTCCAAAACCGATAAAAGACCTTTGTACCTAGGATCTAAAAATATCGCTGCCAGTAAAACAGGAGATTTAAGGTATGCAGATTCGCGTTTTTCCATATCAGAATAGTAAATGAATATAATTTAAAAGAGATGCCAATGTGTAGTGGTTCAAGCGACGGCTTATACGTTTGGGCTTAATCTTGGGTGGAGAATTTTTTTATATAAGTAATATGTATCTGTTAGATGAATTTAAGTTTTAATAATACAGGAACCAGGAACCGGAACCAGGAACCGGCGAACTTAGGAACCGGTACCGGAATCGGAACCAGAACCGGAACCGAAAATTCAGGAACCGGTTCCAGGTTCCAGTGTGCGGTTCCAGAGATTTTGGCTGGTTCCGGTTCTTACGGTTCCGGTTCCAATCCCTGATTTTAATACTTCTATATTTATTAATATAAAGCACAAAAAAATTTTTTTCGCTCATCATGTCTATAAAACATTTTATGTGCGAAATTAGAAGCCTTGCTTATTGCACCACATAATATTAGATCATTTCTACAGTAATTTAAGTTTTCTTAATCACTTCACTTATCTTTATTTTATGAAAACAGAAAAGAATATATCCCCATGATGCCCTTGTCTCATATATATATTTATTTTTCTTAGTTTCTTCCGGCCTTGGCTCCATAGATCCATTTCGAAACAATGGCCTTTTTTGACCAAATTGACAGATCGAGAATACCCTAAAAAGAAAATATTTGGGAATCCTTTTTTCATATAAAAATCCCTTGTAAATTATATTTATGATATCAAATAATGAGATATTAAATTTTTTAGTATATCAAGCTCTTACATCAGCATTTAGATAATACAAAATATTTCGCGTCCAAACTTTAATACGACACGATGCATTAATGGGTTTTAATAAAAGTTTTATTTAAAGTTTGAATTTAACAGTTAAGCTGTATTTAATATGCAAATAAAAAATTTCAATTTAGTTTGTTTTAGATTCTTTTTTGTTTTTTGGCATTTTTCCAAAATTTTCAGTTTATAGCTGACTAAGTTTGATTAAAAAAAATGTAAACGGATTTTAAAATCCCTATGTTGGCAGAAATTTCCGTAGTTAGCTCATTCAGAAATTTGTTGACCTGTGTTATAATGGAATTTAATAATTAGGATGAAACAAAATAAAAATGTTTTTTTTTCAAAAGGTATTTCAACGTATTCAAATCAACCTTTATTAATAAAACCATTTTTATATTTTTAAAATAGTAACATCCAATAAAATTTACTGAGGTTTTTTACTACCCCGCGGCTCGGTTGATACTATATGACAGATCAACAAATTTTAGAGAATTGCGAGCTATCTACGGAGTTATCATCAGCGATTATGAAGATTTTTCATTTTTTATTGCCGTTTTTTATAATCAAACTTATTTAGTCAGCTATAAACATTGAAAATTTTAGAAGAAATGTAAAAAAAACAAAAAAAGAATCAAAAACAAAAATAAATTAAATTTTTTCACATATACTACTTTTAAATTCAAACTTCAAAAAAGTCTGATTTATGTTTAAACGCGAAATATTCTGTATCTTAAAGAGGTAGGAAAAGTTTGATATACTAAAAATTTTTTTTCTCAATATTTGAGATAATAAATATAAATTACAAGAAATTTTTATATAACATAAAGTTTTTAAATTTTTTCAAGGGTATTTGTGAGGTCGCAACTGTTAAAAAGGCTAGCCGATTTCGGATAAAACTAAGAAAAACGGAAAATATATATGAGGTACGACCATCATGGGGATGTATTCCTTTGTGTTTTCATAATATTTTGTCATTGATATTTGTATACTTGTGTAAAAGAAATGTGACTTTAGAAGCCCAAGTATGAAATGTATGGTTAGGGCCTAAACACTGTTTTATATCTTTTAGAGTGTAAAATTAGAGTTATATTGAGGTTAGCCTAACTGCGACGAAATTTTATTTTTAAAGAGCGTGGAAAAATTTTCTCGTTTGATCCCAAAGCTAGCCTATAATTAAACTGGGATTAAGATCATCAATTACACCTGTAATTTTTAAAAATAACAGATTTTAGTGCGTAAATGAGGTAAAGATTGTGGCATATTATCCGTATTTCATAAAAACTTGCATGCAGGGTTAGGAGTATCTGCTAAATCACCTCACGGCCTCTTCTTTTTTTAGGCCGCCGTACTCGTTAGGGCTTTGGCACTTTTATCACGAACGTTCACGGGCAATGGATATCACCCAATCGAGATAAATATAGTTTGCTTGAATTAATATATGTTCAATTATCTATATGCTTTTGTGTCATAGGTGAAAGTAAATGCTTAATTTGTGATTGCTAGGATAAGTTGGGAAAAGACTTTGACAGAATAGGAGTTATGTATTGCGCTCTAATCTCGTTGAATGTTGAGCATACACATAGAAAATAATGAATTGAGTTAACGAAGTTGTTCTTATAGCAGGGGCAATCTGACAGTGATAATGCCTGTTTGGCCAATTTAGCTTTTTCAGATCCCAGTCCTTTTTTGTAGAAGAAGTTTTATTCCTGATGCAAATTTAAAATTTTCACTGCTAATATTATATTATATCAAAAAAAGAGTTACTCCCAAGTTGAGCAAGAAATAATTTGATTTTGTTTTATTTCGCCGCAATTTTTTGGAAATGAAACAAACTTCTTTAGAAATTTTTTTTTGCTATGTTATCATTAAGATTTAATTTAGTTTTTATATTGTTATATAACATCTTGAGACCAATGTCCATTTTTTAGAACCTTTCTTAGACTTATCTAAATCATTAATAATGTTTTTAAATTAGGAGCGCGTTGTTAAAAAAACATAAAGATTTTTCAGTTGCGTAAGCTTCAAAATGTTTAATGTTTGAATCTTTAAGCAGATGTAATTTTGGGCTCAAAAATTTTTTGCTGAATTTTCCAGCAATCCACCTGGTAAATTTGTCGTGTAAATTAATTATTCGTTTAAGTAGAATGATGACGTTCCGCGCCAAATGTTAATATTGGGAGAACACATGTAAGGTAAATATGCTTTTAAACGTGAATAAAGATAGAGGAAGAGCGAAAAAATGGTCCATACATATTAATTATTTTTAACTTTTTAATGCCCTATCTTTCCTTAATGCTTAAAAGTATTCCAAGGTGGTGGTTTATAATAACAACCTAGTTTGTGATTGGCTGATCGATCAAATTTTTTTCGTACCTATTTGATTCCACGTCCTAGACTTCCATTCAATAAAAACGTAAAACTCAAACTGCCTATAACTTTTTTGAGCATAAGGATTTTTTGACTGAGTCTTTAAAGAATTACACCGGCAATGCCCATGGCGCAAAATTGCACAAATTATTTAATTTAATTTTGTTATAATCTCTACTCTTGCCCTTTGTAAAATTAAAGCTGGAGTATATTGCGCTTGATTTCTTTTCAAACATACTTTTTGATGTATTTTGCTCCCATTCAATTTTCCTGAATAGTTTAGATTAGTAGAGATTTTTTCTAAGCCACCTACCTATTTAGCAAATTTTTTTTGAATATTCAGCAATGTTGCTTTGATTGGGTTTAAAGATTGAAGTGTAACAAAAATCAAAGCAAGAATCAAAAAACCAAACCCTTGCCTAAAAGTCTAGACGTAAATAAAAAATTAATTTTGGCTTATAGCCTTATTACTTTCAATTGTTATAAAAGACTAAAAATAAAAAGTTTATTATCTTGCGCTTTAATAATTATATATTAAGATATTCAACAATAATCAGGATATTTATAAATTTGGACAAAAATGTAATGAAAAAAGTCATGGGATGGGCCCCGCTCATGTTTGCAGCTAGATATAAATCGAAACGCATGTCGGGCGAACGGGGTTATTATAACAGCCTGGTTTAATTTCAAGAGTTTCTGATGTCCTTTAATTAGTGAAATTTAGAGTAAACACATTATTTTTTTCTATTTTGCAAAAAATATAATAAATTATATACAGCCTTGAAAAAAGTTACCTGTAGGTATATTTTTGGTTGATGGACTCAACGGGCTAAAACATGAAAGCATAAATTTTATAATAAGCATTTTTAGTTTTACTATAACTTAAATGTTTTTAAGCCTGTATAATTCCACTTTTTTATTCATAAAAGTTTTGCCATTTTTGTTAATAATATATTTAGTTAAACTACGCGAAGCATGAGTTTTTAAAACTTTTATTATACAGGTCACATATGTTAAAACGCATTTATTAAAACATCTGATTTGAAATGCAGCAAAGCACGCCCGATGCTTTAGATATTCCAAATGAGTTGTTAAAAGAAATTGATAAGGTAATAGTTTAAAATCTTATTTATATTAACAAATATATATTAAATTTATAATAGATCTTACCAAGCGACGACCCTCTTGATGCTATTGATTTTAATGAAATTGATTACATTAACCAATTATTTCCAACAGAACAATCACTTGTTAACATTGATGAAGTTATAAGCAAATTTGAAGAAAACATCAAGTATTATATACAATTATTATTTTTAGAGTATTAGATAGAGAGATTAAGGATAGTTTGCATGAACAGCTTAAGGTTGAAAAGGAAGGTCTCAAAACATTGGAAAAAGCTAAAGGCTATATAAAAGATTTAGCTATACAAATTGAGGATATAAAATGTAAAGCAGAGACTTCTGAAAATATGGTAATTTTTATAGTCTAATAAATTAGGTAAATGAAATTACCCAAGATATTAGGCAATTAGATCAAGCCAAACAAAATTTGACATTGTCCATAACTACACTTAATCATTTACACATGTTAGTTGGTGGTGTTGAATCATTAGAGTAAACCCCTTTACTATTTTTGTATATTAATATGAAATTTTTTATTGTTTTTAAAATAGAAAATTGATACCTCAAAGAAAATATGGAGAAATTAGTAATCTTTTACAAGGCCTTTTAAATGTTTTGGACCAATTTAAAGATTGTATGGACATACCACAAATTAAGGAAATGGCAAATAAGTAATTATTTTTTGTAATAAATATATCTATTTTATTTTAAGATTTTTATAAATAAATAAAAAAACTAACATTTTTTTTATATTATCAAAGGTCCTAGCTTGATTTTCAAGGATTGTTGCAAAAAAAAGATCTCTTTAGTTTTTATTTTATAAAACAACAAAAAATTTAACTC
Source organism: Acutogordius australiensis (assembly GCA_030555515.1). Classification (NCBI taxonomy): domain Eukaryota; kingdom Metazoa; phylum Nematomorpha; class Gordioida; order Gordea; family Gordiidae; genus Acutogordius; species Acutogordius australiensis. The sequence goes on along the minus strand of CM060243.1, from coordinate 45,058,987 downwards.
TTATTTAATCATGCTTTTTTAGGGTTTATGGGTTAAGAAAACAAGCTGGTGATCAAATATTCTTAGATTTCAAAACTACCTTAGGTGGTCAAAGTGGTCCTAGGGTATGTTTTATTTTATTTTATAACAATTAAGTCTCAGATAATATTCATTTAAACATATAATAACGGGTTTGTTATTAGTCTCTGATGATATAAAGTAAGTAATTAAAAAATACCCAACATTAATATTATTGTATAGTGTTTTAAGCTATACTACTAAGATTATAAGGTATTTTTTTCAAATTTTTTTTATTTTCACGTAATCTTTTCCATAAAACATTAGATATGTTTTCTTTGCTTTACTTTGGACTTTTGCAGTTTTGGCAAATCAAACCCATGATTGTACAGTTATTTAAAGTTTGGTATTCCAAAATAAAATAGGATGCTTTTAAAAGTGCCATAAGATATAAAAAATAATTTTGCAGTAAAACATTTTCATTTTAAATCCTTGTTTTTTAAAATTTTTAGACATTAATCTTAATTTAAAATATGTTAAATAACTGAATGTTACAGTGAAAAGCACTAGTTTTGTATTTTAATATAAAATATATTTTTTAAATTTAACAAATTTTAAATAATAATTTATAAAAATTTTAGGGATATAAGTTTAAATTCTCATACTTAGTCCACCACATTAGCTTATTTTAATTTCTAAACCAGGATAAGCATCTTTGTAGTTAATTCTAAATTTTCAGTGCCATCTGTTTAATTTTTCCATAAATAAATAAGGTATTGTAGTCAAAATTATAAAAAATGGTATAAATACTCAAACTTATAGTTTAAACCAAAATATTCAAAATGAGCTTAGCTTAAAATAAATTTTTTAATATATATCCAATAGATATGACTGGCAGGCCTTTAAGGGCTTATCAAAAAATTATACATGTGTTGGCTTAAATACAATTGCCTTAATTTTAAAAATAGCTTTAATAAAATTTCAATACATCAAGAGGTGTCCTTGAAATATAATACTTAATTTTTAGTTATAGATTTCTATATATAAATGCATAAAATCTAGATGCTTCCCATCTAATTGCAATATTTTTTAACCCACATGATTAATTGTTTTTGATAAATTTATGCTCAATAAACCAGATATAACTCCCATATATTAAATCTATTAAACTATTCACACATCCACTCGTAAAATACCCATTAAGCACATTTTATTATAATTGACAATTTTTATACCACCTTGGGAAGGGTGTAACATCCCTTATATTTTTTATTCCCAAGATGTACATGAGTAAACGATCAAACCCCAGACCAAAACCTCCCATCGGAGGGAAACCATATTTTCTAAGGTCTAGATACCAATCTAAATTGTTGCTGTCACAAGTATTTTTTACAGCTAATTCTTTGATTAATCCTATTCTTCAATAGCTCATAATCATCTTCCCTAAGACTTCCTCCACACACCTCTCCCACTTCAGGGTATAACAGGTCAAAATTAAATGCTAATTCAGATATTTGGTTTGTAAGTTCAATCTGTGCAAAACAAGAGTTTGGAGTTCTTTTCATGTAAAATGGCTTAAGGTGGGCAGGGAAATGAGTTATAAATATTGGGATATTTCCAAAATGAGCAACTACAAATTTTTCATGCTCCTTGGCTAGATCATCATAATGCTTGAATTTTATTGTAAATGTATCATTATTTTGTAATAAAATTTTGCTAATCTCACTATAGGATAAGATTAAATATGATTTTTCAATAATGGTATCAATATTATGGTTGATTACTGTATTATCTCCACTAAGTTTCTGTAGAATGTTCAAGCTTTTCTGAAATTCTTGTTTCTTTATTAGTGCACTCATAGATTCTTTGATAAATTGTTCAACCATTTTACATAGATTTGTTATGTCTTCAATAAATGCCATTTCCACTTCTAACATATAAAATTCAGCCAAATGGACACGAGTGTCTGATATTTCCGCTCTAAAACATGGGCCAAAAGCATACACATGGCCCAATCTGGCAGCCATGGATTCTAGATGTAGCTGAGATGAGGAAGTCAGATAACAAGGTTTATCAAAAAATGGCTTTTCACATTTTGTTTCAAATGTTGAGGTACTTTCACAATTATTTGTGGTTAACGTTGGTGTTTGAATGTTTATAAATTTATTTTCATCTAACCAGTTTGTCAGAGCCTTTCTAAACCAATGTCTTATATTTATTACTGCTGCAAAACCTTCATGATTAATTCTTATATGTGGGAATTTTCTAATATACTCAAAAGAATGTTTTTGATTTGCTAGAAATGGGTAAGTTTTAAAATCACAACTTTTCAAAATTGTGATATCCTTAACATTTTCACAGACCATTTCAATATCTTGTTGTAATTTTATACTTTTTACTATTTTTCCCTTAGCCTTTAATAATGAATTAAATGGGAATGTTTGAGTACCATTTTGATTATTGACCACGATCTGTAAATTTTGATGAGTGTCTTTATTGAATAAATTTATAAAGGTAATTTTTTTTCCAATACGAGTAGATTTTACCCAGCCAACAACTTCTGTTAATGGTCTGTCTAATACATGTTCAGTTTTATTATATATGTTAGCTAGTTTTGAAAAACACATGCGGTTATATTCATATGAATAATTGAAAATGCAATCATTCATTGCGCTCACGTTATTTTAATTTTATCGAAAAATGAATACAAAAAAAATTTATGTTTGCTATAGGCATTTTAAATCCGTTTGCCTTATAAGTTAATATAACTGTTAATGTAAAGGCCCATGGTTTAAAATTTTGACTTAAAATAACATAAGGCAGCGCCTCAATTAGGACTCTTTGCAAGGGTATGTGCAAAGTGAGTTTATATTATCTTAAAATTTTTATAATTTTTTCAAAAATTTTTAATTTTAGAAAAAGCATTTTGCGTTCAGACTCATTTCATTTTTTGAAAAATTTTAAAATTTTTACCTTTTGAAATTAAACACTTTTGTTGAAAAATGTTGCCATTTTTTGTTATTAGTATTTAAATGATTTTTCTTAACGGAAATTTTTCAATAAAAATTTGAAATTTTTTAAATTTATGTAAAAAATCAAACGAGTCAGAGCGCGCCCTTATGTGCATATATTAAATTTGATATCTTTAAAAATTTGCGTATTACAAAATAAAAACTCACTTGCACATGCTCTAATTCTAAAATATTAAACGCATTTTTGAATATCTGGTTGGAGTAAAAACATATAAAAATATGCTTTGACTTGTAATGTTTTTAAGCTCCTCCGTAATTTTGGGGGATTTGGGGCCGGTCTTTTTTTAACTAAAGGCATTTTTGAACAAACAAAAATGTTTGATTAACTATTTGAGCTATTGTTAATAGATTAAAATATTTGAAATCATAAAACTGAGGTAGCGCATAATAATTTTTTGAGGGATTTCAGAACTCAGGAGGACCTTTTTTTTTTTAAAGTGTTATGATCTTTAATATCATGTTCCCTTAAATAATATGCATAAAAAATTAGTTTTATGAAAGTGATATACTGTTTAATTATGTTTATACGAGATTTTATGCAGGTAGATATAAAATTTGCAATATTGACGATAGTATCAGTCTCAATTATACACCCGTGCATCTCTTTCCCGTGCTTGTTGTTGACACTTACATTCTGTGCCTCTGATCTGTGGTCTTTCCATTCTTATATAACTATTATTTCCACCTCTATACGGCTTATATCCTGTCTATTGGCGTTGATTATTCCAATTAGCCATACTGCAGCTTAATTTATCTATTGTTCTTCTTAGCTCAAAAATTCTCACCCTTAGGCAATAAAACTTGTAAATTAAAATCTAAAATACACAAATCCACATGTCAATTCTTATAGCGAACTTATTAAAAATTAATTCAAAAATATAGGATTTTGTATATAACATCTTTTACTTTTTCCTTTTTAATTTGTTTTTTATTCTTTTAAATTTATAAAATCGGTCAAAGAATAAATAATTCAAAATTAACCGAGCAATGTATTATTTAAGTATAATAATATACACTAACTATCACAAAATAACTGTTCATAAATTATATTTCACTTCTGACGCCAATTGTAATAAATCGTCCCTTTCCCCTCTAGCAATATTTATAGACAATTGCATTCTATATAATACGAACTCCCACAACTAACACCTGTTCATTTTATACATTACACACCATTAGCCTTAACAAAATCTCTCTTATTTTGCAATTCAAATAAAGGGTCTTAGAAAACAAATCACATAGCGATGGTCATCCCCTATCCTTCCAAAAAAAAATTTGTTCAAAAGACAATGCTAAAGCTTAGGTTTTTACAATTTAATATGTTGTGAATTAAAATAAAATACATAAAAAATAATATAAATTTTGCAAAATATACCAAAAATATTTAACAAAATATTATATAAAAATAAGCTTAATTAAAATTAAAATAATTGAACATAGTTATACATACATATCAACAAATTATTTCGAGTCATTACCCTTCACCTGCCGCCTATTATTCGTTTCCCCATTTTACCACTTTAGACTACTCGCGACAATCACCTTGTTGTGAAGGATAGAACAGTGCATATGCTGATTTGCTTCTACAGTTCTGGCAGCGGTCCTCGCAGGTAAGTTTACCGGCGGTAACTGACCTCACTTTTAGTGTTCTAGCTACAAATGCATGTGCTACCTTTCGGAAACCCATACACGTTTTGCAAACAACCCTACAAAGTCATTTCCCTCTACCGGTGATCGGCGCCTTCTTCTCCGGTCGAGCTGTGGGATATCGTTCCGCACTCGCAAAAATTCCTTCCATGTAACTGTCACCCAGAATGACTGCTCCTCAAGCGGTCGCTTCAGCACGCGCAGCAACATTTTTAAAGAGAAAGTTTCTCTGCGTATTTTCATATAATAGAAAATAATCTAATTAAAAAAAAATATCATGCACATAAGAACAATTAAAAATTATTAAATGTTCCCATGCTTTACTATTGCATCATTCCGGAACTGGCAATCACCTTATTCTGACCTGTTCAGCGTGCCTCCGCACCATTGAACCGTCCGAAAATGTGATTGACACCATCGTAGTTCCTATAGTTAATGACGATGGCTTCAAGTTGTGGCCCGTTAGCTTAAGAGCCCAAACTGGAGCACCCAATTTATATTTATTAACTGTACCGATAATATTAGCATCACGTTTCTGCAACCGATCAGATAAAGATAAACCCTTTACTGTCGAAACGCTAAGACGATTGTCCTTTGGAACTCTATTATGGTATTGAATTTATACATCCAAGTACCGCTTATTCCAGTTTGGACAACTTAAACCGTCTTTTTACAATTTTTATCGAGCGGATCGTAAACCGACAATAAGTAACAGTTAATACATGTCGAATGGCTAAATGATGCCAAAAACCGGGAAATCGTTTTAAAAATAAACGCGGTTATGTTATCACACCCCACTGACCTTTGTATTATACAAGCTAAGCATTTTTTGTAAAATTTGTAAAAACGCCTCAGCTGACGTTTTTTTCACTTTTTTTGAACTCAATCCAGCTAGTGCATCTAATATGCGTCTTTAACTATAAGATACGAACACCGATCATGCTCAAAGAAATCCATGTGTATGCGCTCTCACGCTTGGGCCATGTTGGCCAAGTAGTTTAACGGTCATGATTGAATATTCGGGTCAACCTAGTGCAAGGCCTGCACTTTCGGACGACAGCTATTCAGCTGTTTAACCATTATTCGTCATACCAGTTGCCTGGCTAGCAGTTTCATACCGTTAATACCTTGGCGACCCGCATGCAATTCCTGATAAAATTATCTGTAGTAAGGTCTCAGGTATTAATAACGTGTCCCCACATTTTATTCCACTTTCAACATGCAATTCATGCAGAAATGTGACAAACACGCTTAGGACTGCATTCTCTATTATCTCACCATGCAAATATCGTAATACACGTGATACAAAAGAAACAGTTAGAATGGTATCAGCTATTTTCCGGTATCACTGATACTATTACAGTGCTCACTTAATAATGTGGCACAAGTTAGAAATAGAATGATCAAGAGACACATAAAATGTGGCCATAATCTACTATATTTTTGATCGTTGTCATTAATAAAATGACCATGATCACCATTAAATGATCTCTGTCACAATTAAATGGTCGAGATTAAAAATGAGGATAAAATTTGTTTTTTTTTGATTTTGTAACTCAATGATGGCTTTAAAGATTGTTACATACTAATTTATGATTTATTGTAATTAGAAAGTAATATCTTTTCACAATTGTCATTTTTTTTTGTAGTTTATTTCAAATCAAATTGCTTAATCAAATTAATTAAGTATATTTACCAATATAATTGCTAAACGACTTAATTTAAGCAAATCTCAAAGCTACATTACATTCTTTTTAATTAATGATTTAATTACAAGACGTGAATTTTAGGTTTTTAAAATAATTCACCAAGATTTGTGCATTGTTTTTTCAACTTAGTATTACATATTGTATATATAGCGGACCTTATAATTTTTTCAAAAAAAAAACAAGTGTGATAGTTTTAGCCAAATAATTTATTGTCAAATTATTTGTTTCCGCACTCACCACGGGGAGGTAACTATCGAGAGTGCGTTTTAATCTTGTTTTCGGGCCCGTCCGTAAATAACACAAACGAAAACAAGATTAAGGTCCCGAAAGCAGTCTTTATTATGACGTTTGTCTTATAATAAAAACTGTTTTCCACCTCTGTTTGCGACCAATGTTCAAATTGCTTTATTCTTTTTTATTAAAACTAAGGCGATTCTAATACTTAAGTGAACTAAAAAAAACAAGTAAGCTCTTACGGCATTAAACTTACTGTACAACGTCACATTGTCTCATCCTAATTCAGAGGTCCGATTATTACCTAAGACGATAAATATACAATTATATAATTAATATAATAGTATGAATATATGTAATAGAATATATATACGTAAACTATTTGCTTACCAGAAGAGACACCTGTATTTTTAGTTTTTTTTTTTAGATATAAGCTTTATAAAAAAAATTTATTTTATGGAACCAGCATTATAAATTTTCTTTTTACGCTTGTATCTAAAAACTAAAATGGCAGGTGCCTCTACTTGTACGTTAGGGTAGTTTGTGGGATTCGAATTTAAGAATTTTGGAATATTATAAGGTTTTGGTCTAACAATAAAGCATTAAATTAAAAAAAATTAAGGAAGAAAACTATTTATGGCCGTTTAAACAACAATCAATTATTTAAAGAACTAACTAATACGTTAAAGTCATGGTGTTATAAAAAGCCTAAATTAAGAAAAGGCCTATCATTTAATAAATGAGCTTAATGTCAACAATCATTTCATGGTTGTAGTAATTATCTAGTTGGTCCTAATAAATTGCTCCATTGAAAGGTTTTAAATGGGCTTTATTAGCTCCGATAGCTCAGTGGCAAACTTAATCCATGATGGCCTTTTATTTCATATAGTAATACTATAAAAAAAAGTATATTGGGTAACGACGAAAAGATAATTATAGATATTTGTTTTTCAATTCGTTATAGAAAGATGAAAAATCGTATGTACGATATCCATTAAATATATTGCAGATTAGCTCTTTAATTTCGTCCCGATCACGAGGTCCCGGTTGAGCAGATCGAAATTTACCAGATGTAAAATAAAATAACTTACTTTGGCGATAAAATAACGAAGTATGGACTATTAAAATATTACTTTTGACGACCCCAAAGAAGTTTTCAATATAGTTGGGGCGAATATGGTGGTAGAAATAAATGATTGAAGTCTTTGTCCAAAGATTTATGGATAGATGCGTCGTGTAACGAAATTCAATTAATTTAGGGGAATTCCGTTTTCCGAGTTCTTTGTGAGCCCTTTTTTGGACCAATTTGGACGTTTAATCGCTTTAGATATGGTGCCATGAGATTTGGGCAGATATGAAGGTAATTGGTTACTTATATTTTTAATAGAAACGGAATTGTTTTGCGTTAGAATATCTAAGACAAAAGAATCGAGTTGAGTTGTGGCTTGCGGTTTTTTGCCTCGTTTTTTTATGATAAATTCTTTAGGAGGCTCATTTTCTTTTTCAGGAAATACTTCACTTTTGAATCTATTAATGGACAATCTTGATAAATCCAAAAATTACTTGGATATTTCTTTGGTAGGTGTGGCGCTTTTATTAAGTTTTTTCATCAAATTTATTTTTTCTTCGCTCCATTTTGAATAAATTTTGCGTGAATTTGGTTGGGAAGAAAGTATATTTTTGATAGAAAACATTTTAAGTAGGCAAAAAATAATTTTAAACAAGAAAACAAATTTTTTTTAATGAAGAACAATATGTTATCATCTTGGCCATTTAATTGTGACAGAGATCATTTAATTGTGATCGTGATCATTTTATTAATGACAACGATCTAAAATATAATAGATCATGGCCACATTTTATGTGTCTATGGATCATTCTATTTCTAACATGTGCCACAATATTGAAGTGAGCACTGTAACTGATTTACCAGACGATTATTAAACATTGTCACCTGTCGCATCGAAATTTTGTATCAAGCGATGTCAGTTGTGGGAGTACGTATTATATGAGTGCAATTGTCCTAATAAATATTGCTAAATGTTATAAAAAAGAAATTATAACAGTTATGTCAAACGTGAAAAATTAACTATAAAAGTTATTTTGTGATAGTAGGATGCAAAAAAGATTTTTAAAGTTTTTTCTTTTAGGGTATATTTAGATCTGTGAATTTGGTCAAAAAAGGTCATTTTTCGTTACACACGGATCTAAAAAGCCAAAGACGGAAGAAACTAAGTAAAACGAAAAATATATATGAAATTAGGCCATCATGGAGATGCATTCTTTTATGTTTTCATAAAATTCACGCTTCTGACATTGATATTTGTTGACCTGTGTATGTAACAGAGATCCGCAGCCGGCCCGGAAACCCGGACCCGGCGCCAGCCCGGCCCGGGTCCGGGCCGGGTCGGCGCTGACTGGAAAAAATTAACATCCGGGCGGGCCGGGCCTGACCTAATAAAAAAATTTCTCGCCCGGGCCGGCGCAAAAATTAAGCCGGGCCGCCCGGCCCGGCCCGGGTTGGTTAAATAAATTAATATATATATAAAATTATTTATTAAATTATTTTTTATTAAACTTCATTACAGCATAACTTCTCTGTAAATAAGTTTTTCTTTTAATATAGATTAAATGGCCTATTTTTTTCTCACTATAATTTTCATTCATTGATAAAATTAATTTTCCCGCAATATGGACCTAAAACAAAAAATTTTTGTTGATGAAAGATCCAATACGCACGGCAAATCTATTGTCTGGACCAATTCTTACAAATGTTTTTTATTTTTATAACAATAAAAATTTTGATGTATATTCATTTTTATTATAGAGTTTGCATCATATATAAGTACAAAATTTAATTTATATAAATTGATCAAAATTTAAGATAAATATTGAAAATTATAAAAATAATTAAACCCGGGTTTTAGCCGGGCTTAAAATTTTTCTTCCGGGCCGGGCTCAAAAATTTAAAAAAAAACCGGGTTGGGCCGGGCCGGCGTAAAGGCAAAAAAAATTGAACCCGGGCCGGGCCGGGCCGGCGTAAAGGTAAAAAAATTAAACCCGGGCCGGGCCGGGCTCCCAAATTTTGGTTTTTGCGGATCTCTGGTATGTAATAAATTGCTCGGTGAATTTTAAATTATTTATTATTTGACTGATTTTATTAATTTAAATTAAAGATTAGAAAATAAATAAAAGTGAAAAGAGATTGTATAAAAAAACTCGATTTTTTTTATAAAGGTTTTCAATGACTTCGTTATAAGATTCGGAATAAAAATATGTCTTTTTGATTTTTATTTACAAGTTTTATAGCTTGATGGTTAGAGTTTTTAAGTTAAAATAAAATACAGATGTTACAAGCCGCAGAATGGTTAATTGGAAAAATTAACGTTAGTGGACAGGATATAGGAAGTGGAAATAATAGCTATGCATGATTGAAAAGACTACAGATTAGAGACACAGAATGTAGGTAAAGCACGAGAAAATAAAACAAAAACAAAAATTGGTTAAAATAATTCAAGATAAAAAATATAAAATTTATTTCAAAAATATTGAGTTTGAATAAAACGTAATAATTTTTTATCAACATTGTTGAGAGATTCTTGTAAACTGCATATTTTAATATAGCAATTGTATCTTTCTAAATTAATTTATATGCGAATCATGTAATGCTGCTTTATATAAAATATATATTTCAAAAAGTCAAGTCAGAGTATATGTAAATTTCTCAAATTAACATGCATTTCAAAACATTAGTTATAATGTTTTAAAATTTTTGTTTGTTTAAAAAAATACAATAATTTTATGTTTTCCCTCAATTGCACGAGAGTTATAAAAAAAATATTCTGCTTAAATGTTTACCTCTATAAATAAAATTTTAAAACGTTTTACTTTTTATTTGAAAGTATTTTTTCGATGTAATTTGTTTTAGTGTGTAATATAAGACCTCTCTTCCCTATTTTTTAGTTAAATAATATCATACAATAATTACAATAATATGAATTTCTAATATAAAACTATTGTAAAAATATTAATTATTTAAGGTTAAAAGCTTGTTCTTTATTTTAAATTACGATTTTTACTACATTCGAATTTTCAAAAATTAGATTTTGCGACCTCGCTTAGTTAAGCGGGTTGGCCAAATTTGGCAAAATTGACTGAAGAAATAATAACCATATAGAATATGTAGGATAATATAATCTCGACAAACCGTTGAGTTCTCTGTATAAAAAAATAGTTTAGGGAAGTAAACTTGAAAAATATTATTGCTTTTATCTTTTAACAATTATGTTAAAATAAAGCATTTATTATTAAGGTTCCTATAATTTACGCCATCTATCGATAAATAATATGTCATAATTTCAAACTAATAAGAGTTAATATGGATGTAGATTTTGCATTCTTAAACTTCAAAAAAAAACAGAAATTGAGAACTGACATTAATAACAGTAGCCGCAGTGTTTAGAAGGGTATAATTTAATATTAGAAGTATAAAACTGGTCTAAAAAATTTAATAAATATTCGGCGTGATAAAACTGCAAAAAAAAAATAATTTAACAGATATAGGCCTTACGAATTTGTAACAGCTAAATGGCCAAATTTAACAAATGGATTTTTTTCGATCTTGTAATCCTGAAAAAAAATTAAAAATTTTTTTTTTAAAATCAACAAGGACGGAATGTTAGAACGAGATTCAAATTTTAATAGGCTGAAATATGACAAAAATTTTTTTATTTTTATATCTCGTGAATTTTAATTCTACTACTTTTGATTATGAAAATTCAAAATTATGTTCTTATTTTGTTCTTCCAAGATAATTTCAATATTTGTCACGCAATTCTACATTCCCATATTTTTAACAATCTAATAATGGGCCAATGGCAAGGAGTTTTTTTTATTAATTAATCTTAATTTCGCCCTAAAATATTCAATCTCTAACCAATTAACTAAGTCTAACTAGAAATATATCTAACCTATACCTAATGGATTATAGGATTCAAACAGGGCCGTGATATTTTGGCCCAACTTGTCGTCCAACATACTCTTTAAATTAGACCCGGCTCGGTCCAAATTGATTTTTCATCGGCCCTGCCCCAATTTACAAACTAGGCTCTTTGGGAAATTTATATCGCGCAAAAACAAACAATGTTTTGCTTTTAAAATTAAAAAAAAACACATTTTTACTTCTTGTTAACGGTAGTTAAAAAATGAAGGCAGAATGAGGTATAAAAATTGGCCCGATCCGTTATTCCTTTTTTTATAATACAAGCCCAGCCGTTTATAGGACGCGGTAGGCTTTTGATCCCTCCATTACTTTTATGTTATATGTGATACATAAGAAATCATAATATTCTGTTGTTTATAAATTTTCATCAAGTTATTAGGTCCTTTTTACCACCCATGAATGCAGAGTTATCATGACCCAGAATAACAAATTAAAAAACTTATGAATTAGCTTGAAAGCAGACCTTCCATCATTGGGATGTTCAAATCCATAACGTATTCAGCTATACACAGAAAAATTTAAAAAAGAATAAAAATTGATAAAAAAAATATAGAAAAAATTTGTTCTAATATTTAAAACAGCTAAACTGATGAATTAAAACTTCGATATTATTTTTATTTAACACCGATAATACATTCTGTATAATCTAAATGGTGTGTAAGAGATACTTAAAAATTAATAAAAAAATATAAGTTACAAGTGATTTCATTATATCTAAACTTTTTTCTTTAGGGTATTCTCGAGGTCGCAAATTCTGGTAATTTGGTCAAAAATGGCCATTTCTTTCAAATGGATCTTAGAAAATAGCCGAAGGAGAAAGAAACTTCGGAAAACGGAAATTATTTATGAGGGAAGGCAATCATGTAGATCATTTTGAATTTTACTTTTTCAAGCATTATTATTTGTCGACTTGTGTTATATGAGATAAAAAATATCATAATTAATTTTAAATTTCAAAATTTTTTCCTTTAGGTAATCTCGAAGTTGCAAAATTAGTCAATTTGGTAATGTTTAAAATTTTTTTATACATACTTAGGAAAATAGCATAAGCGGAAGGTTTGGAAAACAGAAAATTTATATGAGACAAGGCCATTATAGGGATCATTTCATTTATTTATATACATTGATTTTTGTCGACCTGTGAACTATAAGTTGTTCTATAGAATTTTTAATATTTTTTTTTGAACGCATTGAAAATAATTTTATTTAGTTTTTTGACGTTCGAATTTTGACTTTCCATAATCTTTAAAAAATTTTCAACATTTTTTTAATATTAAATAACACTGGACAACAAATTTAGAGCGACCCTAAGCCACATTTATGGCAACTATGGTTTTGGTCAAGTTTTTGGCGCTGATCACGAATATGAAATCAGAATTTTAGCCAAGGCCTCAGATTTTTAGTTATTTGGTGTCAAAGTTGAGATTTTTCAATTTTGGGGGTATTTTGGGCTTCTATATCATAAAACCTATGGGTAGTAACAAAAGTTTAAAAATATATTTAGATAACGAAAACATTCATTATTAACGTAAGGGGTTTAAATTTTTTTTTAATATTTAATTTTTTTTTATTTTTACATTTTTGTAAAATTAGTGGTTTTTGTCATAAACTCCGTTTTTTGATCCTAAATAACTTGAAAGTAAATTGCTAAAAATTTTTGTAATAACCTTTTTTAGATATGTTTTTTTATAAGGAATCTGAATATGCCAATAGATTTTTTGTAGAATTAATAGTAAAAAAAATTTTTTAAATTTTTTTCTGAACTTTGGACGCGGTTAAATAAAATTTGGAGGCCTTAGAAAAAAAACTAAACCCGGGATCGTTATCGCAAGAAAATACTCTACAAAACCCTCAAAAAATTGTGGATGTAGTTTTTTTTTGTTGTCCAGTGTAATTCAAAAATTTTTAATCCAGGATTAACTTCAGGTCTCCCGGAACAATTTTAAAAGGTGACAGTAATGTAGGTTAATGAAAGGAGCACACATCTTTCCCTAAACATTGGTGCAAATCGTTCTTTAGTCATTTGCTACAACTCTCTGCTATTTTGTATATAAATGATGCTTATAACGAAGTTTTTATTTCATCTCCAAAAAATTATTTTAAATTATTATGTTTATGGAATTTTACAAGGATTCATGCGCCATCTATCAAATCATTATATATCATATTTTTAATTATTGTATAGTAATATGATGTGCGCTTTGCAACTTTCTTCAATACTAATAAACGAAGAAGTTGATTTCTTTTTTTTAATACAGCAATGTAAACTTACCTATATGACAGTATCAGCTGTGTTCAATATTGAAAATATGAAAGCAGAGCTGGGAAAAAACCCATTTTTCGACTAAACTCAAATTTTTGTTTTTTAAAAATTTGTGACAGATTAAAAAAATCAATTATTAATAAATTCAGAATAAAAGCAGAAAATCTTATATTTTATAAATATTTACTTGTTTAAAGCTAAAACCCTTTATTTTTTCTAAATTTTGAAAAATAAAAAAATGAGTTTTACCCGAAAATGGGGATTTTCCCAGCTCTGTATGAAAGCCAGGTTTTTTAAAAATAAACGCTACAATATATTAATTCTCTCTCAATCCGTCATGTTTTATCCCGTGTTGTTGAGTCTTCACTCTGGAAAAACACATGCATATTGGCGACAATCTAATGGTCAAATTTGTCAACATTGACTGAGTATGCGACCATGAAATACTTTAAAATCATTTATATTAACTTGAAATGTGAGAACGAGAACCTATATTTCTTTAAGAATATGTGGAAAAATTTTTTTAGTTTTTATTTTTCTATGTGATATAGATACTACTTGTAGATGTTATTATTCATTTTTGTTTTTTTTTCTATATATATTGGTCACATTCACACCAGAGCTGGGAAAAAGCCTTTTTTGAGGTCAAACTAATTTTTTTATTTTTCGATATCCAGAAGAAAAATAAAGGGTTTTAGCTTAATTCACAAGAAATTATAAAATTTGAAATTTTCTTATTTTGTATCTATTTATAGAATTTTTTTAATTTGTATTTAGCCAAAAAAATGGATATTTTCCCAGCTCTGTGTCACACAATTCTACAATATATATAAATTTTAGCCGCTTGTATTATTATTTTGGCTCTTACGCCTATAATATTTTTTACGTTTATCTAAACTTAACCTAACTCACCTCAACCTATTAGCCGAACCATTAATTATGAACCAACCCTAAATATTAACCAATCTAGCCCAAATTTAATGGTTAGATGCAGTATATATGTATGGGTGCTAGGTATGTGGATTTTGTCTTTCGCCAAGTTTTTATACTTTGTCTATACCAGTTTTAAGAGATACCTTATATTAAAATATATAATAACACTGGACAACGAAAATAAATGACTTAAACGATCTTTTGAGGGTTTTGTAGAGAATTTTTTCGTGATTTAGTTTTTTTCCAATGTCTTCAATTTTTTTAAACCGCGTCCAAAGTTCAGAAAAAAATTCTCAAAATTTTTTTAATTATAAATTTCCCAAAAATTTATTGGCGTTCTCAGATTCCTTATAAAAAAACATTTTTAAAAAAGGTTATAGCCTAAAATTATTGGCAATTTACTTTTGAGTTATTTAGGATAAAAAAACGGATTTTTTAAAGAAAACAAAAAAATCGAATATTATAAAATTTAAACGTCTTACGTTAATAATGAATGTTTTCGTAATCTAAATATGTTTTTAAACTTTTCTTACTACCCATAAGTTTGATGATATAGAAGCCCAAAACCCCAAAAATTGAGAAATCTCACTTTTGACACCGAATAATCAAAAATTTGAGGCATTAGCTAAAAATCTGAGTTTATACTCGTAATTATCCCCAAAAACTTGACCAAAAACAATAGTTGCCATAAATGATGCTAAGGGTCGTCCAAATTTTATTGTCCAGTGTAATTTATTGTTTAAACTAATTTTTTAATATTTAAACGCGCTATTAGGTCCTCACCAATACCCATGATCTTTATGAGGCCGTCAAGGTTGTCGATATAATGGATCAAAACTACAAGTTAAGATTTGGAATTTGTTTTTTTTTTCAAGAGTTCCGTTGGGAACCCATCCAAATTTTTGATATAGATTTTGATTGGAGACACATTGGGCACGTAAAATTTGAGTTTTTTTATACAATAAATCTTAAAAATTTGGAAAAAAAAATATTTTTGATTAATTTTTTTGTTTTAGGAAATTTAGTTTATGTGCTTATTAATTAATCTGGCAATGGTTTGTAAAGATGCGTTTTTTTTCAAAAGTTAAAAATTATATAATATTGAAAATTTAAAAAACCAAACATTTAAAGTGCTATTAGTTAGAAATAGCAAAAACAAGATTTTTTATTTTATTAAAATTCATTTTATCTCAAAAAAATCAAAAGTTATTGAATTAATGTTTACCAGAATTCTCAATGTTCAAACACAATCTATCTTGTTTAGCCACGATTAAAACACATATTGTTATATTTATATAATTTTTCTTTTAAATATTCCCGTTTAGCTATATTATTTATTTCTAAAGCTTATCTATTTTTTATTATTTAACGATTCTGTTTTGCTCATTTATTACTATAATATTTTATTTATTTTATTCACTTGTATTTAGTGGTGGGAAAACAATCAGCCAAAAAACTTTGGCTCATTTTTTCCCCCAAAACATGAAGAAGGAAGGGAACTACAAATAAAGAAAGGGCCAAAATAAGAATTCAAAATAAAGCCCTTACTAAGAAAAGGGCAATAAACCCCACAAAAAGTGGCTCTTAAAAAGAGCCCCAAAAAGCCCATTTTTTGTTTTCTTTATAATAATTTCGAAAATTTTGATTTTTTGTTTTTAATAAAGATGGGTGGTTTATTTTTTTTAATACTCCTAAGAGTTTTTTTTCTATGACGAAAGGTGGCTTTTTTTAAATATGCCCCTTTTCTTTAAAAAGGGGCTTTTCTTTTGCCATGCCCACGAGTTTGTGGGCATTTGTGGAAAAAAACTCAAAAACATATTAAAAAAAGCTCATTTATATTTTCCCCCAGCCCTGTTTGTACTCTGATTATATTTTTTTATTCCCTTGTATTTATCATATGTTTTATTTGTATAATTTTATGTGGGCGATCGTAGAAAGGAATTTTTAGATTGGTTTATCAACCTTCAACTTACGGAATATAATCTGTTATTTCAAGAAACGCAAGACGTAAATAAATTTTTGTTATAATTTAAATGTATTCGCTTTTTAAACATAAATTATGGGCAAACTTGTTTTTTTTTCAAATAATTTGTTAATCTTTTGGTTTTTTGATTTGTATAAATGTTAAATTAACACAAGTGTTTTTAATAATTTTTAATTAAGCCTCGTTTAAAGACGATAGAAATTACAAAAAAAAATTTTTCATGTTTTTTTTCTATTTTATCAAATTACAGAAAAAATGACAAAATTAGAACTTATATTTTTATATAAAAACAAATAATACCTTAACCCGCGAATGGCCGGGTGAAATATTTGTAACGCTGCTATAGTGATGTCCATACGGACTTCAAATTTAAACCTGACTTTCTTGAAGAAAAATTCGAGCTCTTTATTCTAATATAAGTTATTATTAATGTAAATTGTAAATACACAGAGTAAAAAAATCTGAAAAACGAGAATTTTTTGTTTTTCTATATTTCATTAAATAAATTTTGTCAATCAAGTAAATGTATCAACATAATTAAAAAATAGTGTTTTTGGACAAGTATAACATTTTTAAAAATAAAAAAAAATATTTTTAAATTAAAAATTATATTTGGCTAATTCATTTCTAAAACTAGATGTTTCATAAAAAAAATATACATATTTTTATTAAACAATAAAAACATTTTATATACTTAATATGTGGAACTATATAATTTCTAAAAAATAAAATTGCACTTTTAAATATATTTAAAAGCAATATCGTGGAATTCAACAATTAAATTTAGATTGTTGGGTTTTTTTAATATGATCCAATGGAATTTCAAATCAAACAAATTTTTTTATTAAACTTAAACCAATTTAAATAGTTTTGTAAATTATATAAAAAGTTCAAAAATTGACCCATAATATATGATATTTTTAAAGTTCAATATTTTAAATGTACCGAGGTCCGTTTGGACCCCACAATGCTACGCGGGTTAACACTAATTTTTCACCTTTTAGTACAGTGTTTGGTTAAATATTAATTGCAATTTTTTCTTATTTCTTCGAAATATTATACAAAAATATTCTCAATTACAGATTTTTGGATTTTTAACGTGTTATATCTCAAAATACCTATGCAACTTTTGATTTTAAATTAGTTTATATATGTTAAGTATATTTAAAAAATAAAATTTCATATATATATAATATGTAAAACAACAACAGCACAAAAATGACTCTCAAGTTCTCTTATATACATTTAAATATCAAGAAAGTATTTTTAGAATAGACTTTTACCCTATTTTTTGTGTCTTTGGAACAATGTTGAATTCGACTTTTGTTAAATATTGTTAAATATTTTAAAATAAATTACAGAAAAAAATATGAGGTTTTATCTCATTTTTTGATATTTTAATTAAACTTTTTTAAATCCTTCAAACTTTTTTTTATGTTTTTCGCTCCTATTTGTAGGAAGGCTGGTTAGATAGGATAGAAAAACGTTTCACTTGGTTCAAACGATTTGCCAATGAATTTACCGAAAAGTATTATGGCGTTTTTCCTGACTCCTGGCACATGCTTCATAAAATTGCACTTGAATTTTGCCATCTTACCAGGTTTTCCTTCAAATTTTTTTTGGAAATATATATTGATTTATTTAGAATTCATGCTATAAACTAAGTAATTTTATTAAAACATTAGAAATTTTTATTATAATTTTTTAAATTGAATATTTACTTGTTTATATAATAAAGATCTTAAGTTATTTGCATATGTCTAATCTTTAATTAAAAGAATTTGCTTTATTTTTATCTTACCCATTACGTATTACACAGGTCAACAAATATTAATTAGAAACGTGAATTTTATAAGAACGTAAAAGAATGCATTTCCATAATGGCTTAATCTCATATATATTTTCTTTTTTCTTTATTTATTCCGTCTTTGGCTCCTTAAATCCGCCTATAACGAAAAATGGCCTTTTTTAACCAAATTGACAGATTTAAATATACCCTAAAGATAAAAAAGTTTTAAATCTGTTTTGTATATAAAAAACTCTTGTAACTTATATTTTTGATCGCAAATTATGGAAACAAATTTTATTAATATATCAAGCTCTTACATCGGCATTTAGATAATACAAAACATTCCGCGGCCAAACTTAAATACGACACAATATATTATCGGTTTTTAATGAAAATATTATTTGAAGGTTAACTATAACAGTTTAACTATTGGTAATGCAATATTAAAATTTTAATTTATATTTATTTTGAATCTTTTTTGGTTTTTTCCCCTTTTTTTTTAAAATTTTCAATGTTTATAACTGACTAACCATGCTTGATTAGGAAAAACGATAAACGGATTTAATATTCCCTAAGATTGACCTCTCAAGTTAACTCATCCCAAAATTTGTTGGCCTGTGTTATAATATAAATTTGTATCTAGTTTTATATTGTATAATCTTTTCCAATGAATCAGTTCATTTTTTAATATTATTAAAGTAAATTTGTCTTAAGAGTATTTTTTTTTACTACTTATTAAATATTAAGACATGTTGAAGATATATATAATTGAATAATAATAATTTGCCAACATACAAATACAACATGAATTTGAAGTAAAATAAAAAGGAAGAAAATTAAAAAAACGTGAATATACAATGGGAGATCAAAAAAAACACGAAACTTTTATTTAAAATATTTCAGTAATCATCTTCATTGTTTTATTGCTTCTGTATTAAGCCACCATAAAATGTTGTTATTTTCTTAAAGTTTCAAATTTTTTTTTAATTATATTTCATACATAGTTTTTAAACACATAAAATACATCTGAAATATTAAATTTTTGAAAAAAAAATTGAGATTTATCAAAATTTTTTTATATTAAAATAATAACCTTACACTGTGTCCTTAATTAGAAATCACCTCACTAAAGCCATGACGGTTCGCAACTCTGAGATTGACGTGAAACTTCTACTTTTTGCCATCCAAAAAACCACTGCTTTCGAAGGCCTCTTGGCTGAAAAATTTATCATATCCGAGGACGATATTAAAGAAGAAAATGTAGGAGAGGTTTGTTTTACTTTATATGTATTTATTTACCCACATTCACTACTTTTTTGTAAATATTTTAAATTTATAAGATAAATAGTATTTCTACATGCTTCTACATGCCTTAGGCTAGGGTGGCAAAAATCAAATAAATTTTTTAGATATTTTAGAAGGGCAGGTTTTTTTTTGCTATTTTAATTATGGTAATAGCATAAATTAAATATCAAAAAGCAGCAAAAGTTACAAGCATTATTTAATATTCAAAATGGTGAAATATGCTTCAAATCAAATAAAATAATAACTTTTTAATCTTTTTAGTACAAATTTATTAGAATAGAAATATTTTACAATTTAATAGCCTGGCCAAACAAATCCTTTAACAATATTTTTTAACCCAAATGAGTTAAAATAACCCAAACATGTTGAATTTTGTGAATTTTTATTGTAAGTAAAGTTGTAGCAAATTTATTTATAAGAAGTTTTCGTGACATTTTGTTGTTTTTCCCAAAAAACGTTTTTTTTTGGTCAAATAGCCCGAAACAACATGATTTTGGAAATGAAAACTTATAATCTTTGTAGGAAATCGAAAATATCTTAAAATTTTAATCTATGCCATAATGATAATATTACAATGTAGATTAAATTAGAGCCTTCGGACAGTGACACGAAAAATCCATTTTACGAGCCACCCCTGACACCTATCACACCTCTACCCAAGTCACCAAGCAAACAACTTAAGGAAGACAAGCCAAAGGTTTTATTTCGAACTTTTAACGACTCCTCATTTAGCTCAGTGGCAAATCACTCTGTCTTTAACACAGTAGGCTTGTCAGGTTCGAATCCGTGCACGGGAGATTTTTTTACAAACGAGTTGCAACCACTTTGAAGTGAAGTTCCTGCTTGAGCATTTTAAGCCCTAAACGATATGCTCACTAATTTGAGCGCTTAGGCTGGTAAATAGGTCGCCGGCGTGTGAGCAAATCTTACTATTCAACACGAGTCTGCAAATTGCTTTGCTCGGGTTAAAGAATCAACCTGAACGCGTATGGCGCTCCTATATGACGAAGGGTATGGGGACATCCGAGTTTGTTTATAGTAAACGTAATTATTTCAACATATTTTTAATTTTGCAACAATTTTTAGACGATTTTATCAGCTTTAAGTATATATATAAATTTATTTTTGAAATAATATGCTTTGGAAAATATTTTTTTAACTCTTTTTTCTATATTTAGATATCACCGTTTAAAGCTGTCATTTCGAAATGTTTCGAAGAACACATGGGAGTCTTTATTAAGGCTCAAGATAGGTTTCTTTTTATAAACTTTTTAGGTTCGGTATAAATAATAATTTATATAATATTGAATTATATATTTTGTCATATAGCGGTAAATAGAAAATTTTTGCAAATTTTTTTAAACTAATATTTTACACAAATCAACTAATTTGAGAGTTTTGAGCTAACTACGAAGAAACCTGCCATCTTAGGAATTTTCAACGTTTAACAATTTTTTTAATTAAACGTAATAAATCAGCCATAAACATTAAAAATTTCAGATTAAATGTCAAATAAATTCAAAACAGACCTAAATCAAATTTTTTTTCATATTCAGGACAGCTTAACTATTAAAATCAAACCACAAATAAATTTTTTAAAAGTAATATATCTCCTCGTGTTTAGACGCGAAATTCTGTAATAACTAAATGTGATGTAAGAGCTTGATATACAAAAAAAATTTATTTATCATTATGTGAGATGATAGATATAAGTTACAAGGAAATTTTATCTAAAAAAAATTTTTTGAATATTTTCTTGAGTATTTCCAAGGTCGCAAAATTTGTCAATATGGTCACAAAAGATTATTTTTTTTTGCTATGGATGGATCTAGGGAGCAGAAGGCTGAAGAAAGTATGAAAAGCGGAAAATAATATTATAACATCAAAAAAACATTCTTTTTTCTTTATTTTAAATCAGAATTTGCGGCCTTGAATTACTAACTTTTATTTTATTGTTTTAATAAAATACTTTTAGAAATTTACGAGATATGTTGGAACGCTTCGTGAAAGACACAAAACAATTGGTCACTGATTTGACTGTCAATGCTACCCAACCAGCTGGCACAACTTCAGCCACCTACGAACCCATGCCGGACAATAAAAAGTGCACATTTTACAGATGTTTTTGGTTTATGAAGGAAAAAATTAATTTGTGTTTTAATGTTAATATATAGGATTTATCAAAAAAAATCATTTGATTTATTGGGTTTTAATTTTTTACTAAAAATTGTTTTTATATTAGGATGTTTTAGTTAGGCTTATATATGTGTATATATATTATTATAGAGAACCAAGAAAATTTATATATTTATACTTATGTTTATTAATTTTTATATAAATTTTTAAACATTTTGTTTGAATTAATTTTTTTATTATTTTCGTAATACCTTAGTGTCAACTCGAATATGATTGTTCTACCCAGTAGCGCCGACCTTTTTGTCTTCTACAAATCTTGCCTCATTCAAAGCACCCAACTTGATAACCCGGCATTTTTAGTGAGCCTGGCGAACGAAGTTTTTAAACCCCACCTTCGAGCTTACGCTCAAAGAGTCCTTACGGCCCATTTACCAAAGTAGCCCGTTTTTTTTTTAATAAATTTACATTTTTTTGAAATTATGTAAAAATCGTTAATTGCTTAAATTTAAAAATTAAATATTTATTTAATCTAGATTTTGGCGTTTATGACTTATATATAACTGTTTCCTCAATTTGAATCCATTTAGTTAAAGTTTTATATATATATTATTTAAATTTTTTTTCAAGATTAATTTGATGGTTTTTTTGATTTTTTTAAATATTTGATCTATTTTATTGGCTTAATAGTAACATAAACAACCCTTCGAGCACTTCAAGCGCAGCCAGTAATTTGCGTGAATTGGCTTCGTTTCTGAAAGAAGGGCCTACCAAGTTCTTATCGAAAGGTGACATTCACGTCCTTTGCCTCATCATAGGAACGTCTGAATACTGTTGTGAAACGATTAAACAAGTTCCTTCTAGAAATTATATTTAAAAAATTTCAATTGATTATTAATTTTTAATAAGTTTTTTTCCTCTTTTTTTTTATTATAATTTTACAATTATATATTTTGCAAAATTTTATATTTTTTGCCATTTGGTGTATCTTCTAGATTTTATGATCTTTAATAAGGATACGCGGAGAGTTTTGGCTTTGGGTGTTTTTGAAATATTCTTGTTTTTATTATTAATTAGTTTTCGTGTTTTTAGACACATGCCTCAGTAAAAAAATAATTTAAATTTTTTTAAATACCATTTTTAAACTTTGAACACAATTAGATTTGTAAGAAACTTTATAAAGGATTATCAGAATTAAATCAAAAATAAAGATTAAAACTGTGAGATCAATAAAATTTTAATAAATATTTCGTGAGCTCGATTTTTTGCTTTTTGTATCTTAAGTCCGATATATTTTTAAAATGTTATTTTGATCACAATGTTTGGTTTATTAATAATTTACCATATATATTAGAACAATATTTATTTTCCTCCAACTTATTTTTCTGAATATTTTTAATATGTTCTAACTAACATCTTTTAGCTTGAAACCAAAATGAAAGAAAAGATTGACCCGACCCAGGCCGCTAATATTGATTTTAATGACGAAGTTGACTTATTTCAAGGGTTTCTCTTAAATAATTAAATTTTATCAGCACAAAGGCTACGTTTAAATGTCCTGTCTTTACGCAATTTGCAAAATACGTTTTAAAAAGATGCCAAATTTAACAAGAGGCACTTAAAATATTTTAATAAATGAATTTTATGATTGTTTGTAAAATTAAAACTTATTTCGAACTTGGCATGCCCTAAAATGTGAAATATAAATTAAAAACGTAGTTATATGTAATATATACGTAGGGGTCAGCACTAATAATTATTACACGTGCACAAATTAATTGGGCTCCAATTAAAATTATTTTCATCTAATGGTTTTAATGTCGCACGCAATAAATAGCCTAAATTAATTGATGGTATGGAATTGCTAGGATCGATCCCTTATAAAATGATTATTAATTTTTATTTTGAGAAATTTTGTATATTATTCTGTGTTATTTTATTAGCATCTTATATTATTTATATTAAAAAAAATTAATACCTGTAAAAATTATATAATTTTTTCATATTTTAACTTTTAAAAATGTTTTGTAATCCAATTTTTAACGAAATATTTTTATTTTACAAATTATCAATTTTTATTATTATTGTTAATTATAGCATAATTAGCACGTCCATTAACAGCCTAATTCAAGACTTGGAAAGCCAATGTGAACCCTTACTATCTATCATGGCCAAGGTCGAATAAAATTTTTGATTTTTTTTATATGTTTTGAAAAATTAAATTTAATTGCAATTATTACGCAACCAGAGTTTAGTGTGCTTATATTCATGGTAAAATAACTTTGATTTTTATGGGAAATAGCACGTTAAACGATGGGTTGAAAATTATTAATATATTTTTTTTATAAGGTACGTGAAAGTGGTTTTATTTTCGTGAAATTTTGAAAATTCTAAAAATTTGTTTTTATTTTTTTCAAAATTTAAAAAAAAAAATTTTATTTCAGAAAAAGCATTTTATGCGCATATAACAAATTTGGCAACTTTTTAAAAATTTGCGTTTTATTTCAAAATTTTGAAAATTTCCAAAAATGAAAACTCAATTTGCGTGCTCTAAACTCTGTATATTTTCTTAACTAAATTTCATATTGGAAATAAAAATTTGAACTTGGTTTTTGTTTAGCTAATATGTATAATGTTAATACACTTTAATTAATTTTTTTAATTTCACAGACAAATTGGTTGATTTGTGAAACGGTAGGTGACCAATCGAAATACGTTACGGGTCTGATTAATTGTTTCAAGAGTTACGTACCCTTAGTCAGGGATAATCTTACAGAATCTAGAAAATATTTTACCCAATTTTGTACGCGATTTGTCAAGTATATATTCCTTTTTTTAATATTTTGTAACTTTTTGAACATTTTATATATTTGAAAAACTTAGCATTTTTTTTTAATTTTGAACAAGGACTCATCAAAACTTAGATTGTTTTTGGTCATTATGGCAAGAATTATAATGAAAAATTTATAAACGTAAAAATTTTTTTTCATGTCACATAAAATTATATATCATGACCTATTTTTCAAAAATTTTAATTTAAATTTATAAAAAATCGAATTTTTTTTTTAATATAGGTGATGAAATATTCGAAATTAAATTTTAAATCGAATCTTTTAATATGGTCAAGTTTGTGTTTTAAATTAAATATGTCCGGATTTTTTTTAATAAAACCAAACTGTGAAATTTCGAGAGATTTGTTTTCCCAGAAATCCAATTTATATTGTTTGTTGATTGTTTTTATTCATTATTTTATTGTGATATTATATAAATTTCATTTATTTCGATATTATAATATCCATATATATGATATAATATTGTTTTACTAATAAACATTTTAGCTCATTCATTCCTCGTTTCATAACGGCCCTTTACAAATGCAAAGCCGTCGGGATGGTCGGAGCCGAACAATTGCTCCTTGACACCCACTCACTCAAAACTGTCTTGTTGGAATTCCCTTCATTAAGTTCGCAATTAAGTTCAGCCAATGGCAAAAATGGATCTTCCACCAATCCTTTTAGCTCATCGGGCAATAGTACGAAGAAACCTCCTCCTGCTAGGTAATTTAGCAATTCTCATCACAGTATTATATAATTTTTCATAAATTAACGGCTTTCTTGCAGAGAATAGCCAACAGCTATATATTGTTCAATTGTTAGCTGCATGTTGCGAGCGAAACGCAAATATTTGATTATTATATATGAATGTAGCTTAATTATTAATCTTTGGCCGTGTTTAAAGTTCATTCATTTTTTAAAAAATTTTTCTAACAATAAACATTGGTCTAAAGTTTGAATTATTTTTTATAACTTTAATGAAAATTTAATAACCTTAGAGAAAAAAATATTGTAAAAAAACAATTTAATCAATAGAATCTATGTAAAAATTCATATTTAAGTATCTTTTGAATCGAATTTATAACTCACTTTAATCGTTGTGACCTCCCCTTTTAATATAAAATAAAATTTTAAAGTCAAAAAAAATTTATTGTCGTTAAACGGGTCCCCGAATTTAAAAATAAATTAATTTTGTTTTTCCAAATATATTGCAGTTTCACTAAAGTAGTGGTCAAAGGAATGACGAGGGCCGAAATGATCCTCAAAGTCGTTATGACGCCCCATCAAGACAGCATACCCATGTTTGTGGAAAATTGCCTCAAACTCATTCCTGACCTCGAAGCTGGAGAATTTCAAAAAATTCTGGATATTAAGGTATTGTGGCGTTAAATCTTCTTGATTTCTTGATTTGGACAAAATGTTTATTTTTAATGGCGCATTCCGAGCTTATTTATTTTTTTTTGAAAATATTAAATTTTTTTTTGGTAAGAAATTGGAAATTGTGCTCGTTTGGTCCCAAAGCTAGCCTATAAATAAACTGGGATTGGGATCATCAAATACACCAATAATTTTTAAGAATAACAGATTGATCAGTGCGTATATAAGGATATGTTGATGTGGAAGAATATGACTCTCTTAAAAAAATTTGCTAATATTTATTTGATTTTTTTTTAATTTAAAAATTTTTAAAATGAATGAACAAACGGTGAATGCGCCCTAGTGCTGTAAAACGGAAAATTGTTTAAATTTAACATTGCATATATATACTACCTTTGTTTACGTCTAACTAGGTTTTTTATATAAGGGCACGTGCAAAGTGGGTTTTTATTTTCGTGAAATTTTATTTTTTTCAAAATTTTTTTAAAAAAATTTTATTTCAGAAAATGCATTTTATGCGCATATACTAAATTTAGCAACTTTTTAAAAAATTTATTATTTCAAAAAATTTTTTTTCAAAATTTTGAAAATTTCACGAAAACATAAACTCACTTTGCACGTGCCCTAAACAATCCCTTTTTTGTCCTATCAAAATTCGATTTTCGGCATTTACTACTTATGTATCTAATAAATAGCCTATTTCAAATTCTAATATAATTTCATTTTTATATATTTTTAGGGTGTAAAAAGAAATGATCAATATGCCATTACAGAATGTTTCAGGGAACATCGGAATAAAGTTACAGAACAATATGCTAAAATATTGGGAAATACTTAATATTTTTTTCTTTTTAGAATGGCAGCGTTTAAAGTGAGTTATTAGTTTGAAAAAAAAAATTATTTGTTAAAAACGTTTTTTTTATAATTTAATTTAGCAAATTTTTTGTCATTTTTCTTCATAAAATAAAATAATTATAAAAAATGGGGAAAAATAATATAAGTTTTGAGCTTGGCCGCACCGCTTAAGGCTTTTCTACGTTTAAATATAAAATTCTAAAAACAAAATCACATGAAAAAGAAATGTATTTTTGATAATCCATAATTGAGACTAATTTTAAGTGATATCGTTGTGTTAAATAATTGATATTTTGTAAAAAAAAATTGATATTATGAATTACAGCTTAATAAACCCAATTCCCCCAACTTGTTAAAAATTTTATGTTGTGTAATTATAGCATTTATTAATTTTTTTATGTGAATAAAAAAAATATCATGGTATAATTATATGTATGTGTTTGTATATGAAAAATTTAGATTCTTATAATGATTTATTCTCATATTTTTAGCCTATTTGCAAGGTTCTATCAAAAAAATTGTTTAAATGTATTATCTGGCTATAAACAAACTTAATTTTTTCAATTAAAAAAAATTTAATTAATACCCTGTTACATTTAATATTAACGACCTTTTTTAAAAAAAATTTAGTAAGTTTGTTTAAAGCCTTATATATAGGAAATAAAATCTTAAAAATAATTATAACATAAAATAAAAAAAAAAGTGAGGCACTAAATGTATAAATTAAAAATAAAATAATTGTGTAACTATTACATGTAAAAGTCCAAGCTCACTAATTTTAATTTGTAAAAAAAAGATAATGGATATCGGCGTACTACAAAAAGGATATGTTTTTGGCTAAATTGTATACATACATAATAAAATATAATCAACTAAAATAAAATAGTTTAATAAAATATTAAAATTTTCTTTAAACATAAAAAAACAGAGTACCCATGTTTAGAAATTTTTGGATTTTAAGCAAAACGGGACACAATTATTGGGGCTTAGTGGAATTTATGTGATCATCATAGCAGAAAGTGGAAAACTAAGTAGCAATCTCAATTTCAACACCTTTAAATAACACCTATGGGCAAAAAACAATTTTTTTAAAAAAAATATTTTTTATCCCTCCCCCCCAGAGTGAGAACAATTATGCGATTATTATCAGTTTAAACAATACCTTTTTTTTACAAAAAATATGCTTTAACAGAATTTTAATAAATATAAATAATCAAAAGTTTAGTTTGATAGCTAAGATCTAATAAATTTTGAGACTTTCAAACGAATTATTTGCGTGGTGTGTGTAATGATCGGATGTATATTTATGTTATTAACAGATATGGTAGGTTTGCTAATAGTATGGTCCTTTTATCTTCAATGTCTACATGTTAAGATTATGCCGCTTCTAAGGTATGAGAATTGGCCGTTATTATTACATTTCTACCATTGTTTAATGCAGGCGTGGGTAAAGGGTTTGCTTTGTTTTTGTTATTATTGTTTTTGTATGAATTTGAGGATCTGAAAAGTCGACAAAGATATGAAGGGACGTTGAGGAACGATAGGTTCGGCATGAATCTGAAAATGGCTTTGCTAACCCCTTTAAATTTAGGTGATTTTATACCGAACCGTGATAAGGATAATTTTGTGTTTTTGGAGCCATTTTTACCAATTTTTTGGTCGCGATTGAAATCAAATTCGTTTGAAGAGTTTACATCTTCTTCATCAAAATCTTTGCCCTTAATTGAGGTTTCTAAATCTTCATACGATTTATGGTAAGAAGAATCTCGCATTTTTTCAACGTAGCCACCCCATCGAAGTTTGTAGGTCCGGTTCTTCCAGCGTATAACTTGGGAGGAAGTGTTGAGAGCGACAAGGAACAAGGGCAGGGCTGAAATTTCGCGATAGAACCAAGCAAGTAGGAATTGCGTGCGAGTAAAGGGCAGTTTGCCGTTCTGTTTTTATAATTTTGAAAATATGATATGGAAAACTAAAAAAAGTATTCAATTATTAACATTGCCAAAATACATAAGTATATAATCGAACGAAAAGTTTATAATTGATATGAAATATAAATGAACCTTGAAAAAATAAATTATAAAGGGCGTAACAGAAGCAACTAAGAACAGATAATGATTTATACTATGTCATTCTATAAGCTTTTTTACAATAATACAATATGTATTTTGTCTTAAAGGAGAAAATTGTTTAATATATCGCGAACAAATACAAAAAGAGTGAGTGAAAAACTTGAACGATCCGTAGGAGCGTGTAGTCGAGCAGGAACCATACGAGGCAATGTACGGCAAAAAAGACGAGGCTGTTCCACTCAAAGAGGTAGAAGACGGCCCAGCTGTTCATGAGGCCCAGGACTAGGCATTCACTCAAGGGTTCGAACACCATAGTTACCGGGACCATCGTGAAACGGAGTTTGCTCCATCTAAGTACGGCCAAGAACAAAAAATAATTTTAAATGAAATCATGGAATTTATGTATATTAAGGAAACTCGGGCAAATAAATGTTTTTGTTTAATTTTGTCTATCAAAATATGCTTTAATTTCCGTTTAGTATTAGAATTAGCAATGTCTATATCAAAATCTATGCATAAATCTCAAAAATATACAAAGGGGGTTTTGCTTTATAACTTACAGGTTTGCAAAATGCATTAAACTTAAAATATTCCAAAAGCTATATATTTTGGAAAGTTGGTCAGTAACCATTCCTTTTTCAAATATTGTCAAAATATCAGAAGATTATATATTGTTGACAAATTTAATTCAACCCATACCTTTTTAATGTAACAGTAATTGTAAAAAATAGCTTTTTATATAAAAGTGTGTTTATACAAACCAATATAAACCGGAATAATATAACCTTATAAGGCGTTCGTGAAACGACCGGATCCCGAAAGTGGCACTCTCGGCTGGAGCGGCATTTTGCATGGCGGGTCCGGTACTGATGCGGTGTTTGTAGCCAGCCTTCCGAACAGCCTCCGCTATGAAGTAATCCTCAGCCAGATATTTTCCGAACCAGGTGAGCCCGCCCGGAAGTTGCTGGATAATGGCTTTCCGGAACATGCTGGACATCCCGGTGCAGCAGTTGACCCCTAAGACATCGGAGGCCAGGTAGATACGGGCGTGTGATGTGCCAAAATAAACCTTAAATTTTAATTTTTTTAAAATTAATAATCTTATCAATTATATGACATTTGCTTGAAAAAAATTTTCTAAAAAATTTTAGTATTCTCCCAAAAAACATTTTATAATGATGTGTAAAAGCTGTAAAAAACGAATCAATCAAGTGTTTTTATTTTTCCGAAAAATTGTAAAACAAAAAAAATATCAAAAAACAACATTACAATTTTAAAAAATTATCGATTAAATGTAACAAAAGAGGTGCATTTCAGTGGAAATAATATGCCAACTATTTAAAAATAATAATTGTAATACAAAACTTTTTCAAGAATGGAGGAAAATCCATTGCGGTCGGTAACGAAAGGCATTTGATGAACTAAACCAATTTTGGTCGTCATTGTGTGAACCATGTCGCTGAGAGCTTGGGGTGTCACTTTAAATATTCAATAAGGTAAACGCATAAAAATGTTGCAAGAAACAATATATGTAATCTTAGTGATAATTATAATAGCAAGTAAGACAGATCAACCAAAATTCAATGGTTTAATAAAATATGAATATGGTGTAAAATAATCTGCCAAATAACCTAATATCAAATATTTTGTCCAGTTAAAAATACTTTATAACTTGTTTAATCTTTCATTTAATAATATTTGATACATATTTTAAAACGCTCGCACAACCCAGTTTTTAAGAGGTCTATATGCTGTTTTTTACGTATAATTAATATATTTTAACAAATTTTGTTTAAGTTTTCAAATGTTTGTAGCTGGCTGACGAAATTGAACCAAAAAAGTTGCGAATGGACAAATGAAAATTGATTTGATCTTAAAAGTAGACCTGTATATCCCAAAAATTGTTAAATTAATGATATCAACAAATAATACTCATGATGCCGGCATCAGAGATGAGAATGAGTTCGTACTTGGCCGCGTTATATGCTGGAGCCATATTATTTATTTTCGCGTTGACGACTATATCGGGACTTCCTAATTCATTACATTAATGAAATGAATTAATTTGTATAATTTGAATCATAAAAGTGTTAATAACAAAAAACGATCCTTCAATAGGTATGATATTAGGCAAATTTAAAAAAACCTATTTGTCTCATTTATAAAATGCAGTGTTCAAAAAAATCAAAAAAAAAATTTTGAAAAATTACATAAAAATTAATATTTAGCAAGATGTAAAGAAAATGCAAAAAAAATCTTTATTTACGAAAATATATTAAAGATTTAAAGGTGATGTTACCTAAAAATAAGGTGGCATCTACGTAAGGATACTTAGCTAGAAGTCGCTTGACTAACGAAATGCAAGGGTCTTGGTAATCTTGTACGCAAAAGCATATTTCAAACTAAAGATGGTTTTTCAAATAAAAATATATTATTTTTTTGTCATAGAAAGCTTGTATTAGGAATTGTCTTAGTTAATTTTGTTCTAATTTTACCCGCGCTAAAATATACAGTAATAAATTGTATTAGTTAATTTTGTTCTAATTTTACCCCGCGCTAAAATGTACAGTAATAAATTATAGTTAATAAAGTTTATGATTAATTATCTAAGTTAAATGGTTAAAATTTGTTCGCTTCTACGACTTTATAATTTACAACTTAACGTTAAAACTTTCATTTAATATAAGTTTGATTTATGTAGGTTTACATTAAGAAAAATATCCCTTGCCAAGAACTAAAAACATACACACTATAAAATCAGCTAATTCCCCCATAATAAATTCATTATTACATTTCATTATCTATTTTTACGATTTCAAGTTATTCAAATTTATTTCGATTTTTCATTTTTCTTTATAATTAATAAAATCAATACGAGATCAACTTATATAACAATTTAGGAATAAACTTTATTTTTTCCTATCCTAACAAAAAGCAATATATACATAAAAAAAATTGATTGCAAACATATGTATAATTATTAATCAAAATAGTTGAAACAAATATAAAATTAATAACATAAAATTTTTTTTGAATAAATTCCCATAAACACAAAAAATAGGCTGTCTTATTTCAATTATATCTTTTTATAGAACGCGTTCGCACTACATTTATTTCATAATAAATTTTAAAAAACTTTTTAGTATTTGAGTATTTCCACTAACTACGGACCATTGTTTTCACAATATTTAACCTTTGGAGCACTTGCTCTAAGTATATTTGAAAATCTTAATTTTATATTTAAATTTATATTAACATAGCTGATATCTTATAAAATTCCTTAAAAAACCGGTGTTTTTTAGATGATTTTTAAAAATTTGACAAATTATAATCAACGCCCTCCCCCCTTTTACATATTCGTATAATGAATGAACAAAATCAATGAAAAACCTCATTAAATGTATCTTGAAAGAATAAATAACTGTAAAATATATGTATCAATACTTTGGGGTAATCAAGTCTAAAAAAGGTTTCTAAATTAAATGCGAGGTTGGAGTCAACTCCGAGCAGTGGTTTTATTATGGTAACCCCGGGTATATTTTTGAGGTAATCATCATTATGGGTATTGCTTATCGTATAACTTAAATCATCCATATTTGAAGGCGATGATGATGACATATGAAAAGATTTTGAAGAAACGATTTGATGATGGTCCGAACAGGTGGACATATTGATGCTACAAGTGAAGTCGTCGTTTTTTTGATCGATTGGTGCTAAAAATAGTGTTTAATAAAAATTACAATCAATATTTATTTAAATGTTCTCAAAAATGTATAAGATCTAAGTTGAGGATTATAAGATAAGATCGCATTTAATTTAAAAAAAATAAATAAGCTACGTGGTTAAAAATAGATCCTAGACATTTAAAGGAGTGGTTAGGGTAAGGGAGAAAGCTGAATAAACAAGAAAATTCGTAATTAATTCACGTAAAATGCAAATTAGTGGTATTAGACATAATAAAACCACGGTTATAAATTCCCGGAGAAAATAATAACATAAAATGGCAATAAGGTCGCGGTTAAGCTCTATAAATTTTTTTAAATAAAAAAGGTGGATTAATACTTTAAGTAAGACATCTTAAATGTAAAAAACTAGCGCAGATTTCATATTTTTTACAAGCTTTTCTCGCATAAATTTTAAAATTTAATTTTAACGTAAAAATCTTACCCGTGGCAGGTATTATTTCAGTCAATGAGCCATCCAACCGGTCTAATTTATGCGTGACCGAACAATAAGAAGTGGTATCAGGTGTTGGTCGTGGGGCAAAATTAATAATTCTATTGTTGTTACTAACAATACCATTATTAAAGAAATTATTGCTATTATTATTCAAATGATACGGGTTTCCACCAGAAAGTGATCGATAATGTTGTTGCTGGCTCGATAAACTAGGATTGTTGTAGTTTTTATTGAGATTGTGTTGAAGAGTTGGTTGTTTCCCATAGGCCGAGTCTAAAATGTGCCTAAAATATATGCGAGAGTAAATAAACCATTAAATGTAATCAGAAAAGCCCATAAACTTTAAAAAAGAGGTTTTATTTTTTAATAAGGTTTACAATTTATAAATCTTGTAAAATGTTTTTGTATCTTTAATAACAGCTGGTCATTCTTTACACGAATTAAAAAACACAACAAATAATTAGTCTAAACGAATGATAGATATAACACATTGGATTAAAGCGTTGATGTTACAATCACATTTTTCAAGTAATTGGGATGTAAGGCTGGAAGTACCGAAAAAAAATATTAGTATTTTGACCTTTTAATCTTATTATTCC
This sequence comes from Acutogordius australiensis, assembly GCA_030555515.1. Classification (NCBI taxonomy): domain Eukaryota; kingdom Metazoa; phylum Nematomorpha; class Gordioida; order Gordea; family Gordiidae; genus Acutogordius; species Acutogordius australiensis. The sequence goes on along the minus strand of CM060243.1, from coordinate 45,025,046 downwards.
TACAAATTTGAGCTACGATAGACAAGTATATTAAAAATATAAAATTACAAAATATTATATTTCCATATGAGTTCTAAAAAATATAAATGTGTTACAATACCTTATATTATGATTTTTTTGAGGTATGGGAGGCGGAGATTCGGAGAGTGCTTGACCCGGACATCTGTTGTCATCCAGCTGGGCAGTGTTGCTAGATTCTTTGTTGTGAATGAATGATTCACAACAAATGTTTGGGTTTTGGTTGGAGGAGCAGCCCATGCTGAGACTTCTACCATGTTGTTTACTAACAAATGATGATCCCTTTGAGTTGGGTGACGTGCTAATTAGAAAAAAAGATATAAAAAAAACTATTTCCAATTAATATTTCAAATATGAGTATTGAATCAAAGTAATAGAAAGGGCAGATGGCAAGGCAACGTCGTAAAAGATCAATTGACATCTCTTTGAAAGAATTTTGTAAATCCAAATAGCTATAAAAGATGCCAAAAAGATGAGCAAATATGGTTTTAATAAGCTTGTTTTTTATTTAAGAAATTTAACCACTCACATTTTGAGGGTTTAGATTGATATAAATCTGAGGTCATACTTTAATGGATTTTGTGATTAAATTACAAAAAAGCTTGCAAATACAATAATACAAAGTGTGATAAATTTATTTAATAAAAAAAAGATTAAAAACAAAACCATTTATAAATAGAATAATAAAACCAAACCTGTAAAGGCAGGAAGAATATGGAATTTTAACAGTATCATGATCAATTGCATGTAAATTATGGCATTGAGTATATGAGCTGGAAGCAGACGATGACGCTAAAATCATGGAATTTGTGGGAGAATGTGAATGCTGAGCGCTTAGGATCATACGACCAGAACCTGATCCAATTTTAAAACTACACGGAGTGGTTGTGTTTAATGAACCATTGCATCGAATATCACAGCCGGATGGGAATATGGGCGTTGGCCGGATTTTGGAATTACTTGTGTTGCAAGAACTATTTAATGAATATTTGCGTGGAGATTCATGCGGTTTGTGTGTCCCTTTTTATAAAAAAGACATAACACCAATATAATCGCTTTTGTTTTAAGAAGCAAAAGTAATCATTGATAAAAATAACTAAATCATTAAAAGAAAACATACCTTAAAATAAAATAAATGCAATGAATACCTCCGTCAATATTTGAAGATGGTACAAAAATTTGTTTCCAATCCTCATCGTCAGTGCAATCCAAAGGAACGAGAAATGACCCGTTTGAAACAATCGTCTGATTCAAGTTATTTATCGTCTGCTTATCACAACTCACATTTCGCAGTACATCTGAAAAACACAGGTGCAAAACAATTTCCAATTAATATTTAGGTAAATCAAAAATATTATTCATATTTATTATATATGTTTAGGTAGAGAAGAAAAAGTTATTGAAAAATTGAAAGAATATACTGTTTACCTGTTTGGTCCCGTGCCAAGGAGGCAGTGGTAATTATATCATCTTGGAAATTTGGATTCACAAATTGCTCCGGAACCTCTTGAGATAGAGCAGAATTTGTTGAAGCTAGTTGAATGGAAGGTAGTATATCAGGCGGGATGGTTGTATTGGAAAAAGCCGAACAATTAATGGTTTGGTAATTGTTGTGATTACTTGACTGCGTTATAATGTATTTAGTCTGGGAAGAGGAGGACCGTAAATACCCTGTTTCACTTGGGGTGGATAATCCGAGTAAATTAGAATTGGGTGATGGTCGTCTAACGGGTTTATGCAGTCGATATTTTCTGGTATATTGGTGTATAACACAATACATGCATATAACTTTTGATAATTTTCATCAAAAATATTTGGAGGGGAATAGGCCTAAGTTTTATATAATGTAATCAGGATAGTAAAAGGGAACCGAGCCTAGATTTTGTTTTTCGTTTTTATATAGGCTAGGCATAAAAAGTTTATACAATAAACAAAAATGGGAAGGGGGAGCAGGTCTGGTCCATCTTACATGATTCTGTCATCTCTGTCTAGATTATTTTCAATAACAAAATATGTTTTTGGATCACCATGTCGCATTGAGTTAAAGTTTTGTTTGATCTTAATTTAAATCTGGGTATAAAGAAGATTTAATCTCATGAAAAGACCAAATTTAGCGCGAAAATCGATATTAAAGCTAAAGAGATAACTTGCTCTCTAACGATACACACACAAATTGTTAAAGAATACAATTTTACGTGAAAGTTGGCCCGTATAAATGAATATGCAATGAGCACTACAGAAATTATGCAAGGATCTGCAAAATTAAGACACTTTCAACATGGATTTTAAATATTTTGCCCGTTATGAATATTCCTTAGGAGACCGACTATTTTGTCGAACCCAGCTATTTTTAAATAGCCAAAATTGGCGAAACTAAATTTGCGACATTTAAAATACCACAAATATTTTAAAAAAGATCTTTTTACATTGAAATCAACATTAATTCCTATTTTAATCCTGAAATAGGAGAAATATGCAAAAAAAAGAGTAGAAATATTGCTTTTAAATTTCAATTTTGTTTTTTTACCAAGGTTGCGTTTAAAATTGTTTCATTTAATACTTAATTTTAAAAAATTTATACATTGATGTCTAAAATATTTTTTTTGTTAATGTAATAATGGACTCATTTTTATATAAAAAGTTGCCTTATTAAAATTTATCAAATAATTTTAAATTTTTATTTTCAAGCTTAAACGAATTTGAGCTTTAAGTTAGAGTTTAAAGCGCCCCCTCCCCAACTACCATCCGACTAAATTTTCAAATCAATTTAGGGGATTTTAGTTCAGAATTATAATTACGGCCTTTAAAATTAACAATGACAGAGTATAAGAATGTAATAACCCATCCAAATAAATTAATTATATAAAAAAATAAGTCCATCTTAATCCTTTTTTCTTCAGGACCGGCACCGTGCCGGGTGGATCCCAATAATTCTCAATAAAAATCAAATGTTCTATACCTTTGTGAATGTAATAATATTTTTTTAATTTATGATAACAACAAAGAGGGCAAAGGTAAAACAAAAAATTTTGATGATATACGAAAACAAAAAAAAAGAGAAATTATCAACTCAACCAAAGAAAAACTGTATAATTTATAAGACGTAAGGTCCATCTCTCATGTAAATATATACATTTTTTTTGCATAATTTCATTGGGTCAAGGTATGGAAAGTTGCTGGCTTTTTGTATAATAATGTGAGGGCTTTAATTAAATTATATATCGACCATACGACCAAAAGGGGCATTTGGGAAAATAAAAATTAAATAAAATTATTTAAAATTGTTAATTGTATCTATATGATAAAGTACAAAATACTAAAAAAAATATATAAAAGTGGCCCATGGATACGAAAAAAGTCGGGTAAGGGGACGTTTGAAGCAAGTTAGATTTTTGATAAATTTATATAATTTCATATTTTTCATGTAATTTTATAGCAACTTTTTGTAAAAATGCGTGATTTTTATTAAATAAATTTTTTGAGATTTTTTTTTAGAAATGTGATATTAAAAATATTATTGGGGTAGATAATAAGAATTAGTGTGCTAATAATTTTGTCTAAATTAGTCCTTTTAACAAAAATAGTTTACCCCAAAGGAATAATGAGATAGAAAAAAGTGAAAAAACAATCTAAAATTATTACATTTTCCATTTCGGTCCAGCCTACCCGCTCCCTTTTATAAATTTTAGCCCCACCCAAAAACAGGCCGTATATTTGATCTTTGTGACAGCATATTTATATTTAAATGGACCTTAAAATCTGTTATAATTCGAAATAGTCACAAATTGATATAATAAATATTGTGATATGCTAACCACTTAGTTAGGTTCAAAACTTATTTAATTTGTTGGAGGAAGGAAGCGATTCTTATTGATTCCTCCTCAGGTCGATCAAGGTATAAAGAATAGCTACCAATGTACGTGCCTATAGATATCAAGGTTACAAACAGGTAGCCTTGAAGACATGTTATTATGGTGAAAGGGCCGAAGCTTACACGATATAGTAGGTGTACTAAGTGTATTTTTATGGCATAATTTTAATGTTTTCTTACAATAATAACATAAATGACTTTATTCTGTACAAAAGAAAATTTTCGTAATTTTTCTATATCAATTACCATTTCTATACCTTTTTTGCAGAAATCAACATATAACCGTGAAATATTATAGTAAAGGAATAATAATAATATGAGTAATTAGGGAAATTTACAATTTTTATGGCAAAACACAACAAATCTATTAGAACTTAAGAAGCTTATATATTGACTGCCCTACATAGGTCATATAACCAAATCAAATGGGCACCCCTATCGATGGTATGCTATTTGGAGCACTTTTTTTAAAAGCAAAATGGCGCATGAAATTAAAAATTGTCAGAAAACAGCAAATACATCCTCAACCAAATTACCATGTTTGACATATAGGATGATGGTAATATAATTTTAAAAATTAAAATGGTTGATAGTCAAGGAAAAAGCACAAAAATGGTACAAAATGGCATCGATGTTATAGGAGAGTGCAAAGTACCACATCAGCTCCATCCAATTACAAATTCACCAGTGCAAACGCTTTAACGCTGTTATGTTTCCTCATATCCTCAAAAATTTTATAAAATTCCGCGTCACCTCCATATAGAAAAAGTATGTATATTTTTAATACAAAAAAAGGCCATTAAAAAGGCTGATCGTTGTTTCCTGATTACGAGAACGTTGTTGTTTATAACATATGGACTAAAACTTAAATCGATGTGCATACTTAACTGAAGGTTTCTATAAATTAGCATATGTGTCGTTGTGATAGAGGTCTTCGAAGACGAGTTACAATAACAACTATATTATGAGATGTGTGATTAAAAAAATTTACATATATATAATAATAATAATAATAATAATAATAATAATTAAGAGGTCGTTTAGGAGCTACTTTTAAAAAATGAAATTAGAAAAACTGAGGCGGAATGTGAAAATGCTAAATGCTGACACTATCGGAATCATGAACAGAAATACATAAGAATATTCCATGTAGGAGAGAGTATAGGATCTAATATGACCTTATAAATCTGGCACCAAAAAAATACATAAATAAAATCCTTAAGTTTTATTTATGTGTTAGTAAAAAAGTGAGTTATTGATAAACATTATTTATTATATAAATTGATCTTCTAGGGGGGGGGGGGGAGAAAGGCTCGTCAAAATGCAAAAGATCATGAGAACGAATCCATTTAGCGGGCCGAACCGTTTTTTAAAATTGGCCAGGGAGCAGAGCTGGGAAAATGCCCATTTTTGGGTCAAACTCATTTTTTTATTTTTCGAAATTTAAAAAAAATAAAGGGGTTTAGCCTGAATCAAGAAAATATTTATAAAATTTAAGATTATCTGCTTATATTCTGTTTTTATTGATAATTTATTTTTTTAATCTGTCAAAAAAAATTTTGAAAAACAAAAATTTGAGTTTAGCCGAAAAATGGGTTTTTTCCCAGCTCTGCCAGGGAGGCGTAGCTGAATTACATGATATGTATGGACCGAGAGCTGATTTGTGTTTTATTTCTTTTACGATTAATAAAAACAGGAACTAGAAATAAAAAACTTTATCAAGGTGCAACTTCTATCTACAGACCTTTATTTATTGATGTAGCTCTTGCAATTAAAATTTCGGGGCCATTTTTTCAACTTCAAGTGTGACCGCTAAAATACAACCATGCTTCGGACGGCATAAAATGGTTGAAAAAAAAATGTTGGGTAGACCGGACCGAGCCTAAGTTGTAACATGTGTCGGGTGGGCTGGGCCGAAAAAAAACAGTCCGGTTGGAATTTTAATAATGCACAAAAATTTTTATAAAGGTTGAATGTTTTTTTTGGCTTACAAATTGTGATAACTGTTTAAAATCGAAATTTGTCAGAAATAAATGCATATGTTACATTATAAATATGCTATTTAAAAGGACATTTTGAATTAGATGTTGGATAAAGTCGTGATGCTAATATACAATTATTTCAATTGGTAAATAAGCGGTAAAATTATTTTATTTTGTTAGTATGCCCACCCAAGCACATTTTTAATGGCCTGTACAAGAATTATTCATTCTTTAGAAAAAATATAAAATTATGAAAATTCAAAATTTAAGTTTTTAAAACAAAAATCATTTTTATCATTGTTTTGGCAATATTTACTTACAACCAGAAGTAGGGAAAAACACATTTTTCGGCTAAACTCAAATTTTTGTGTTTCATAAATTTCATGACATGTAAAAAATATTAATAGGTACAAAATGTAAGCAGAAAAATATTTTACAAATATTGTTTAATTTGACCCTTTATTTTTTTCTCAATTACAAAAAAAAGAGAAAATTAGTTTGACCCAAAAATGAGTTTTTCCCCAGCACTGCTCACACCCAATGCTCTAAGATTATGTATTAAATTTTCGATAAATATAAGTCTAAATTTATTTATATATACCCTTTATATACTAGAGTCTAGTTATAAAGGGTTAAAAAAATTTAGCTTTTTGAAAATTTAATACCTTGCTTAGGTGGGGAAAAACTCATTTTTGGGTCAAACTAATTTTCTCTTTTTTTGTAATTGAATTGAAGCTGTCAAATTAAACGATATTTGTAAAATATTCTGCCAATTTGTACCTATTAGCATTTTTTCATGTATGAAATTTATGAAACACAAAAATTTGAGTTTAGCCGAAAAATGTGTTTTTCCCTACTTCTGGTTGTAAGTAAATATTGCCAAAACAATGATAAAAATGATTTTTGTTTTAAAAACTTAAATTTTGAATTTTCATAATTTTATATTCTACGCCTTACACAATTTTTCATAATTTTTTTTTAATTTATAAAAATTAACTCTGAACGCGTCGTTAATTCTAATTTATTTTTAATTTGGCACCTTTTTAAAAAAAAAGCAATTTTAAAAAAATGCTTTTTCACAAAATATAATTTTTAAAAAACTTAGAACATAAAAAAAGTCTATTGAAATATTACACCATTTTTTAATTTCAGATTCTTATATTCTTTTTCAAATAAATGAAAGTGGCAAGGAGGGCTAAATATTAAGTCAGCTGATATGTTAAAGTAAAAAAAAGCTTAATTACGGGGGAAAATCAAGCTGATTCAACTTATATTGCATTGAAGTTAAGACACTTAATTTTGTAATTTAGAAAATCTCGGGAATCGAATCTATTTATATAAAAAAATATTTTTAATTTGAGTATGAGTGCTCGTTGCAAATTTTAGGCTAAAAAATTTTTGATGTTTGGCCGGCAAATGTTATTTTTTGTCTAGGGCACGTCCAAAGAGAGTTTTATTTTTCGTAAAATTTTCATAACTTTTAAAAACATTTTTATCTCAAAAAAAAGTATATAACTGAACTTGGAAACTTTTTTAAAATTTTGCATTCATATACATAACAAAATTTATAAAAATTCCACAAAAATAAAAATTCAATTTGCGCGTAGCCTTACATAAATTTTATATAATATTTTGCCAAAAAAAATTAATCTAGTTTAAACCCATCTAACCATGTATTTTATTGAGATTAACTTTCCAAAACATTTTTGAGGTATTTTACCTGTTCCATACAAGCGCGTTAACGGGAAAAAGTTTTTTTTAATAACACATATAATAATAATAATAAAAAAATGTAATAGTACTTAGTCGTAATAAAATATAATAGTAAAATTGACCTTGATTTATATTTAATTCGCAAAGAATTTATAAATTAAATGTTCGTTAAGTCTTTACAAATTTGTGATTTTTAGAAGTAAACATAATTTAGAAAACAATTAAAAAAATTTAAAATGTGATTAAAAAATAATTAAATAAAGTTGTAGAATAATTAAAGCTTAAATAAATGATTAAAACTGCAAAGATATAATAAAAACAATAATTGCGCTAGTGTTTAAAGCTGTTGGCTACCTGTAAATGAGCTTAAAATTTTCATTTCAATTACACCACTTTCACTATATTCTATAATTTGTATTCTCAACAGACCATATTTATCTAATGAAGGATATAACTTTTTTTTTACAAAAAATATTATTGATTTTTAATTAGCCCATATTTTCATATTGGCAATTAACAATAAAGGTATATACAGGTAGGAAGATACAAACAAGAGTGGAAGATGTTTTATAATAAAAATATGGCAAAAAACATTTTCAGAATAATACTTAAAAACATTTAGGACATTATTGTTATATAATTAATATTATATTAATGGCATATCTTTAAGAGCTTTAATAAAAAAGAGGGAGGGGGGGTTGAAATGAGATCATCTTTTTTCATTTATCAAAATCTGGTCAATTGCATTTACTCTATATATAGTTTATAACGTTTACTTATTTAACAATTTGTTTTTTCCTAAACTCGTCTACAATCCACACTTAAAATGCAATGCAATGTTTTAATTTTAAATTAGTGGGGCCTACCAATCTGATCTAAAAAAAATATAGGTGTTTATAGCTAAAAAGATTTAAATGATATTTTAAATAAATATTGCCCCATATGATCAGTCCTCGTGGATATATGTGACAAAAAAATAAAAGAAAGGATAATAGAATTAACAGATTAAGCCACAATTACCATGTGTATTTGCAAAAGTAATTTTTTTTCAAGGTTAATACAAAATACAAAATATATTATGAGATTGAAGCTGTGTAAACAAGTTATTGGTAATTTGTTATTTGCTAAAAATTTTGTACAACTATTAATTTAAAAAGCAGCCAGGTTAAGTTTTAACTGTTCTATCTACTCCTTTCTCCTACGTTTTTAAGGGGCAATATGAATAAGCGTTATTTATCCAAACTTAGGTCACTAATATTATGTATATATGTTATGTTAAAACTTAAATTTTATACTTAATAGTTTATTACCTTGTTTTTGTTTTTAAGAGTTGTTATTTAGAAACATAAGAATTAATTATGGATTAAACAAGACAAAACAAAAAACGAATTATTAGTGAGCCAAAAAAACCATAGCAGCTAATAACACAGAGCAACAAATATCAATGTCAGAAGCGTGAAAACCGAAATAAGCATTTAATCCTAATTATTTATAGGCTGAGTTCACCATTTATTGTTAAACATTTATTTAAAAACCAACTCTGGGTATCGGGCATAAAATTTTTTTGCCAGGTTGGATTTAAAAAACAAGGTTCGTGTCTTTACCCTTAATCACCCTCATAGACGCATTCATTAGTGCGAGGTTGTTCATTAAATATCTTATTTAATTCTACATTTTTTTATGTATAAAAAAGTTTATATTTTTAACAAGCGTTATAGGTTAAAGTACAATATGATTGTCTACTTCGCAATTTTATATGTTTAAGCATTTTTAGTATTATTTAACGTCATATAGAAAACAAATTTTAGTTGGATGTTTCAACACAAGCTATCTAATTATGATACATATCCAAAAATACATGAACAAAATAGTTTAGGTTAGAAATTAAAACCTGAGTTTTTCTAATAAATTTAAAATAACAACTCAATACAGGGGAACATATAATAAATGTGATTCCATTAATTTTTCCTATTTATGAACACATTAATATCATTGACTATATATAGCTTGCCTTCATATGCTCAAAAATTATATTAAAAATCAGATGACAGCCAAATTAGATAATAAAGGGCTTTAAAATGAAATAACAAATCCAAAGCTTGCTCAACAAAAAATGGGCAAAATATTTTTGTATTTTTTAAAATATTTAATGTGCCCAAGGGCGTAGCAAGTTGTAAAGCTTGGGGGGGGGGGGGGGGGGGGGGTTCAAAAAAAAAAATTTTTGCCGCCTTCGGCGGCATAGTGCGGGCAGTCGTGCCATAGTGTTTTAGTTTGAAATCTACTGATTTTTATGATTATTACTTAAATTTGCTTTTTAAAATTCGAGTAATCATTAAGGACTTTATAATTAATGTTTATATAAAGAAACATATATGGTATTAAGAAAATTAGATTATTGATATCTTATATGCAACAAATTTTCATATTTGAATTGTTTAATATTTTACATAGTGTATTTAAGATCAGTGATTTTTTAGCATGTTAACAAAAACAAGCGGCGATTAAATCTTTAATCTATGCTGTTAAATTTTATATCTAATATGCCAATGATTTAATTCGTATTTTAGTTGGGTGGGGGGGGGGGGGAGGATATGCACTAAAAATTTTTAATTTGGGTGGGGATATGACATGCTTGGAAGGGAATTCATCCCCAAACACCCCCCCCCTCTCCTACGCCAATGAATGTGCCACTATTCTATTGAAAACTAAAAAGTGAACATTCACTACTTATAAACAGATTCTAATATTTAGGTATGAATAAAAGTTAAATATCAGTCATATAAAAATGGTTTAAAACATATAGCATGATGATACAAAACAAATTGAACTTAAAATATAATTTATTAACCATTTTAACACTTTAAAAAATTTATACAAATTAATTAGCAATTTCACATAATTTTCTTGTTTTTATTTAAGCAAATTCATCAAATTTCCTTCATTTTCCATAGATTCATAAATAAATTTCCTACACTCTATCTAATTAAGGAGTCTAATGAAATGTCATGCTTACTTACATAAAATTATTTGGCCAAAAATTAGGATAAATAAAGGGTAGATTAAAATAAATCTTTAATTTTAATAAAAAAAACTTTAGTTTATAAACGTATCTAAAAAATGCAAAATAGAACTTGTACCAATTTTTATAACCGTTAAAAAATTAGACATAATAATGCATAAATTAAAAGCTAATGATTTAAAAAACAAACAAAATAATATTTGTTGCAAAAAATAATTAACCCAAAGACCCAAAATTGTAACTTGAGAGAACAAGCCAAATAATGGAAAGAAAAAAGGATATAATATATAATCAAACATTTAAAAAAATTCCTTACCCATGTAGAATGGCGATAATATGCAAACTCCAAACAAACCACCAGCCTGCAAATATCACAAAGGCTAATCCAGTATAAAAAATTTCTAGATAACTGTATGCGTACATAATTTTGATATATAAATTGATTAATATGAAAAATTTGGCATTTTTAAAGCACTCAGGGCAATATCGGCGCAAATTTTCCACATGATTGCTTCGCTTTCACGAGGAAATGGCTTGAAGGTGGTTGCAAATTTTTGGAAAGGTATGTTAATTTGACCATACTATTTGCTAATGCATATCAGTTAAACCAATAATATTTTTTAAACCATGGGATAATTTATGCTAGGATACACAACCTAAAAATGACAATAAATCAAAATAAACTCCTTCTAAAACCTTGTCATCCAAAAGTAGTACCTCCCGCCTCCCTGTCTTGCAATTTAAATTTAATTAGATGTAAAATAAAAAAAATTACTTTTAAAATAAAAATTATTTTATTGCTAACAATACATTCTTTTATGAAACTCTCTAAATATATCCTAATGGACGTAAATACAATATTTAAAATAATATTGTTCCATTTAGTTTATTGACATAATTTCAAGCCCAATTCTAGCTTTATTAATTTAGGGTGGCAAAAAAATTTTTTTGCCATCTTCAGCGGCAGAGTTAGCCGTGACCTTCGGTCACGGCAAAAAATATACATCTACACTATATGAACCTTTTTGGGAGGGCACTGCCCCCCAAAAGAGTATAGAATTGTGCCTGCATAATTTATTCAATGTAATGAAAAAAAATAAAAAAATTTGTTTTGGTATTTTCTTACTTTATGTCACATAATATTTGCAATATTTATTAAAGAGAACTTAAATCTCACCCTAACATCTGCAGGTGTAACTATTTAGTTTTTAAGGTAGCCAAAAGCTATTTTTGTTCCAACACAGGCCCGATTTTAGCTTTTCTAATTTGGGGAGGGGGGAGGCAAAATAAACTTGTTAGGGAGGAGGGGCAGAAAATTTTTTTTTGCGGCCGATTATTAAAAATGAGGCCTCGCACCAAATAACAAACTTATAGGGAAAAAGTTAAATAAATTAGTTATCTAGATAACACTGGACAATAAAAAAAACAGAAAAAAATTTCACAAATTTTTTTTTACCTAATTATTAAAAAAATATAGAAAAAGACATTGACACCAAAAAAAATTTGAGGCATTGGCTAGAATTCTGATTTCATATAAATAGCACTAAAAACTTGACCAAAAACGATAGTAATTAGAGGCCTTGAATTTCATCAAATTTAAAAGGTAATTCTAAAGATTTTTTTCGGAATAAATTAATTAATGGTATTAAAAAAATTACTAATTGATTTATCATTAATATTTAAATTATTCTTTAACTTAAGTAGAATGTGCAAAAATCAGAATCGGCCTATAGTGTAGTGGCAGATCGCTTGCTTGTAGCCTGAATAAGCCTAGAAGGTTCGGGGTTCGAATTCCGGCGAAGGCAGATTTTATTTTTAGGAGAAAGTTTTAGCAAGAGAGTAGCCACATGACTACTGGTGACCTACAAGGCAGTAGGCCCTAAACGATGATGCCTAGGGAGTCCAGAGTCAAATCTGGGTCACCGTCAGCCCTCAGAAGGCGTGTGTGAAAATCCCGAAAACTCTGAACAAAAACAAAATGAACACAAAAAAAACAATATGAACAAACGTTAAAGCGTCCCCTGTATGCGACGCGCTTGGTGTATCTGGCCCGCATCAAGTGAAAAGAAACATTAGGGTCTAAGCAAAGCAAAAAAAACCCTTAGATTTGCAAGTTTAAACGTGGGAACGATGAAGGGAAAGATGGCAGAAGTGGCGGACATGCTAGCTAAAAGGCGGATTGATGTGATGTGTGTGCAAGAAACCAAGATGAAAGGCCCAAAGGCGTTGATGATGGGCTTAAGATACAAGATGTTCTACAATGGAAAGGTAAACCATCGCAACGGAGTTGGGATAATACTAGCGCAAGAACTAATTCCAACAGTCGTTAAAGTTAAGCGAATTATAGCAATCAAACTGGTTATTGAAGGTCAAAGTCACCAACGTTATCTCGGTGTATGCACCACAAACAAATCTTACGAACCAAGAAAAGGAAGAGTTTCGTAAAATACTAGAAGCAGTGCTGACGGACATACCAAACGAGGAACTGACTATGATTGGAGGGGATTTTAATGCGCATGTAGGAGAAGAAAATGTGGGGTACGAAAGAGTTCACGGAGGCAAAGGTTATGGAGCGACCAATGATGACGGAGGGCACTTGCTAAAATTTGCCCAAGCTTTCGACATGGCCATTGCCAACACCTTCTTCAGCAAAAGAAGATCCCATCTCAACCTACCAAAGTGGTTCCAATCAATCTCAAATAGACTTCATGCTAGTTTCGAGACGACAGCTTAAACGAATCAAAGATTGCAAAATCATCCCAGAAACCATATCTGCGCAGCATCAGCTCCTGGTAATGGACTTTACGTTTCAGCGCCAGAAACATAGGCTCAGCAAAACAGAATTTTTTCCCCAAATCGAATGGACAAAGCTCAAGGAGAGAAACGAAGCTTTCGCAATCACCTGCAGCCTTGAGAGCCAATACAATTGCGAAATCATACCAAGTCCCACGCAGTTCTGGTGCGAGTTATCTTCAAAACTCAAAGCGGCCGGGAAAGATACTTGGAACTACAAAAGGTGGGCGTGATAAGAGAAGGATTACATGGTGGAGGAATGAAAGAATTGAAAGGGAAATATCAGAAAAGAAAAAGCTGCTCAAACGATGGAAAAAGAGTCAACTGACCAACGACAAGCTTGATTACAAAGAACAATACAAAGTTGTGAGAAATGTCGTACGAGAAGCGAAAAAGAAAGTTTATGAACAAGCATACAAGGAGATGGCCACCAAAAGTGGGCAAAATTTGGTATACAAGATGGCAAAGCAACGTGAAAGACAGTCAGGAGATTGTGACGGAAACGTAAAGTTCATCAAAAACAAAGAAGGCAAGCTTCTCGTAGACCAAACAAAGGTACTGGAGCGTTGGAAAGAATACTTCAATGAATTACTGAACAGCGACACAAATAGGATAGAGCTCGAGGAGATACCCCCAAACAGTAACCTAAAACCACCAATCTTAAAATCAGAAGTAAGCCTTCAGCTCAAAAAGTGTTCAAACGGGAAAGCGACAGGTCCCGACAACATACCCATTGAGTGCTGGAAATCTTTAGGAGATGAGGGAATTTCGGCGTTAACGACTCTATTCAATTCGATATTAACATATCAGAAAATACCTCCGAATTGGCAAGAGAGCTACATTATTCCAATTTCCAAAAATAAAGGCGACGCATTTGACTGCCACAATTACAGAGGCATCAAACTAATATCACATACTTTCAAACTTTTCGAAAAAGTCATAGAAGCCAGATTAAGAGACGTAATCGATATAGGTATTGAGCAATGCGGGTTCATGAAAGGAAGGTCGACCATTGACGCGATTCATGCCGTGCGCAACTTGGCAAAACGTTTCACGAGAAAGAATAAAAAGCTCTACTGCACATTGGTTGATTTAAAAAGCTTTCGACAAAATTCCAAGATCAGTAGTATGGTGGGCTTTGAGGAGAAAGAATGTTCCTGAGATGTATATCAAGTTGGTTCAGAGTATGTATGAAAGAAATTTGACGTATGTAAGGAGTTCGTCAGGAACATCGAAAGGATTTACAATTAATGAAGGTGTGCACCAAGGTTCGGCCCTAAGTCCCCTACTATTCATCGCGGTGATGGACGTGATCTCAAAGAGCGTTGCCACAAATTCACCGTGGCACATACTGTACGCTGACGATATACTACTAATGGCTGAAAACCTGCAAGAGATGTGTGAAAGTCTGAATAATTGGATAAAAGCGATTGAAAAGCTAGGCCTAAAAATTAACATAGATAAAACTGAATTGATAGTTTTCGGAGGCTCAGAATGTGAACAATTGGTAATTAACGATGACTGGTCTCTCAAATCAAAGCCAACAGCAACCTACCTAGGTGCTTACCTACAATCCGATGAAAACGTCGAGCAAGAAGTTAAGAACAAACTCAAAGTTGGGCGGCTAAAATGGAGATTGTTGACAGGTGTCCTGTTTGACAAAAATATACCAATAAAAGTTAAGGGCAAGGCTTACTCAAGCATAGTACAACCGGCAATAACAACGGCTTAGAAACAACAGCGTTAAGGAAAAGCGATGAAAGAATACTACAAACGATGGAGATGCCCATGCTACGGATGTTTCTCGGGGTGACTCGCAAAGACAAGATCCGCAACGATCATATACTTGGAAGTTTACACATAACACCCATACAAAATAAAGTCGAAATAGACTCCGATGGTTTGGACACGTTATGAGGCAAAAAGACGGGTATCTAAGCAATCTGGTAAATGCAATTGAAGTGCAAGGCAAGAATAAAAGGGGCAGACCTAAACTCACCTGGTCTCAAAGAGTAGACGCTAGCATGAAATGTCACAACCTAAATAGAAATGAGTGTAGAGATAGAAACAAATGGAGACTTAAATTGAAAGAGCTCACTGCCTCAATGGCAAAAAGCTGACAATGAAAAAAAAATGTGCAAAAATCAGAAAAATGTTTAGGTTTATTTTTACTATCTATGAAATCACTTTTCAAAAAGTATTAAATATATTAACACTTTTATTAAATAAATCTGTAAATGTATATATTTCTTAATTATTTAATTTCTAAGATCACGTGCAAAGTGAGCTTTTTAGCCTCTTAGAGTATATAGGAGCCGAGTTATGCATCAGGTACCGAAAGGTACATAAAACGTACATTATAAGAAATTTCACTATAATAGCCAAGAAATATAATTAACGTATATTTTTAATTTCAAATACCATATGATTTCTAAATTTCGTATGTTAGATAGATACAAATTTTAAATTATAGGCTAATTCCTAATACAACGACCTCAAACCAAAGTCGTTAAAAAAAATTTTTCTAGATTAATATTGCCTTGATAATCCTGAATTTTCTATTAAAAATTGTCGCTCGCTTATAGTTTTTAGGATATTAACGTTTGAAAGTCCAGAAATGACCAACTCATATCTATTATTTTTTTAGAATGAAATATTAAAATCATTGACACCAAAGTCTGGAGAGGTACATTCTTACCTTTGTATTTTTATAAAGCAGTTTATCTTAAATTTAAAGCTATCTCTGCGTTTTTTTTTGATTAAATATTTTTGATGTTATATAGCAAATAATTTGTGATAAACATTATAAATAGCACTTAAAATTATTGTATATTTAACTTTTTGTCAGAAAATATAAATTATTGTAATTTTTATTTCCATCTTTCATCTTCATTAAAGCAAAAGTACTGGAAATAACTAAAATTTTACACATTATCCTTTTTATAATATATATTAATAAAATTATATTTGATTATTCATAGAATTTTTTTCAGTTTGATATTAATGTTTTTTAGTACAAACTTTTTATTGTAAATTTGGCCCATTTACTGCATATTATAGGTATAATTTTCATTTTAAGATATAACTAGAAATTTAAAAAAAGATTAAAACAGGAGTGTTTTTAAGATATTTTATTTAAAATATTGAATATTAGATATAATCCTATTCATTTTAAAATTATTTTTTATATTTATACCCAAATAATAACTTATTTTTCCTTTGACAAATTATTTTTCAACTGTATTCTTAAATTGCTTGCTATAATTTTATGTATCTCATCTTTCTTATGTCATTAAATTAACTAATTTGCAATTATCTTTGTTTCACTTTGTCAAAAAATATTATTGAAATTATTCTTTATCAAGTATAATCCTATTAATGCACGTGAAAAATTTCAGACCTCTAGCTACTTCCATTATTAAGATACGATATTTTATAACTTTTCAAAAAATTGGGATTTTTTACTCGAGTTCGATTATCTCAAAATTCTGACTATAATATAACTTTTTTTAGGTCAATATTGCCCTGAAAATCCCGAATTTTTTGTTAAAAATTGTCGCTCGCTTATTGTTTTTAAGATATTAACGTTTGAAAGTCCAGAAATGACCATTTTTTAATGAGAAACATCAGCTTTTTAAATGAAAGTTTGTAAAATTTAGTGTAGGCTTGCTTAAAACTTCGCTCAATTCAGCCAAAATTTATCAAAAATAAAGCGTATTTAAATTTTCAAACCTCAAATTCCTTAAAGTAAAGTTGAGCGACACTTTGATAATATAAATTTATAATCTCCATGCCAAAACTTCAAATATCCATAATATTCGTTCTTTAAAGTGCGGTTTCGAATTTTTTATTTAGTAAATTACCTTATTTATTGATAAAAATTAAATATACACCTTTATTTTCCATTAAATTTTTAGCCTCATTGAGTTTATATTGGTCGAGTAATGGACAAAGCATGTTAGGGTAATTCGTTAATAAGCATGCAATAATAAAGGGATATCTCGGGCGAAGCCGGGTCACCTATTCTAGTAGCACATGAAATTTAATTTAGCCTCAAAATCATTGGCATATGAGAGAGGGGGTTTTGGGGATGAAATCCCCTCCGAGCATGCCATATCCCCACCCAAATTAAAAATTTTTAGTGTATATCCCCCCCCCCCCAAACTAAAATACCAATTAAATCTTGGCGTATTAGATATAAAATTTAACAACGTAGATTGAAGATATAATCGCCGCTTGTTTTTGTTAACATGCTAAAAAATCACGGATTTTAAATACATTATGTAAAATATTTAACAATTTAAATATAAAATGCATATAATATATCAGTAATATAATTTCTTAATACCATATATGTTTGTTTATATAAACATTAATTATATAAGTCCTTAATGGTTATTCGAATTTTAAAAAGCAAACTAAGTAACAATCATAAGAATCAGTAGATTTCAAACTAAAACACTAGGCGGCAAAAATTTTTTTTTGAATCACCCCCCTTTCCCCCCAAGTTTTAGAACTTGCTACGCCCTTGCTCAAAACGTTGACTTATTTAAAAAAAGAAAAAAAAACTAAAAGAATTTTAATTTTTTTTATTGTTTAAATTTTTTTTCCTTTTCTTATTATTTACACTTTTTGCTCACCTTTAATTTTAATTTTTTTACATTATAAATTTTTTTATGCCACTATATTTTCAAATATATATGTTTAGGTTTTTTTATATACTGTCCTTCTTAATTAAAAGGATATGCAATAATCAAGAATTAAAATTTTAACACTTAAATAAGTGAACCATAATTTTTCAATTACAAACATAAGTATTGTTTATATACTAGCCCATGTGGCCCGGCTCCGCCCGGGCAACCTGACATTTTAATTAAACTGATTGGCTGTGTACACGACATTTTAAGTAAACTGATTGGCTGTGTACACGATCAGTCTTAAAAAAAATTAATCAAATTAAATTGAAAAATTTAAATAAAAATTCATGAAAAATTATCAAATATTTAAAAAGCTTTCTTTAAAATATACATAAAAATTAAAAAAAATTTGTCTAAAGAATTAAATTCAAAATAAAATTGAAAATTTTTTCAAAGTAATTCATAAAAATTATGAAATAATAAAAAAATTTATTAAAATTTAAAAAAAAATTCATGAAAAATGAAAAAATTTTTTAAAAAGAATTAAATTTTTAATTTTGGGATAATTGATATTGATTTGTAGGTGATGTAACAGGATGAATCTAAAAATTAAAAGAAAAATACTTGTATTGAAAGTGTGGATATTTGAATTTATTGATTTAATTAATAGTGATTTGTAGGTGATGTAACAGGATGAATCTAAAATAAAAAAATAACTTTGTTCCGTGCTGTGTTTTTGGTGCCGAGCAGCACAAAATAAAATTTTTTCGCCAAATGATGTATCAATTACTCACCCAAAAATTGATTCCTGAAAATTTCAATAATCAAAACTGGCTAAGTATTGTTATCTGGAATAAGAAAGAAATAATTAACATATGTTTAATATTAAATTCAAAAAAAATAAAAATTAATTTATACTTATGTCTTATTTTTGAGACAAATATTTGTTTTATAAAAACAATTACAATAAAATATATCAAAATTTTTTATACATCTTACATAATATTTTGCTTACCCTCTTAATTAAGACAGTTGTCTTAAGGTACAATTATTCAGTATAATATTATTTTACTAAACAAAGGGGGTCCGGGCCCGGACCACTTTGGTTAATATAATAAATTAATATAAACATTTCAAATAAAATATATATGTATTATAAATAAAATTTGACTTTTACGTATTGCCTGCTTATAGGTGTATTTTTGAACCTGAAAATATATGGCCCAATCCTAGCAAAACAAATAAAGTAGCTATGTCAATCACTTTTTACCACGATAAAACTATCATTAAGGAATAGGAAAAGACAAATTTTAATCGTTTTGGCGACATTCTTGTGTGTTAATTTAATTCGTACAGAGCAACATGATTTCCAGGGTTTGGCGCCCTAGGTCTTTCACACCGCTATAGCTGAAGAGCTTTAATTTGCATAAATTTTAAGGACCTAACTTGCTTACATATATTATGGATTAGGACGTTAAAAAAATATTTTTTAACTACTCTTTAAGACCAAAATCCCAGGTACCGGGCCGCTAACTCGGCTCCTATGGGCTAAAAGAGTCTGAAATTTTGAGAAAAGGTAAAGGACTATACTATTATGATTCGATAAAAATTTAAGAAAAATCTGTAGTCAGAATTTTTGTCAAACCGATCCCGAGTGTAAAGTTCAAATTTTAATCCCCTGATTAACCTTAAATATCTCGGTAACGAAAGCTGATAAAATCTCGAAACTTTCCAAAAACGTGGGCAATATTATAATAATTAACCTAAAAAAATTTCAAAATAAAATCGTACCATTTAAAGCCCTGGGAGAATTTCGTCGTTTAAACAAAAAATAAAACTTCCTAGTGGATAAAAATACAAACTCGACATTCCTATACACCTTTTCGACAAACGATATTTTTTTATCGCTACTGCTCGAAAAAACTTTTTAAAGTGCGGTTTTTCACACCCACCGGAAGTCTCGATCGCTTCCTAAATATCTTTCCGCACACCTTCTCAACCTACCCTACAAAACCACACCTCACACGTCGCTCAACTACAAACCATCTCCGAGATCTAGCGTAGGAAAGAAAAATCGAGTTTGAAAATTGTATAGTAGATTAACTTCAAGTTTAATTTCTTACTTAATTGACGAGTACTTATTTTTTGAGAGATTGACTTTGGTAGTGATGAACGTCTTAAAGCTATCTGAAAAGTATAATTTAATGAATGAGTTTAATACAGATGTTAAAAATCTAAAAATTTAGTTGCATTAGGGCACGTGCGAAATAAGTTTTTATTTTCGTAAAATTTTGAAAAATTTTATTTTGAAATAAAACGTAAAAATTTGTAAAGTTGCCAAATTTAGTATATGCACATAAAACGCTTTTTCTGAAAGAAAAATTTTTTGAAAAAATTTTGAAAAAAATAAAATTTTTGAAATTTTCAGAATTTTCAAAATTTTACGAAAATAAAAACTCACTTTGCACGTGCCCTTATATATTAATTTCGGTATGATTAAAATAGTTTTTTAGCTGAATCTTTGATAAAGAATTAAACTAAAATTAACAAAATTTTATATTTATGTATATATATTAAATAACAAGGGCGTATGCAGAATCTTTTCTAAAAGGGGACAAGAAATTATTTTGGAAAGGAACTCCAAATTTAATTTTATATTGATATTTTAAATGCAAAATATTTAAAGGTCGTATATTTTCCAAAAAAAAAATTTATTGATTTATATTCACTTTTATATTGATAATATATAGATTTAACCAATAACTACATCATAAAAATTAAAAAAAAATTCTAAAGGGGGGCATTTTAAAGACAACAAAATATTGTTTGTTTGATTCCGATAATATTTTTATATTAATTGTTGCCACCTCTGGATCATTTGGTCCTGAAGCCTTGAAAATTTTCAAACAAATTGGTAAACTAATTAAAAATAATTTTATCTTACCAAGTTTTAGCATAAGGCAAAAAATTTCCATTGAAATAAAAATAATTATTTTTTTTTTAATTACGTGGCCGGAACACTCTAAAATTTAGTAAATATAATATTTTATTTTTTTTTAATTTATTTTAATTACTTCTTTCATATATTACACTAATTATACTACCTGTTTATAATTTATTAGATTTGTTATTTTTATCCACTAAGGAAGTTTTATTTTTTGTTTAAACAGAAATTCTCCCAGGGCTTTAAATGGTACAGATTTTTATTTTGAAATTTTTTTAGGTTAATTATTATAATATTGCCCACGGTTTTGGAAAGTTTCGAGATTTATCGGCTTTCGTACCAGAAATTATTAAGTTAAAATCAAGTTAAAAATTTAGTTTACACTCGGGATCGGTTTGACAAAATTCTGACTACAGATTTTTCTTAAATTTTTATCGAATCATAATAGTATAGTCCTTTTACCTTTTCTCAAAATTTCAGACCTCTTTTAGCCCATAGGAGCCGAGTTAGCGGCCCGGTACCTGGTCATTTTTCTTTTTTTTATAAAAAATACGAGCCTAATCATAATATTACGGAAGGTTCTTTGGTCCTTAAAATTTATCAAATTAATAGATTTCTGACTAAGTGAGTGAAAAAGGACGCCATTTTTTGAAATCATGTTGCTTGTTACGAATTAAATAGGTCTGAAAGTTTTTTGCAATAGGATTATACTTGTCTTTTTATTAAAATATAGTTTTACAAACATAAAAATATGCAAAGTTAATTTAATGATATAAGAAAGATAAGATACATAAAATTATTCAAGCAATTTAAGAATAAGGTGAAAAATAATTTGTCAAAGGAAAAACAAGTTATTATTTAGGTAATAAATATCAAAAATTTTTTTAAATAGGATTATATCTAATTTAATTTTAAATAAAATATCTTGAAAAGGGATTTTTTAATATTTTTTTTAATTAATAGTTATATCTAAAAAAGAAAATCATACTTATAATATGCAGTAAATGGGCCAAATTTAATAAAAAGTTTATACTAAAAAAAATCAATACCAAACTAAAAAAAATTTAAATAATTAAATATAATTTTATTAATATTTATTAATATAAAAAAATAATGTGTAAATTTTTAGTTATTTCCAGTACTTTTTTTGATGAAGATGAAAGATGGAATTAAAAATTACATTAATTTATATTTTCTGACAAAAGGTATAAAATACAATAATTTTAATGCTATTTAAAATGTTTATCACAAATTATTTGCTATATAGAGGGATTGGTAACCGTTATAGGAACCGAAAAAAATTGGGGGTCCACCAAAAACAACACGGTCAAAAATTAAAATTTTAGATTCATCCTGTTATCAAAATTCATTATTAATTAAAAATACTAATTAAAATATTTATTACTAAAAACACACTAAGTTTTTGATAATTTTTTGTTCATCCTGTTAAATCACCTAAATGGAAATAAATTTTAGCAAAATTATAAATTTAATCTTTTTAAAAAATTGTTTTGAAGATGCACAATATGTATAATTATAATGTTTATATCAAAATATTGCAAAAATTTTAATCAAACTTATAAAAAATTTTAATATTTTGTAATATAAACTAAAATAATTTTTTTTATAATTTATAATTTTAAGATGTTTCATTTGTTTCGAAAATATTTGATATTTATTCCGGAAATTTTATAGTGTTAGAATTTTTCAAAATCTTAACATAAATTTTGATTTGTAAAAAATTATTTGTTTAATATTATTTAATTATTATTTAATTATAAATTTCACTAACCGAAAATAAATTTTTTTAATGCCATTTAAAATTTAAATTTGCCGAGCCATCATTGTATTTAAACATTTTCACTTCGTTCATTATTTAAATATTTGCCACTCTATTTAACATATTATCAAATTTATATTATTTATATATTATTATTTTGTGTGTTCAACTAAACTTTTTTAAACCGTATTTTAAAAAAATGAAAAAATCTGTATTTTGTAATAAAGAATTAAAAGGGTAGTCATTCTAATATTATTAAAATTACCTTAAGGTCAGCAAGAGTTTTATTAAAAGTGAAGCAAAGGTTGAAGAAGATAATAAAGTAAATATATATTTACTTTTTAAGGATTGATATCAATTAAGTCTAAACAGAAAACATTGATGCTTACTTGTTCTAAAACTTATATATCCATAAAATGAATAAAGAAACTTTAGAAAAAACAAGTTTTAGTTTGAATTATCAACTATTAATGGAAGACCTTTTTGTATAATAAAATCCTGGAACTAATATTTAAATACTTGATGCTATTAAAGTTTATGTATAAATAAAATATATGCCATTACTACTGAAAATATATTTAATATATTATATGAAATTTTATATTACTCAGATCATGAAATACGAATTCTAGATGCAATTTAAAATCCATAAAAGTGGAGCACTGTAAAACGATTAACAAGAAATATTGTTGGTATAGTTATTAAATGTTTTATTTAATAGGCAAAATTTAATATATTAAAGGTCAGAATATAAAGATTTTTAATCTTGGTATGGTGGAGTATTCAGGAAGCCACCAGTTTTAATTAAAATGCGAATTGAAAAATTTTAGGCTCAAAATATTCCAATTGCAAATATATATACTATGACATCAGACATTATGCTAAGAATATGCTGCTTCCATTAATCTACTAAATGTATCCATTGAGGAAGATATGATATTTGAAAAATGATTTTATAAAAAAATGAGCATAATATTTTTTTAAAAATGATTTATAATTTCACTTTGGATATAAAGGTGTATACTTTCAATTTTTATCAATAAATAAATTAATTTACTAAATTATTTATTCGAAAAAGGTTCTAAAGAACATATAGATTATGCTCATATTTTGTTTTTGGCTGTCCAATATAAATTTATATTATAAGAAATTTCCTCAACTTTATTTAAGGAATTTGAAATATAAAAATTTAAATACGCTTTTTTTTGAAAATTTTCAAGCAATATTATTTGTTTTTAATTAATTCTCACTAAATTTTACAAACTTTCATTTAAATGTTCTGATTTCAATTTTCGTCATTAGAAAAATTAAAAAATTCAAACGATTAAAACAAATTTAAAAACAGTTAATAGACACAATTAAAAAATCAAATTAACCATGCCTGATTTTGGCATATGGCAAAAATTATGTGACCTTAAAAAAAGTTAAAATTCTGAAGGGTTAATTATTTTTATGAAAAAGAGAACTCAATAAAAAATCCGTATTTTTTGCAGCCGTTTTTTCCAATTTAATTGTTTGCTTACTGATGAAATTTTTCAGTGTACCAAAGCTAGGACAACAACATTGAATGATTTATGGATTTTTATATCGTTTTAAAAAAATAATTGATATTTGCATTATTATTGATTTTTAAATAACATTATCACCCAAACGTCCGATGACGATTTTGAAGTTCTTCTTAAAAAATAGTTCCTAAGTTACAAATTCCAAAATATAAGCTAGCAATATTTAAAAATTAGGATTATAGCTAATAGTTATATTTTAAAAATACGAAAGAGTTAAAAAAATTTGCCAATTTTAAATTTTTGGGAAGATAATATTTTTCTCCTATATCTAAAAGTTATATATTTTATCTCTGACTTTTTATCAATTTGATTAAATATTTTTCATGTTAAAATTAGCATTTATATTATAATATTTTAAATTGACTTAGCCTTTTCAATTGAAATATATTTTTCAGATTTACGCAATCGAATAGATTGTAATTTACTAAATTCAATTATTTTATTCGTTTAAATAAAATTTAATAAAATTTTATTATCCTTTATATAATTGTATATTTAATATATAAAAATAAAAATAATTTGACATTATGTGTTTTTAATGCAGTAATTATTTTACCGGAACCATTTTTTCAGTTTGATATGTTTTTTTAGTACAAACTTTTTATTGTAAATTTGGCCCATTTACTGCATATTATAGGTATAATTTTCATTTTTTAAGATAAAATAACTTAAAGTTAAAATTTTAAAAGATTAAAACAGTGAGTGTTTTAAGATATTTTTCCCCCATTAAAATATTAGAATATTAGATATGAATCCTATTCATTTTAAAATTATTTTTTATATTTATACCCAAATAAATAACTTATTTTTCCTTTGACAAATTATTTTTCAACTGTATTCTTAAATTGCTTGCTATAATTTTATGTATCTCATCTTTCTTATGTCATTAAATTAACTAATTTGCAATTATCTTTGTTTCACTTTGTCAAAAAATATTATTAGTATTCTTTATCAAGTATAATCCTATTAATGCACGTGAAAAATTTCAGACCTCTAGCTACTTCCATTAGATACGATGTTTATAACTTTTTCAAAAAATTGGGATTTTTACTCGAGTTCGATTATCTCAAAATTCTGACTATAATATAACTTTTTTTTTTAGGTCAATATTGCCCTGAAAATCCCGGAAATTTTTTTGTTAAAAATTGTCGCTCGCTTATTGTTTTTTAAGAATATTAACGTTTTTTTGAAAGTCAGAAATGAACCATTTTTTAATGAGAAACATCAGCTTTTCACTAAATGAAAGTTTGTAAAATTTTAGTGTAGGCTTGCTTAAAACTTCGCTCAATTCAGCCAAAATTTATCAAAAATAAAGCGTATTTAAATTTTTCAAACCTCAAATTCCTTACAAGTAAGTTGAGCGACAACTTTGATAATATAAATTTATAATCTCCATGCCAAAACTTCCAAATATCCATAATATTCGTTCTTTAAAGTGCGGTTCGAATTTTTATTTAGTAAATTACCTTATTTATTGATAAAAATTTTAAATATACACCTTTATTTTCCATTAAATTTTTAGCCTCATTGAGTTTATTATTGGTCGTGAAGTAATGGACAAAAGCATGTTAGGAGTAATTCGTTAATAAGCATGCAATAAATAAAGGGATATCTCGGGCGAAGCCGGGTCACCTATTCTAGTAGCACATGGAAATTTAATTTAGCCTCAAAATCATTGGCATATGAGAGAGAAGGGTTTTGGGGGATGAAATCCCCTCCGGAAAGGCATCACCATATCCCACCCAAAAATTAAAAATTTATTAGTGTATATCCCCCCAACTAAAATACCAATTAAATCTTGGCGTATTAGATATAAAATTTAACAACGTAGATTGAAGATATAATCGCCGCTTGTTTTTGTTAACATGCTAAAAAATCTCAGGTTTTTAAATACATTATGTAAAATATTTAACAATTTAAATATAAAATGCATATAATATATCAGTAATATAATTTCTTAATACCATATATGTTTGTTTATATAAACATTAATTATATAAGTCCTACGGTTATTCGAATTATTAACAGAGCAAACTAAGTAAAAAATCATACTGAGTATCAGTAATTCATAAGAACCAGTAGATCAAACTCAAGGCCGGGGCGGCAAAAATTTTTTTTTGAATCACCCCCCCTTTCCCCAAAGTTTTTAGAACCTTGCTACGCCCTTGCTCAAAACGTTGACTTATTTAAAAAAAGAAAAAAAAACTAAAAGAATTTTAATTTTTTTTATTGTTTAAATTTTTTTTCCTTTTCTTATTATTTACACTTTTTGCTCACCTTTAATTTTAATTTTTTTACATTATAAATTTTTTTATGCCACTATATTTTTCAAAATAATATGTTTAGGTTTTTTTATATACTGTCCTTCTTAATTAAAAGGATATGAAAATAATCAAGAATTAAAATTTTAACACTTAAATAAGTGAACCATAATTTTTCAATTACAAACATAAGTATTGTTTATATACTAGCCCATGTGCGGTTCCTGGGCCGCCGGCAACCTGACATTTTAATTAAACTGATTGGCTGTGTACACGACATTTTAAGTAAACTGATTGGCTGTGTACACGATCAGTCTTAAAAAAAATTAATCAAATTAAATTGAAAAATTTAAAAAAAAAAAATTCATGAAAAATTATCAAATATTTAAAAAGCTTTCTTTAAAATATACATAAAAATTAAAAAAATTTGTCTAAAGAATTAAATTCAAAATAAAAAAAGAAATAAGGTGAAAATTTTTTCAAAGTAATTCATAAAAATTATGAAATAATTAAAAAATTTATTAAAATTTTTAAAAAAAAATTCATGAAAAATGAAAAAAATATTTTTTAAAGAATTAAATTTTAATTTTGGGATAATTGATATTGATTTGTAGGTGATGTAACAGGATGAATCTAAAAATTAAAAGAAAAAATACTTGTATTGAAAGTGTGGATATTTGAATTTATTGATTTAATTAATAGTGATTTGTAGGTGATGTAACAGGATGAATCTAAAATAAAAAAATAACTTTTTGTTCCGTGCTGTGTTTTTGGTGCCGAGCAGCACAAAATAAAATTTTTCGCCAAATGATGTATCAATTACTCACCCAAAAATTGATTCCTGAAAATTTGCAATAATCAAAACTGGCTAAGTATTGTTATCTGGAATAAGAAAGAAATAATTAACATATGTTTAATATTAAATTCAAAAAAAATAAAAAAATTAATTTATACTTATGTCTTATATTTTGAGACAAATATTTGTTTTATAAAAACAATTACAATAAAATATATCAAAATTTTTTATACATCTTACATAATATTTTGCTTACCCTCTTAATTAAGCCAGTTGTCTTAAGGTACAATTATTCAGTATAATATTATTTTACTAAAACAAAAGGGGGTCCGGGCGGCCCGCCCCCCGGACCACTTTGGTTAATATAATAAATTAATATAAACATTTCAAATAAAATATATATGTATTATAAATAAAATTTGACTTTTACGTATTGCCTGCTTATAGGTGTATTTTTGAACCTGAAAATATATGGCCCAATCCTAGCAAAACAAATAAAGTAGCTATGTCAATCACTTTTTACCACGATAAAACTATCATTAAGGAATAGGAAAAGACAAATTTTAATCGTTTTGGCGACATTCTTGTGTGTTAATTTAATTCGTACAGAGCAACATGATTTCCAGGGTTTGGCGCCCTAGGTCTTTCACACCGCTATAGCTGAAGAGCTTTAATTTGCATAAATTTTAAGGACCTAACTTGCTTACATATATTATGGATTAGGACGTTAAAAAATATTTTTTAACTACTCTTTAAGACCAAAATCCCAGGTACCGGGCCGCTAACTCGGCTCCTATGGGGCTAAAAGAGTCTGAAATTTTGAGAAAAGGTAAAGGACTATACTATTATGATTCGATAAAAATTTAAGAAAAATCTGTAGTCAGAATTTTTGTCAAACCGATCCCGAGTGTAAAGTTCAAATTTTAATCCCCTGATTAACCTTAAATATCTCGGTAACGAAAGCTGATAAAATCTCGAAACTTTCCAAAAACGTGGGCAATATTATAATAATTAACCTAAAAAAAATTTCAAAATAAAATAAAATCGTGCCATTTAAAGCCCTGGGAGAATTTCGTCGTTTAAACAAAAAATAAAACTTCCTAGTGGATAAAAATACAAACTCGACATTCCTATACACCTTTTCGACAAACGATATTTTTTTATCGCTACTGCTCGAAAAACTTTTAAAGTGCGGTTTTTCACACCCACCGGAAGTCTCGATCGCTTCCTAAATATCTTTCCGCACACCTTCTCAACCTACCCTACAAAACCACACCTCACACGTCGCTCAACTACAAACCATCTCCGAGATCTAGCGTAGGAAAGAAAAATCGAGTTTGAAAATTGTTTAGTAGATTAACTTCAAGTATTATTTCTTACTTAATTGACGAGTAATTATTTTTTGAGAGATTGACTTTTGTAGTGATGAACGTCTAAAAGCTATCTGAAAAGTATAATTTAATGAATGAGTTTAATACAGATGTTAAAAATCTAAAAATTTAGTTGCATTAGGGCACGTGCAAAATAAGTTTTTATTTTCGTAAAATTTTCAAAATTTGGAAAAATTTTATTTTGAAATAAAACGCAAAAATTTGTAAAGTTGCCAAATTTAGTATATGCACATAAAACGCTATTTCTGAAATAAAAATTTCTTGAAAAAATTTTGAAAAAAATAAAATTTTTGAAATTTTCATAATTTTCAAAATTTTACGAAAATAAAAACTCACTTTGCACGTGCCCTCATATATTAATTTCGGTATGATTAAAATAGTTTTTTAGCTGAATCTTTGATAAAGAATTAAACTAAAATTAGCAAAATTTTATATTTATGTATATATATTAAATAACAAAGGCGTATGCAGAATCTTTTCTAAAAGGGGGCAAGAAATTATTTTGGAAAGGATCCAAATTTAATTTTATATTGATATTTTAAAAGCAAAATTTTTAAAGGTCGTATATTTTCCAAAAAAAAATTTATTGATTTATATTCACTTTTATATTGATAATATATAGATTTAACCAATAAATACATCATAAAAATTAAAAAAAAATTCTAAAGGGAGGCATTTTAAAGACAAGAAAATATTGTTTTTTTAATTCCGATAATATTTTTATATTAATTGTCGCCACCTCTGGATCATTTGGTCCTGAAGCCTTGAAAATTTTCAAACAAATTGGTAAACTAATTAAAAATACTTACCAAGTTTTAGCATAAGGCAAAAAATTTCCATAGAAATAAAAATAATTATTTTTTTTTAATTACGTGGCCGGAAGACTCTAAAATTTAGTAAATATAATATTTTATTTTTTTTTTAATTTATTTTAATTACTTCTTTCATATATTACACTAATTATACTACCTGTTTATAATTTATTAATTATATTTAACATTGTTAATTTGATATTATAATATATTAATGCTGAAAATCTCATAAATAAAATCTTTTTAATTAAACAAAAAATTATCAAACTTATTAGTGTAGATTTTCAGGCTATGTTATAATCTAAATATTTATAAGCTATTAATATATTTGGTTCCGCGGAACCGTTTTGTAAAATTTATGAGCCGGCACCGTTTCCGGTACTAAGCGACCCTTCAAGTACCGCGGTTTTCGATTCCGGTACCGGTCTCAATCCCTGTTAGAAATACTAGAGCACCACCTTTTCCCCGGGCATTACGTTAGCCCCATCGTAGCATTGCGAAGGTTCTTTGGTTCTAGATATGTTCAGACAATAGATTTCTGACAAGTGAGGAAATTTCTTTGACATCAGAATTATGAGTTGCTTGCACAAATATACAGTTTTTTGCAATATCATATTTTTCTTTATATCTACAACATAAATATATGTATTACTTAGATCTTTTTAGCGAATAAGAAGTGTTGACATGAAAACACTTAAATAAAATAAATATTTTTAGAATAATAATTTTTTTATAATATGAGAGCAATTTTAATTTTATGGTAGTGGAAGGGATTTTATAAGTTTTTTGTAGAGGGGGAGCGGCGGAGGGGGGGAAGGCAAATTTAATTTAGGGATTATTAAAATAATCTATTAAACTTAAAAACACGATTTAATTATACTAATATATTTTTTTATCTATATTCTAATGTAATATAAAAAAAAATTTCTATTTTTAAATTTTTTTCTACTTTGTGCTAGATAAAATTTACCACTTCATGTGCGATAACTTATATTGGTATATATTTAATAGCGTATTTTTCTTCAAAGCAATAAAAAAGAAGGGCGATGTTTTATAAAATTATAGGAGACTAAAATTGGGGTCCATTAAACCCCCACTGTAATATTTGCATTTAAAATTTTTTATTTTATTAAATTTTGTTTATGAATATAATATGATAAAATTTTTTTATTAAAATAAACAAATTTGTAATTTTTTACTAAAAAATCTAAGTTTTTAAATGTTTAGAACATCCTTATATTTGCTTATATTGTCGACGACATTATGCATAGGCAAACCTTTAAAAGTTTATAACTTTTAATTTAATAAATTTGAAGACTTAATTAGACACGGCCTAAGGCACATCTGAATATATACGTCAGCCATGTTTGAACAAATGATATTTGAAGATGCCGAGACCTTTGAAAGATTGGATGAGCTTAAATATTCTCCCTCAGATTTTGCAAATCTTAACAGCTCACAACCTTTTCATTTGATCAGAAATAAACCCATGCGTAAAAAACGTTCACTAACCGAAAATATGGATAACTTGACGCCATTTAGGTTACCTGATATACCTGAGCAATTAATTTCAAATATATGTGCTCGTTTTTTAATAAATATTCCACATAATGAGCTCTCAAACTCAATTCATGTATTATTTTTATGTGAGGAGGCATATTGGTTTTACCTTGACTTTTGTTTACGTGATTATGATAATAAACAATCTGTGCTTGAAATTAGCCATAATGAACGTTTTGATGCATCTAACCCCGATCAGCACATGTTTTATAACGATGATCTTGATGATTCATACAGTGAATTACCAAGGGTTGGCTTTAAATTATTTGCCTTTGTAGTTTTAAGGGCTAGTGGACTGCTAAAACATCTAGTGCCAATTACCAATGATAGCCAACCTAACAAGCTCTTACAGCAATATCAAGATCTATTGGCACTCATTGATAACTGGAAGAAATATAAATTTCTTATACCAGTTTGTGGTGGCATTATATTGGATGACACTGAAAAGTATGTGCTTATGGTGAAAGGCTATTCCAAAAGTCAAATCAAGGATAATAGTTCCTGGAGTTTTCCCAGAGGTAAAATGGATGAAGGGGAAGAAGAAATAGACTGTGCTTGTAGGGAAGTTAAAGAAGAGACTGGACTTGATATCTCCTCCCTTATAACAAAAGAAGAATATATTTGTAGAAAAATGTTACTTAATGATACTGAGGTACCAGGCAAGTGGAGTACAAAAAAGCAGAAATACACAAAATTGTTTGTCATAAAAGGTGTTTCAAAAAAAATTCCCCTTCAACCTAGAGCTAGATATGAAATAAAAGAAATCAAATGGTTTTTGCTTCAAGAACTATATGAAAAACTCACCGCAGACAAAAATGGTTTGATCAATGAAGATAAGATAGAGGTTATAGGCGATGAAAAGTTTTTTCATGCAAAATACTTTTTGCTCAAATTGTTAAACAAATACCCTATGCTCAAATCAAAATTTCATAATACCCCAATATCCATTGATAGATTAATACCCCTACACACAGATGTGGTTTCACCTTTTTTTAGCCCAAACAAAAATATTTGTTTTGAAAATTCTCCAAATCAACCTATTATTAATATACTTTTGCCCCAGGCTAACATACAAAATATATTTTACAATAATCACCTTATTCAGAACCATCACTTTGATGACTTGTTTGAAAACATTACTCCAGTAAAGGATAAAATTATTAGTAAGGTTCCTAGAACACACCACAAAAAACTGCAACTTTTTAAATCACTTCCAAGCAAGGTTCACAGTGAAAGTAATATTATAACCTCATTATCAAATTTGACATCTACTCCTCACAAAACGATTTCTCTTAATCTTATGCCTAAAAAGAAAATACCCCGCTCTATATTGTTTGAACAACCGACAAAAATTGCAAATCATAAAAGAGAGCCCCAAAATTTAAAATCTGTAATCATGTCCTCATGTAAAAAAGAGGTTGTTTCACTTAACCCCATCCCAACTAAATGGTTTAATTTTAAGTTAGACATGAAACCTATTTTAGATATCATTAATTCTTAATTTTAAAACTAAATTAATATAGTGTCAATAATTTTTTATAATGTTTAAACCCTTTACAATTTAGAGTTTTTTATTTTTTTTTATACATTTTTCTTTTATTAAATGATACCAAAGTCATGATTTATAGTTAATAATTTTTTTTGATATGTAAAAAAAAATCCATTTTTATCACATTTACATATGATAATAATAAAGGTTATTAGTTATTGATTAATTGGAGCCATTATTGGAATTGTAAAAATTTCAAAGTTATTTGTGCAGAAATAAATTTTATAAAAATGTGTAAAATTAAAAATGTATAATATATTTGAACAAAGCTTGGAATTGAACTCATAAAATTTCTAATAATTTATTCAATCTGGGCTCCAAACGTGTCTCTTTTTATTTTTCAAATTATTTAATAAATTCTTAATCATTTAGTCAAATTTACTTACAGTTCTGACCTTTTTAGGGAAGGTGAAATTTATCAATGTATGTGTTTAATTAATCCCAGTCTCATTAAGAATTCGCCTCCAATGTTGTTTTTAGACCCTAGGGCAATAAACCATACCTCCTACTTGTCAAATGAGCTCCAGTGAATGATTTGGTAAAATAGGGCACTTAATAACTATTTTATTCTTAATGCTTTTGGCCGCGTCTTGTATTAGGTTGGCTTTTTAGTAAAATTAAACGGATGGAATTTCAAAAAACCATTAAGACGAATTCAATGGATGGCGCCGATATTATTTGAAATGCCTTTATATGCCCAAAAAATTTTTGAAAGTTGCTTTTTGTTCATTTTACATTTTCAAATAACATGAGTTTAAACAACCAAAATAATGCGAAAAGGCTTATCTAGCAATCAAAAATAAAACTCTGGTAAGTGTTTAAAAATGTTTCCGCATTGAAAACTCCACCGTTATAGATCGAGCTTTTTTCCCGAAGCCTAGGGTTATGGCAAGCCCTTATATTTATCTTTTATATTTCGATAACAAAAAAAATTTAAAAAAATTAAAAGGGCCCTTTCACAGTTTATATAAATTTTTCATAAAAAAAGTTTTAAATGTGGATAATTATTTTGGCATTAGAAATTTTAAAAAAGTCATGTTGGCAGGATGATCAACTAGGTTAATGTAAATATAGGACATAAATTATACCAAATCATTAAAGTTAGACCATTTGTCCACGGTATTGTAAAACAAACACTTAAAAATAAAATATCAAAAATTAAAAACTTTTAAAATTTTTTGGATAAAAAAAAATTAACTTGGAACGCACCCATGGTCAAATTGTATTTTCATTGAAAATAGCTTTTAGAGGTCACGTTTGAATTTACTTCATAATCTTTCACGAAAAAATACTTATAGCAACAACATTGTGTAATTTTGCGTTTTA
The DNA here is from genome assembly GCA_030555515.1 of Acutogordius australiensis. NCBI lineage: Eukaryota > Metazoa > Nematomorpha > Gordioida > Gordea > Gordiidae > Acutogordius > Acutogordius australiensis. The sequence goes on along the minus strand of CM060243.1, from coordinate 44,991,029 downwards.
TTAAAGCAATTTTTATTTATTTATAAATAAAAAATTAATTGACTTTAAACATGCCCGAAGATTTTAAATATTTGAGTATATTAAAATTTTTTTAATGAGCATAAAATAGTCCGTCCGTATATAGCAGAATTATTTGCTTATATTAATCTTTTTCCTGGAACTCGACTTCGTAGATCGTGCGTCAATAAAACTTTGGCATTTCTCAATGCCCCCGAACCTTTTTTTCGTGACTCTGACGCAAGGACACGATAAAAAGGAGGGGGGCATTTTTCCACCTTGTCGGAAGATTCTTATGTTAATAACATACATATACGTCCAAAAATTGCATTAAGATTTTTTTTTTGCAATTTTGTTTTCTCCATATTTTTGATATATTGTGTAATACAAAAAAAAACAATGTAAAAATGCAATAACATTGGGCCATCAAAAACGTCTCGTGATGTACAAATAAATAATTTTTTACGATACGTAATCATATTAATATAGGATTTATTAACGTATGTGTTCAAATTGTTCCCTTCGGTCCCAGTATATTTATTTGCCAGGTGAATAGAGTTGATTTTCATTTAAAACATTTTACGTTTTTAATTCAAATGGGAACAAAATGTATATTCTTTACCATTGTCTTAATAATGGTCATCTCTTCAATCTTCTCGGCAATGGATCAGTCATTTGTCAACGGGTCAGCCGAGCTTAAATGCCCGCCATCAGTCAATTCCAAATGCAAATGTATGGAAGAAGATGCATCATCAACAGATGCCAAAGGGCATAAAAATGTCCTGCAGCGGTTACATAGATTTTCTGTTAGTTGCTTTTCTCTCAAAGATACAAACGACCTCGTGGAAACATTAAATACTTTCTGCCCACTCGTGAAAGAATTGGAAGATCGACAAGGAGGAAATGATGGTTCGAAGGGAGTCATCCCTAAAATCTCCATCGATGTCATCCTCCAATTCAGTAATTTCGACGAACTTCGATCTCAAGGCCATGGTGAAACGTTGGATTGCTCGTTGGACAAGCTTAACATATCGAGGCTAATGATTTATTACAACAAATTCGAGCACATTGATCCATCTGCTCTAGAGCCTTTAAGTAATACCCTCATTGAGGTACAATTCTTTGAGGATGCCCTATCACCCATGCGACCCAACAGCTCTCTGTCTCTTCTCAAAGCTCTACGACCGCTGCGACGTCTTAAAAGTATCAGCTTTTCCACAAACAGTTTATCAACGTTCGATTTCACCGATTTATCTCACTTCCCTAATCTGACGATACTCGATCTGGAATTGCCCCACGCAGTAAATTACGATCAAAATTTACGGGGATTAAGTGGATTTGAAAATATTGAATTGTTAACGCTCCTCACTAAATTCGATGTATTCCCTCCCTTTGTATTGCACTTGCCCAAGCTAAAGAAACTCTCGTTGATTAACTCAAACATGAAATTGGAGGAATTGAGTAAGCTCACGCACTTGAATGGCACGCTAGAATCCCTATCTATTGAGATGACTAACATTCCCAAATTTCCCAAAAAAATTTTTGGCGGTGATAAGCTAAAATACCTGAAAACGTTACGGTTACGCGACCTGAAGTTAGAAGAAATACCCAAATTGTGTTATCCCCTGGATGACCCTTTGGTGGGAAAGAGTGGTAACAAAAGCAATTTGACTTGGATTGATTTGAGTCAAAATCGGTTGACGGGCAGTAGCTTGCTCAAAAACGATCCTTTCTCCGATTGTAATTCGGTTCAGATAGTAGCACTGGATTACAATTACATAAATGCCATTCCAAATCATTTGCTCAATGCCGCGGCCAAAACCCTAACCATATTTTCCGCCAGCTCAAACAAGCTCAGTCAAATTCCGGTAAAATTTTTGCGAAAGTTCCGGAACCTCACTCAGTTGCACCTCGATTACAACAAAATTTCGGAGGTGCCTTCGGACTCCTTCCAATCCAATCCCAATATTTACGAGCTTGAGTTATCCAATAACCAAATAACGTTTTTGAACGTTTCGGCCCTCTTACCCTTAAACAGATCACTTTCGGTCATTTCGTTGGCCGAAAATAGAATCAAGGAATTTAACTTTGAAGCTTTAGTCGCATTCAAAAATTTGAGCAAGGTCGACTTGAGCCAAAACAAAATAACCAGCCTCGGGGGCTATATCGAATACAAAATGCTGCAAAAAAATTTACGCTTCAATTTAAACGGTAATATATGCTAAATTTGTTTCATATTTTTATCCGTAATTTGTATATAATGAAAGCATTTTGAGAAAAAGACTAGGGAATATAAGATGTTTATTTAATTTACGTTGTTTTTAAACCAAAATTCCCAAAAAATTTAGACCAATTGTTAAACAAAAAATTTCATTGGGGGTCGGAATCAACATTAGCATAATTTGATAATTCTTATCGTGTTTAAGTGTGAATTTATCAGTTTTTTAAATTATATATATTTTCCAAAAAATTTTACACATTTTATTTGAAAAAATTTTTTAAGTGGAAAAAAAATTTCTTAATGTAAGCTCTTGAAAATGCGTTTTCCCACTAGGGCCACGTTTAAAGTGTGTTTATTATTTTCGAAAAATTCAAATGATTCTCAAAATTTTATGTATTTTGCGCAAGTATATTTTAAGCGTGGCCTAGACTTCGTTTTTGTCCGATCATTCTATGTGGTATTATATACCCCGAAGGCGTCACATGTCAGTTATGCATTGAATCCAAGTATCAGGATCAGCTAAACCAACCCAAAGCTTTAAGGAACAATCATAAAATATCCCGAACATGCATTCATCAAATTTCTCAGGAGCAAAACTTGTCTATATAATATGGCAACGTCGGTCGGTCGACCTTGAGCGTGGGTGATATTTGTATTGTAATACATTCTGAGTTAAGCAACGCTGAGCCTGGTTAGTACTTGGATGGGTGTCCGCCAACGGAATCCAAAGCCGTCCAATTTTCTGAGAACCTCACCGGCGCGTGTTAAATTCCATTTAAATTGTAGAGTTAAAAGGGGCAAAGCCCTAACGGGTTAACCTTCCCTTAATGGGGAAAAGGGGAAGGTTTGGAGGAAACTTTTATACCACGGTTTTTTTATATAATATGGCCCCTTAAAAATAGATACCTCCACTAACAACTGATGTGGAAAGTTTAAAAAAACTGTTATAGGACTTAATATAGTTTCATTTATAAGGAGTTGTATTTCGGTCGAAAAATATATATTCATTCAATTCCTATAACACCACATACAATATCTAATGTTAAAAGATATTTATTTTTTGTTTAAAAACCCAGAAAACCCGCTTGTGTGCGATTGTTCGGTGCTAAAGCTCCTCAAAATCCAAGAGCTAGAACCTGGCTTTGCCTCTGAATTTCACGAAGATTTACAGTATACCAAATGCAAGCACGCCCTAACGAACGCCGAATACTCCGTTCTTAATTTTTCACTTGTCGACATCCTTGAGCCTGAATGCAAGAATTCATTTCCCATTAGTAGCCTTAAGAATCAATCGGCCAAAATGGCAGAAAATGGAATTGACAGGAAGATGCCTGGCAAATGGATTTTTGCAATTACCTTAGCTACGCTCCTAACCCTAATTGTCATAATGGGTCTCGTGACCCGTAAATTGGGTTATAATGTTACTGGGGTTGTACCTAAAATTATTCAGTCATTTCGCGTAAACAGTTCAAAATTATTTTTTAATCCCGCAAATAATGCTATACCAGGCGATAAAAATCAAGCTCAATCTTCCAGGATTTGGCCTCACAAGGGCGGCATTGCCATTGATAGGATTCAATTCGTCAACGAAACATAAAATTAATAAAACCACGAAATAAAAATCTTTTTTTTTTCCCCACCATCTCAGCTGATTTATGAAACATCTATCCTATCTACCAGCTAATTTCATATTTTTTTCCAGCCCCCCTAAGCACCCTGTTGGTTGAATTTAAAATGATAATTTTTAATTTGACACTAATACATTACTATCAATGTAACCTTTAAGAGCTTACCTAACTAACCAAATATTTTCAATCCTGGCTAGGGCAAATAATGATAATCACTTGAAATCTCAGTTTCAGACATTCAAAATTTAATTTTTGCAAAAGTTAAACGGTATGTAAGTATTTTTTATGCGAAACAATAAATACAGATTTTATTGGCGAAGAACATTCACATCATATGGTTAAGTGAAAGGTATTTCGACATAATCCTATCTAAACACATGCCACATAAGCACATAGCTGTGATTATGCCAAAGGGCAATCCCTGCTATGCCTTAGGTGAGCCCAACAAGTAGTTATGGTTTAATACACGCTTAAAAACACTTTTCTTAGGAACACCTTATATACTGGTCCTAACTATATTTTTAACTCCACCGAGAAATATGATATTTTAAATGCACATCTAAAGAATAGAAAACAAATATTAGTCTCAAACACATAAACTCCTCAAATTTAAAATATTTTATTTATCATTTTAATTATGTATTATTTGATTTTGGATTTCGAACGTATTTCCAAATTTTATTCTTTGTATATTAAATAGTTTATATCCCCAAAATTTATTGAGGCATCTTCATAGAGGATATTGAGATTGAATAATTATTCTTGGGAAGGGCTGTAGATGTATAATGTTTATCTCATAAAATATTAAATTTAGATTAATGTTCACTGCAAAAAAAGAGAAGGAGGAGGCGATAACAGCTGATGCCAGCTAACCGAAAAGCCACACAAATTACACTGGACAACAAATTTTGGACAACCCTAAGCAACATTTATGGCAACTATGGTTTTTGGTCAAGTTTTTGGCGCTGATCACGAATATGAAATCAGAATTTTAGCCAAGGCCTCAAATTTTTAGTTATTCGGTGTCAAAGTTGAGATTTTTTTATTTTTGGGGTATTTTGGGCTTCTATATCACAAAACCTATGGGTAGTAACAAAAGTTTAAAAATATATTTAGATAACGAAAACATTCATTATTAACGTAAGGGGTTTAAATTTTTTTTTAATATATAATTTTTTTTTTATTTTTTTATTTTTGTAAAATTAGTGGTTTTTGTCATAAACTCCGTTTTTTGATCCTAAATAACTTGAAAGTAAATTGCTAAAAATTTATGTAATAACCTTTTTTAGATATGTTTTTTTATAAGGAATCTGAATATGCCAATAGATTTTTTCTAGAATTAATAGTAAAAAATTTTTTTTGAATTTTTTTCTGAACTTTAGACGCGGTTTAAAAAAAATTAGAGGCCTTAGAAAAAAAACTAAACCCGGGATCGTTATCGCAAGAAAATTCTCTATAAAAACCCTAAAAAAATCGTTCAAGTTGTTTTTTTTTTGTTGTCCAGTGTTATTCTATAACAAAAACATAATATCTAAATCTGGTAATAATAAAAACATTTAATAAATCTATGGAATTATTTTAACGATATAAAATGAGTATATGGGTGATTAATTTGACGATGATATATACATTTATATATTTTTATCGAAAATATACAAAGTATTGTTAAAAATTGTTAAAAAATAAAGCGATTGAAGATCAGCTTGACTCGCCCTAAGTTTCGGCCAGCGCCGGCCTGTTTTAGGCAAGCTTCGCCATTTCGGGCGTGTTTTCGGGTTTTAATTTTGATCTTTAGTCCCTTCAACCGTGTCCAGTGAATTTTTTTCAAAATTATGAATTTTTATTATATGTTCCAACCCCTTAATTAACGATTAATTTATTCATTTATGTAAACATAGTTTAACCAGACCGAATTAATCGGTTAATAGAAAGATTAACAAATTTATTTTGGTAAAAATAGATTGGATCTCAAAATTCTTAAGAAGGTCATAATATTTAATTTGTAAATAAGAAAGTTTAGTAATTCGAACTTGAGAGATCAAAAAAACTATGTAACTTTTAACCGCGAATTTGTCCGATGGTATTAAAACAAATAATATCAAATGTCTCAACCTTAATATTTGATACAGCGCACAATAAACGAAAGCAAATTAGAATACAAAGCTTAATTTTAATGGTAAAAAATACCGGGGGAATTTTTTTTAAAAACTTCTAGGAGTATCTCACAAAAAATGGAGCTTATATGAATCCCTGGGAATTCGATTATTCAAGACCCCAAAGATCAAGAATGCTCGCTCAAGAAGGGTCGGTCAATTTTTATTTTGCCTTATTTTTTATCTATTTTTAACAAGAAAAAATGATATACTCTGTATTTTTACAATGAATTATTTTTAGCCTACAAAATGTTTCCGGGTCGTTTTTATATAGCTGGGCCGGGCTTAATATGAAAAACTATGAAAAATATTTGGGGTATCACGGCCCGTTTTAATTCTAGAATAGGTTTGAGATGGAAAAGACGGCATAAATTAATGATCTTGGCATATCATAGAGCTTTGCCAATATAAATGAGTTGTCTGGTCAGACCTCTAAGCAAATTTTAACACAGCCCGACCAATTTATTTTAAAGATGATCGGCTGTCCCCACGCATAATTTATAAATATGGAAGATTAGTTACAAAATTTTTCCCGAAATATTCTTTGAATATTTTGCTAAATACGGATTCAATATACCCTTCTGTGAGATGGAATAAATTTTCAAAATGATTAAAAAATTTTTAATATTTTTTTTGAGCATAAAAAATGAGCTTTTTGGGGCATTTTTGTAGAGTCCCTTTTCTTAGTGGGCCTTTTTTTTATTCTTGTAGCCAGTGCTGGGAAAACAATGAGCCATAAAACTTTGGCTCATTTTTTCCCCCAAAACATAAAAAAAGAAAGGGGGCTACAAAAAAAGGGCCAAAATAAGAATTCAAAAAAAGCCATTACTAAGAAAAGGGGCAAAAAAAACACACAAAAAGTGGCTCTTAAAAAGAGCCCCAAAAAGCCCCTTTTATTTATAATAATTTCGAAAAATTTTGATTTTTTTCTATATAATAAAAATCGGTGGGTTATTTTTTCTCAAAGCTTCTAGGAATTTTTTTTTAAGGAAAAGGGGCTTTTTTTAAACATGCCTTTTTTTTAAGCAAGAAAAGGGGCTTTTCTTTTGCCATGCCCACGAGTTTGTGGGCATTTAGGGAAAAAACTCAATACTTGTTAATAAAAAGCCCATTTAGTTTTTTTTCCCAGCCCTGCTTGTAGCCCTTATTTGTAGCTCCCCTTCTTATGTTTTGCACAATTTAATTTCAATAGAAAAAGAACATTGTTACAATACTTCTTTGACCAAGAAGAATAAATGGATCATTGCATAATTATGGAAAAAGTCTAATTATGGAATCTGAATATGCCATTAGCGTTTTATTTCAAAATAAATTTTTTTTAAATTTTGAAAATTTCACGAAAATAAAAACTTACTTTGCACGTGCCCTAAGGTACTCATGTGTGCCTTTTATAAGAATTTGGGTAACTTGGATATTAACATAATCTCAATATTTAAAGGCTATATTTTTTTCCATCTTTTATTACGCATTTAAATAAAGTATTCGCCAGACAACTTTTTTAATATAAAAATTTAAAATTTTTAACTATCGGAAACTGAACATAATAAATTGTAAAATAAGTTTATTATGCCTCGAATATAATCCAGGTTTTCACTTGTGACCAGCGCTGTTAATCTGATCCGGGGGGGGGGGGTCGTTGACCGCGACCCACCGGCGACCCAAAACCGGGTTAGCGCCCAAAAACGACCGTCAAACGCCGGGTTGTTTTGTTGAAAAATAATAATAAAATAAAGAATATTATTTTTTACCCTTTTATGTGTGCAGAGGGGAAAGGAAAGAGGGATTGCTTATGTGTTGTGAGAAATTAAAAAAGTTTTTCGTAGTGCGTAGATTGTTCTCTTAAATACTTCCATAGAGAAAATAAAGGGTAAAGTTGTAAAAAATGTAATTTACCTTTGAAAAAATAAAGACTTCTTATTTTTATTAGCTTTTTCAAAATTTTTTGATTTGGATTACCTAATTCTGGTCGATAATGTTAAACATAGGTTTCAGATATTCTTGTAAATATTTAAAGACCTCTCTCCACCTATTTATTTAGGAAAATCCCATTTTATATCAATAAAATACACTGGACAACAAATTTTGGGCGACCCTAAGCAACATTTATGGCAAATATGGTTTTTAGTCATGTTTTTGGCGCTGATCACGAATATGAAAACAGAATTTTAGCCAAGGCCTCAGATTTTTAGTTATTCGGTGTCAAAGTTGAGATTTTTCAATTTTGGGGGTATTTTGGGCTTCTATATCATAAAACCTATGGGTAGTAACAAAAGTTTGAAAATATATTTAGATAACAAAAACATTCATTATTGACGTAAGGGGTTTAAATTTTTTTTTAATATTTAATTTTTTTTTATTTTTACATTTTTGTAAAATTAGTGGTTTTTGTCATAAACTTCGTTTTTTGATCCTAAATAACTTGAAAGTAAATTGCTAAAAATTTATGTAATAACCTTTTTTAGATATGTTTTTTTTATAAGGAATCTGAATATGCCAATAGATTTTTTGTAAAATTAATAGTAAAAAAAATTTTATAAATTTTTTTCTGAACTTTGGACGCGGTTTAATAAAATTTGGAGGCCTTAGAAAAAAAACTAAACCCGGGATCGTTATCACAAGAGAATTCTCTACAAAACCCTCAAAAAATCGTGGGTGTAGTTTTTTTTTGTTGTCCAGTGATATTTGTCAAAATATATAAATTATGCATTTATAAGGTTTAGAAACCTGTAATTATTTGAAATTAATGTATTTTAGATAGTCCAAATTTTATTCTTAAAAAGAAAAATAGACGCTATGAACTATTTAATTATGTAATAAATGTTAATTTCAATTATCAAAAGTACATTTTTTAATTATTTATCTTTTTAAACAAAGAAATAACAATAATTTTATAAATTTCAATGCCGCTATTTCTATACTGGTTTGAACATACCGATTTTTATACCAGATACACATTTAAAAATAATCCTTTTAAGACAAAATTTGTTTCGAAAGGTTTCAAAACAACAGCCTGGCCATTAAATTTTGCCATAAAATTCGAAAAAGGTTTTTATACTTTGCTAGATATAAAAGTAGGAATTTATTGTAAGAAAAAAGTGAAGTTTAAACATGTTTATATATAAATATCATGTATGTTTATAATTATGATGAAATAAAACATAAAAGGGGGCAAGGGCAAATTTATTAGTAATTGAGAAGACCCTTTGCTCTGGTGGTCCGAGAACAAAAACCTTTTCCCTAGAATCTCAATGATTGCTAAATTATTTTTGACCCTTTAAGTCACCTCAGCTGAAGGCGAGCGGGTTTTTAGTAGCAGTGGATGATTGATAACAATAGACCAAAACAGTCTCGGAGTAGACACGGTGTCTCAACTGATAAAGTTTAGAGCTTGGAAGGCTTTATTAGTATATTATTTATTTATGTTCAAGTTATTGTATATGTAAATGTATTTTATATGTAAAACCAATAAAATTAATATACATATATAACACTGGACAACAAAATTTGGACGACCCTATGCATCAATTAGAGCAACTATGGTTTTTGGTCAAGTTTTGGCGCTGATCACAAATATGAAATCAATATTTAGCCAATGCCTCAGATTTTTAGTTATTCGGTGTCAAAGTGATTTTTCAATTTTTGGGGTTTTTGGGGCTTCCATATAGAACCTATGGGTTGTAACCAAGGATTGGAACTTATTGAAAAAAGCTGGTACTAAGTTCCGAGTTCTTAGGATAATTTTTGAAAAAGCTGGAACTAAGTTCTTGGAAGTACCGACGAGTTCCCAAATATCGGAACTCGAGTTCCATTTTTTTATTTTTATAATTAAACAATTACTAGACAGATAAAAAAGATATATTACACATTGCACATATAATTTATTGACATTGCACATATAATTTATTAAACTATATAAAATGGAAACATTTATTTATCAAGCTTAAAATTCATTCCAACAAAAAGAATATCATTCAAAATATCATCCTTAAGTCGATTCCTTTGGGAATCTAAAATAAAGCTTAAATAGGAAAATAATCTTTCAACACTCACCTCGGTCAAGGGGACCGATACAACAATTAAAGCTAAGTTTCCTAGTAGCGGAAACTCAGCCTTGTTAGCTACCCACCAGCTTCTAATATTTTCATCCGCCTTAAACCTCGGTAAATTTTCGTATTTTAAAATTTCTATATCTAATTGCTCATATATTAGAGGGGCAGTTGAGTCATCGTGTTTATAAAATGTTTCTTCGTCTCTTAAGACATCCTCTAATAATGAAAATTGATCTGACATATTTCCAGAAGATTTTAAAATAATTTCTTCCTCGTGATTTACTGAATCATTACTTTGAAGAGATAATGCTTTTGATTGAACTATTTTCAGAAACTTTTTGGCTTTTTCGCATTTATTATTATTTGATTTAAAGTAGAATCTTTTATCTAAAAACAGCCCACAATTGACTATGTCATTATCTAAAAGCTGGGATTCTCTTTGTTCAATAAAATGCAAAAGGGATAAAGAAAAGTCGGTTGAATGGCTCTTTAACACGGCTTTGCAGAAATAATATTTTGTAAAAAAATTGCAGATGTCTAAAGTTTGTGCCTGAAGGTGTTTCGTTAAAATTGCGGCTGAGCCTAGTGTTTCGACTAATCTTTGAAACATATGCCAAATATCATTGGAAACTTCCAACTCAAAATATTTTTGTGATTATCAAGAAACGGTCGTAGTTTGAGCAATCTTTCAATGCAGGTGTAAGTCCAATTCCATCTCATCTGATGCATAAGTATTGATTGAGGAAGATTTTGAGATTTTAACATTGCTGATAAAATAGGCCTTTTAAGTTTAGTAGCCAATTGTCTTGCTACCTTAATTGCCAAAATTATTTCAGGTGTGCTGACTAGAAATAAATTAACTGCTAATTGAACCACGTGTGCAGCACAGTTGAGATCAATGATGATTGATGAGTTGAAATCATATATTTCACAAACCTCGTAAGAATCCTTTATAAAATTTAAATCATCTTCATCTTGTAACATTCCTTCTAATGGGTCAAAGATGTCATCTTCACTTGTTTCAAGCTCCATAAAATTCTTTATTCCAACTTTCATATTACGGGCTGTGTCTGAAGTTATCGATAATATTTGGGTTTTCATTATATTGTAATTTAAAACAGTTTCTTTAAGCCATTTGGAAATATTAACTGCATTATGCTGGCCATAGACCTCATTCCAGCACTCGGACTTAAATTTTATCCATATGGATGTATTGGCAATTTATAGCTAAAAGTAAATTTATTTAACAAAATTGAATAAAAAGTTTTACACTAAGTAGCCAAAATCACAATTAAATTTAACTTTTTAAAAGCATTTTAAACATATTTTCTCTTTTCCTCATTATCTGATTAAACTTTATCTACTTTTTAAATGCATTGGTTAATTAATTTTGTTTTGTACTTAAATGACAAAAATGTAAACAATTTTCATAAAAATGATTTTATTTAATTTTTAAAAGTTAATATCTAGGTTATTTTAGAAAATAAAAAACTGACTTGCTTTAAAAAATTAATAAAACAAAAATATAAATATTTTAGAATTTTTAAATTAATACATTCTTAAAAAACTGGTTTTGGCTAATTTGTCTAAATTTTTAGTTTGTATAACTAAATAATTTTAAAATTTAAAAATAATTAAATATTTATATTAAAATGTACAAAAGTTAAATGTGAAAATTAATTTACCATAGAAGGATCTGTTTGCAACACTTGCAAAATCAAATTTTATGCTTAGTATTTTATGTTTGATATCATCAATTAAAGTTGTTCGCATATATTTGGCCTTTTCTTCAACTTCATTTCTAACATTACTTGGATTAATCTGTTTAAAATTAGTTCCTGTGGGCTTGCTTTGTTTATGATTCTAATCATGGCATCATCTGAAAATCGTTCAAATGGTCTGCCATGAACAGTAACCAACTCCACGCAATCTTCCATACATGGATGCACGGAGTTATTTAAGATTTTTGTCTGCTTAAATTTGGTTTGAGTTGTAATTTTGGATTTTTCTTTTCTTTCTGTAACAGTTAAAAACTTTTCATATTCTGCTTTATGTACACACTTTACGTGTTTTTTAAGGTTGGAAGTAAATTTCTTAAAATATTAAATAGAATTAATTACCGTTATATAGGTTGTTTTATTTGACGACTTGCACAAAGAACATTGATATTGGTCATTAACAAGTTGAGGTTCATAAAATTTATAAATTCCGCTGAATTTCATGGTATGCCAGAATTTATTCAATAACTTGAAAACTTAAAAATGCAGGAAAATTTATGAATGTATGAACAAAATGTTACGTTAACAAATATAATTTTAGAAGGCTTGTGTGCAATCAAATAATAATTTAAACAATAAATGAGGTTTTTTTATTCAAATTTTATATATTTTTTGAAAAATATTAATTTTAATGCGTTTTTATTCAATTAAAAAAGTTTGAATTTTAGGTATTAGAAATAAATCGCGAAGGAACTCGAGCGGAACTCGAGTTCCACGAGTTCCAGTACCCTGGTACTTAGTTCCGAGTTCCGAGTTCCATTTCAAAAAAAAGACGAGTTCTTCGAGTTCCAAGTTCCGAGTTCTGGAACTAGTTCCAATCCTTGGTTGTAACATAAGTTTAAAAACATATTAAGATAATGGAAGCATTCATTAATAACGTAAGGCGTTTAAAATGTTTTTTATAAGGAATCTGAATATGCCAATAGATTTTTTATAAAATTTATAGCTAAAGAAATTTTGTGAATTTTTATCTGAACTTTGGACGCGGTTAAAAAAAAATTGGAGGCATTGGAAAAAAATTAAGCCCAGGATCGTTATCGCAAGAAAATTCTATACAAAACCCTCAAAAAATCGTTTATGTTGTTTTTTTTGTTGTCCAGTGTAATATATTGTTGTTTCAAAAAATGAATAACAAAATTATAAAGTAGCATTTAAATAATAATAGCTAATGTTCAGTAATTTTTTAAAATCCCGAAAAAGGGAGGTATTTAGGCTGGATGTGGACAAGGGGTCACTTTTCAAATCACATCCATGTAGAATTTTAATATAAAAAATTGAATATTTATAAATTATAACTCTAAACAAGACCAAAGTGTTGATAAATCGATCTAAAATTCCGGAAGGGGGAGGGGGTTGGCTAAATTTTTACTGTTCTTTTGTAAATTCTAATTAGAATAATATAAAATAGCTTCCTAGAATTGGATATTTTCAGTTAATATCTGAAAAAAACAAGATTAAAATGGTATATTATGCATATAAATGCCTATAACAGCTGATAGAGTAATGGAGGTGAAAAATAATTTTTATGTCTAGATTCGGCTTATTATAAGACCCAATATCTGACTGCTTTTTAGCTTTTAAATCTTAGGGTATTTTAATTATGATCAAACGACCCAAACACGCCGGTTTTTGATTTTGGCAACACAAGCTCTCAATTTAAGTAGAGGCGCTTCAAAATTTTATTCGTTTGTTAGGGCGCCTTCAGACACGTTTCATTTTTTTAAAAAATTTAAAAAATTTCTAATTTTTTAAAATTTCATTTTATTTTTTTAAAACTTTTATAAAACTTTTTTTTTTTTCAAAAAAACTATTTTAATGCTAATAATAAAATTTGGCGACTTTTTATAAAATTCAATCAATGTCAAGAGGTTAATAAAATTTTACAAAAAAATGAAATGAGTCCGAACGCGCCCTTAAAAAATATTTGAAATAAAATTAGATTTTTGCATCGAATAACCATTGTTTTTACAATTTTCTAACACCTGAAGCAGTTGCTCTGAATATATCTAGAAATCCCGATAAATCTAAATCTAAATTTATTTTAATTCAGCTAATAATTATCATTTTAACGAGGCTAAAAAGATTTAAAGCCTCGCAAAAATTTTCAACAAGGAACTATAATTTTTTTTTTCGAAAAAATTTTAACTAGAGTTTGAACGCGACCTAACACAAATGCTTGGTATAAATGAAACATGCACTCTCTTTTCCGTTCACTTTGGTGAGCATGTAAATTGGGACAAATTTTAAAATTTTCACACAATTTTATAGGTCAATCCTCGCATTCACTTCTTCTTAGCCTGCATGGCCTTAAAATTTGTCACATATATACATTTTTTTTTGCATAACGTTATGAAATACATTTTGGAATTTTATGTATTTCCGAGGCATGCCATGTAAGCTATTAAATATAGCAAGCCGGGCCTTTTTTTGGTAATATCTTAAACCAACCCAATGCCAATACCTTACCTCCTCCATTTTTGCCGAATTGGGCCTTCAATATTCCTATGCTTGCTAATCATCCAATACCCCGTGAGCCGTCAAGTAACAGCTGGTTTCACTTGTCCACCTGCACCGGCTAACGCCAATAAATGCAAATGCTTCCATAGTATCGAGAAAGGAGTGACGACATCTTCGCTACCGCGAGAAGCTCACTTCGCCAAACAGTTTAAAATGAATGACCCCACGCCGCATATCAAATACACAGTTGAATGCTCGCATCTCAAGGACGTTTCCGACCTTATGGCATGGCTAAAAGCCTTTTGCCCAATGCCCAATAATTCAACGGCTAACCCTATCAAGTTCTCTTCTTCTCATTTGCTCCTACCTAAACTCAGAATATTGCAATACAAACATGACCTGGAACTACGAAAGTCTGGGGGAACTTTCGTAAGACCACTCGGGTCAGAACTCGCCATTCATTTGAAAACTTCAAAATTGGGCCAAATTCATGCCGGGATGGGATATGAGCATAAAACACCTGCAAACTCTTACAATCATCCTGAAAATATGGGGTACAAACATACCTTGCCATGCCAAGTTGAGACTTTAAACGTTACCGAACTACGCGTGTTTTACACCAGTTATGAGAGGCTCGACGAATACGTTTTAGAGCCCCTACGGACTACCATTCGAAAAATCGAAGTCGTTGATGACCCGATCAAGTCAAAACTTAGCCAGCTAAAATTTGAACAGCTGATGTATGCCATTGCGCCGTTGCACGAGTTGGAAGAACTTTCACTTATGATCCCGCGTCTTACCTCGTTCGATGCCGTAGTTTTAAACCGTTTTCCCAAACTCAGGACTTTGGATTTGTTGACGCCCGATCTACGCACTATTCACAACGTAGCCTCGTTTCGAACCCTCCAAGATTTACGAGCCTTCACTATGTCAGCCAGGGTCAGGGATCTGCCCCAAACCGTAGTCGAATTACCGAATCTCAAAAAGTTTTACGTGAGCCCTATGGAAATCCGTAGTCTACCGCCCAATTTTTTCATGCAAGCATCGCCCGGGCTGGAATCCATTTCAATCCAAGATAGTGAGTTAAGTAACCTACCCTCACACACCTTTTTGCACCTACATGGTTTGAAGGTGCTCGCTCTGTACAATAACCGTTTAACGCACATCCCCAAGGTATGTTTCGGGCTGGGCAGTCAAGTTACCGATATAGAACTCGACGAAAATTTACTCACTACAACCTCTTTGTCGGGAGTTGACCCATTCGGTGAATGCAGCGCCCTAACATTTATCCGACTCGATAAAAACGCTATTGATCAAATACCAGTTCACTTGATGGATGCGGCTCAAAGTTCTCTCGAAATTTTTCAGGCGGCCGATAACAAGATCACAACGTACCCATCCTCCTTCCTACAAAAGTTTCATAATTTGAGGTGGTTAGATTTGAGCGGAAATTCTATCACATACTTGCCAACTGACGCCTTTAGGGGCACCTGGAAACTCAATCGGGTTCACTTGGCCCGTAATCGTATCACTCACCTTAATATAGCACAGCTGTTTGAACCTCTACGCGTTAGTTTGAGCATACTTGACCTATCCCACAATCAACTCACGAGTTTTGATTTCGGAGCCTTTATAGACTTCGAGAATCTTACCGTTATTAATTTGAGTCACAACAATCTAACTAGCATCGCATCTTTCTGGGAATTTTATTTGAGTCATACCGACGTATCGGTCAATTTCGCAGGTCATAATAAATTTTTTTTGAGACTGATTTTGGTTAAATTAATAAAACATCCTTACCTTATCTTTTTGTTGTTGTTATTTATTGCCCGATTCGTTGGAAGTTGGTAATAATTTTAGCTTGAGGGCAACGGATTGATCCAAAGATGCTAAGTAATGTTGAGGCTGGATGGATGACCGATAACAACGATATTGAAAAGGCATCTTTTATCTTTTTAAGATCCTAGGACTAGAAACTTAAGTTACCCATCCTAAGCTTTCTGTAGAGTTATAAGTGGAAAAGCCCAATCGAGTAAGCCATTTAGAAATAGGTTTAAAAGAACCCCTCCCTGCTAATTTTTAAATAGTTAAGGCTGAGAACAAAAAATCAGAAAATTGTGCGAATTCACAATAATTTTGGAATGGGAAATTATTTTAGTCCGCTCAAAGAACTCAAAGTCCATTAGTTGATGGCGATAGGTATGGTTTTGTAGACCTCTATAGATATAATATACCTCAATATTTGTGGAATTAATTAAAAACTTATAATTTTTTTATGAAATCTTACAGGTAATCCATTAATGTGCGATTGCTACGTTTACGACATCATCGGGTATCATTTCAAATCAGAAAGGACTGAAAGGTTAGATGCCTTGTTCAAAGATGTACAATGTTCACTCGACGGTGCTGAAAGTCCTAACTCAAAGGCGGATCAAAATATCTTATCCTCGGCATCGTATCACATCTTAGACTCTCAATTACTCCAAATCCTTGAAGACACTTGTGAATATACGGGCAAGCCTAATACTTCGCGTGACCGTGCCTCACTAAACGACAACGCAGAAGACTTAAACAAGCTGAAATCGGGTAAAAGTCGCCTCCTAAAGGATTCCTTACTGATGCACAATCAAAAACCGCTAATAGCGGCCCTCATTTCCTTCGTCACCCTAACCACTTTGATCGTTTTCCTGGCCTATGGCTCGAACAAATATTACATAGGCAAATGTTCTTATCAGTCACTACGCGGCAGAATTAAATCAATGTTTAACCGTAGGCCATGTGAAATTAGGCATGAGCGTTTCCACAACATTAGTATTGATGCCACTAAACTGACGGATAAAATGAAAGAACAGCAAAGGATAAATGTTTTAAATATGGCAGCAAACTAATATTGCAACGATGACAATATTAAGAGAGAACCTTACCAAGTTTTCCAACTACGTGAAAAATGTTTAGCGCAAGCTCGGGAAATGGAAAAAATCATCACTTAGGAGTTTAAGGGCTTTTCTTATAAAGGCCTATTTAGCGGGCAAAAATATACGATTGCAAAGGGCCTTTATTGAAACCACTTTTTTTCTCAACAAATTTTAAACTTTTTATATAAAGGGCTTTGTGGGCTTTATTTAAATAGGACTAATTCATTTTTTTGTTAATTATTTTAAAACTGAAGGGGAGCTTTAATCAAGAAAATCTTAACTAAATGTAAGATAATATGCTTAAGTTTTGTATCTTTTTACAGCTGATTTTTCAATCTTTTATAAAATCGTTGATAAATTAAATACGAGATTAGCCAAAAGAAAATTTTTCCCCCTTTTTTGGTAACGAAAGGTTTTTAATTTGTTCTGAGTTCTATTGTTAAAATTTATAATTGTGAGCCTTTTACTCTTTTTTTTGGGCCCAAGACATAAGCCCATTTTCTCTTTTAGCCCATACTTTTTACGAAACTGGTTCAGCGAGCTTTAATTTATGTGTAGGAATAATGACATTAGAAAAATTAATTATAAAAATATTTTAGCATGAAAATTTTTTATTAAATTTTGGCAACATATTCTAGTATTTTGAAAAAACCTAACCATAAACATCAATCAAAATATTTATCAATATACGCCAATACGATAACGCATTAAATAACCATAAATTATTGTTTATCTAATTGTTATTCGAAAAATGAAAATGGAATAAGACACTATCATATGAACATACATCAATATAAGGTTATGTCTTGTTTTCTGAAAAATATTAAGCAAATGTCAGGATTGGTATCTTTTTAGATTTTCAACGAAAAGAATTTATTTTTCAAAGAAATATAAAACCATTTATATTTAAAATACATATACTGATTAATTAAACATATACATTTAGATTAAAGATATTTTACGACCTGATTTGGTCACGTGTAAATTGATTTTTAACTATTTAGGCCTGCTTGGGTATATGTTTATAAAACAACGTTATGTATTCCATTTTAGTTTTTAATTATTTAATTTTGTTTTAGTTCAAAGCCGGGACTAGTAATCCCGTTCGATACCGGTTCATTCCATAATTTAACTCAAAAAAAAACTAGATGATTCGAGCTAGATATGTATTACTGCTGCTTTATAGATGGTTTTTTTGGTAATTTTTTTTAGGAACTAATATTGATATTCAAGTCTACAAAACTTTACTAAAATATTTGGATCGGATATTAATTAAACAGGATTTTTGGGTTTGTCAATTTAACGATCTAATAAATTTTTATTATGATTACACTGAAGAAAAATAAATAATTTTTACATTATAGTTTTTTGGCGATAACGAACGATATTTGTTTTTCTCCGTATGTCTCAATATTTTTACAATGCGTTTTAAGTTGGGAAAAATAAAAAAAATTTTGAATCAACAAGATTCAAAAATTCTATTGGTATATAAAGATTTTGTTTAAATGTTGAATATCTAAAAAGGGCTAAGATCTTTAGCAAAATACTTTCAAGTTATTAAAATTTAAATATTGTTTTTGACGAAAGCCCACTAATAAAATAAAAAAATAAAATAAATTTACTGAAAAAATACAAACAATTAGTTAATAATGAATATTTTCTTAATCCAATTGTATTTGTAAAAACTATTGTTTTTACCCATACGTTTTATAACACAGGTTAAAAAACTTTTGAGATATATGAGTTCCCTACAGATATCCTGCCAATCAGCTATAAACATGAAAATTTTAGAAAATGTCAAATAATTTAAAATCAAAACATAATTGAAGTTCTACTTTTGCATATTCACAAGAGCTAAACTGTTACAATTAAACTTCAAATAATATTTTAAATAAAACCAATAATACATAGGATCGTTTTAAAGTTTGGATGGGTAATATTTTGTATTATCCAAATATTTAACTAAGAGTTTGATATAATAAAAAATTTTGTTTCTCTTTATTTGAGATAATAAACATAAGTCACAAGGGATTTTAACATAAAATAAAGTTTCTTAAATTTTTGCTTTTTAGGGTATTCTCGAGGGCGCAAAATCTGTCATTTTGGTCATATACGAATTTTTTGATACAGGCGAATTTAAGGAGCCGAAAGCCAAAAACTACGAAAAGCGGAAATATATATGAGATACAGCCAATGTGTGGTTTTATGTTTCATAAACCATTTTTTTTTTATAAAGATATTTGTTGACCTATATAAATAAAGAAATCCAAACCGAAAAAATTGTATTTTAGACATCGAGTAATATAAATTTTAGGCACTGGATCAAATGGTCCCTTGTCTCTAATTAGCACCAAAAACTTGACCAAAATCGATAGTTGCGAAAAATAACGTTTTAGGTCTTCCAAAATAAATTGTCCAGTGTTTTTATATAATAAAAATTAATGATTTGGGGTTTGCTATTTAGTGATATCTATCTGATTAAGGCTACTATTGAGAGCGAGCAAATTAATTTTTACTACCTTTGAACTTAATAGTAAAATCCATAGGTTAAGTTTATGACCAAAGCTCTGATTCGAAGGCAAATAAAATTAATTTTCTAAATGTAGGTTTATTAAAATGTTTTTGCATATAATCATCCAAAAAAGCTGCCTTGACGTGGGATCGAACTCGCGACCTCCTGTCTCTTAAGAGCTGAGATGTTTCCACTGAACGAATTGAGCCTCTACAAATTTCTAATTAAAAGTGTTAAACAACAACAACTTATTGATTATTTTGTGGTGCATCGGACCAACCTTACACCGGTCTCATACTCGTTCAAGCTAAAAATACGTTTTAGAGTTTAAGTGTTTCACGTGGACACCATCAATCTTAGGTCTTCTTCATCTAAATAGACTAAAAAAAAGAGATTGCAAAACCTTACATAGAACATCCGAAAAATTGAAAAATAAATGTGAAATGAAATGAAAAAACAATATCTATTTTTCTCATTTCCGTTGGTTTTTTGTGTTTTCAACTACGGTTCTTAATTAATGGACCCAATCCACGCGACAGTTGTGTACAATCATAGATAAGGCTCTCTTCTGACCACTTTAAAATACAACAGCTTTATATATATCTAACTACTAATTGAAAAAAGGTGCCCGTAATTTATTATGTTATTTCGCGTGAATAGAATACAATAACAACAAAGTTTGTTTTTAAATCACTTAATCTAAAAACCATTTTTTGGAAGTATTTTGTCTTGCCACTAAAAAATTTTAGATTTGAGATATCAAAAATTAAATAAAGAAATACTGGTCATGATACTAAATAATTTAAGCAACCAAGTTGGATATCAGTAGGAGTCGTGAGCTTACGTTTTCAATAAATTTTCGAAATTCTAAAGATCGAAGTTTCATTAATTTTTTTCTCCCCCCAAAAAAAATTTTATTCTAGTATAATATTTTAACTAAAATTGGCAACTTTTTGTGCAAAAAAAGAGAATTCTACAAATATAGACAAAATTTCATTTTTAACGTGTTCTTTACCATGAAAATCTCGTGGGCAGTTAGCATTGGCACATTTGAAGCCAAAATGTTTAGAGCTAGCCTGGACGCGAGGGCTTATCAAGAATCATATGGGCTATCCAATTTGACATTGAATTGCATAAGTATAACAAACTATTTATTTAATATATAAAATTTATAATCTAATTCCAAATTTAATTTTATGGGCCATCCATAAGCCAAGAGAGGTGGTAATAAGACGTGATGTGGGGGATAGATGAGAACATCTGAGGCCATTGGTGGTTACAAAAAATTAATAATATGGCAAAAAACGGTGCAATTAATGGCAAAAGATAATAATTTTAATTGCCTTTTTCCTGCGATACGTATGTTGGAATACATGAGCTGAGTCCCAAGGTTAAAAAAAACGCACAGTTATAGGCGGTGAATTTCGTATATCTATCTAGTATCTACATCGATGGGTAAATAATTATTATGAATGTGATACAAATGACGACCTTCTAATAACTTTTTGTAGAATCAAAATCAAATTACTTAAAAATCACATTAATCAGGTATTGGAAACATAAGGGACGGATTTTTTAATCCTTTTAAAAGGTCCGTTTTCCATGATCACGCTGGATAGGAAGCATGGTCAACTTGATATAATTCATTTATCCTGCGTGTGCTTGAGGAAACGATGCGTTTTTACTTATACTGCATTTATCCATTCGTTTTGGGTTATTATTTGTGTGCTAGTATTTAGTTAAATTAGAATTGGGCTAAGGTCATTAAGCAGGGTTAGGTTTAGAGAAAATATAGACAATATGTTGTAAAAATAAGAAAAAAAATCTGTAGTATAGAAGGCTCCACTCCAGACCTTTCTACCCATTAAGGGACAGTATACCTATATGGGAATGCTTTAATCTCACCTTTTGCCACACTCTTTTGGTGTTTGATATTTAACACCGGATGGTTTCATAGGTATTTTAACTCGGTTCTGAAAAAAAGCGGTTTTAAGATTTGTTACAGGTCATACTTAATACATCTATCTATAAGAGCTGTGAAAAACCCATTTTGAGACTATACTCAAATTTTTGTTTATTGAAAATTTATGACAGATTAAAAAAATCAATTGTAAATAAGGATACAGACATATAAGCAAAAAATGATTAAATTTTATGAATATTTACCTGATTAAAGCTACAAACCCCGTTTATTGATTTTTAACTTCGAAAAATAAAAAAATGAGTTTGACCCAAAAATGGGCATTTTCCCAGCTCTGGTTATAACCGTTCAACGATGCTTAAAGTGTAGAACATAGATCTCGTCAACGCGTAAGCTAATTTTGTTATTTAACATATGCTTGCGTATAATATATTGCCCCTAATGGAACGTTTAAACAGGTGTTTGGAGGAAAATTGTTTAAAAACCTATATTTTGTGAGAATAGTATAGTGATTAAGTCTCAATCGATTTCTATATGTCACTAAAATACAAGAATGGCTATTAACGTTGAAAACAAGAAATTGAGGTATGCTGACGGGAAAAACAATATTAAATAGATTACAAACATATTGAGAGTATATATAAAAAAATGAGAATAATTTTGTTCATGTAGGTTATGGGCACGTTCGAAGTCAATTTATTTTTGCAACAATTTTTAAATTTTTTATAATCACGGCCGTTGAGGGTTCAAATGTATTTTCACGATTTTAAAAATTTAAAAAATAAAATTTTGTTAATTTTATTTAAAAAACTATGATAGAAAATGTATATTAAGCTTAATTAAAAATGGCACAAAAAATGCGTTAATTGCAGGCAGAATCTTTATCACTTTGAAAATTTCTTTAATAATAATTAAATGAACTCAAAAAGCACCGCTTCCTTTTAATAAAACATGTGTTTATAATTAAATTTGGCAACTCCTCGGGAAATTAACTTTTTATCACTAAAAAGCTCCTATAATTTCGATATAATTATTTTTTTTTTAAAAAAAAGCACCTGGTAAACTTTACCTGAGTGCGTCTTCCACGTGGAAAAATCTTAAACTTGCAAAATTAAAACCACATAATTATAGCTTGAATTAAAATTCGAATTTTCAAAATATACCTGCCGAAGCTCTTTTCACACCTGTCCAGAACAAAACTATAAATTTATATTGATGTTTCTTTCCCCTTTAAAGATATTAAATTAGCTTTTTCAAAATTTTAACGGTAATTTATTAAAAAAAAAACTAAGCCCCAAAAATGTTTCAATATTTTGTTTGTATATATAATTATTATTAGTGGGGTATTTTTAATTTAATTAAAACGACATTTTAGGTATATTGGTGAACTTTAATCTAAAGAATTTTAGAAAAACGTATAGAAAAAAATCAATTTTTTCTTCTTCTAAGCATATAAAAACCTGTTTGTGGGTTATGTTAAAAGGTTCATCAAATATCTCGGGAAAATAAAATTAATACGTATATATATGATTTAAACCTAAAGGTAATATACCCAGTGGGAAATTTGTAAAGAATTCTAGGAATATCGGAAAATAAGCATTGTTTTTTAATTAAAAATTTCTCTTCTCCATGATGACACAAAATTATGAGAAAAAAGGGGTCATATAAAACACACAAGCAGCGTTTCCCCTTCTTAAATGTATTTTTATTATTTACAACTACCTTGGGAAAAATAAATCAATTGATCAGATGATGGCTATTAACTAAAATTTTCAAAAAATTATAATATTATAAATATATTTTTCTAACTATTTTATTTTTCAAAAAATTTAATTTATTTTTAATAAAACTTGTTTGGACGCATTATACACAGCTAAAAAAATTTGAAAAAAAAATTGATAAAACAAATGCAGGTATAACGACCTAGCAGTTGATATATTGACAATAGCAATTATTATATTTAGCGCCAACATAATAACTGAGCACATCCATATATTTCTACTTTCATTTCTCCGCCTCCGCTAATAAAATTCCCCCCGATAAAATTCCTCTAATAAACGCAAAACTGAGCGTTTACCAAAGTAATTGGAAGATATATTCTAGGCAACTACTGTAATATTCGGTAATTCATCAACTCCAAAAAAATTCTAATTTTTGGTGATACAAATTTTCAATCAAATCTATTCCATGTGAAATAATTCAATATATATACCATAAATACCATAAATAAAATGCCAGGTACATTATTATAAATATATTATGAATAAAATTTCATATTTCTAGGATTTTAAATTCAGTTTTTAAGATTATTTTATAAAAGATACGGGGTTTTTGGTAAGTTGAGGCACTTTAGAGCATTCAAACGCCGTTTAGATTGGTTTTAAAAACCTTTAAATTATTTTTTACCTGGCCACATTGGACCAATAACATCACTGAGAAGAATATTATAATTTGGGTAAACCTGTGGAGTTTTGCAACTCTAAGGGTTTAATAATAAGCCGATTTTGTTAGGAAAGGTAGGAATTTGATAGCCATAACGGACAAATTTTTTTGATCCTCCTATATTTGTATTATTTCAGCAAATATTGTTAGTTTGAGCCAGGATTAGAGGTCGAAAACGATCTTAATCGCATGCAAACTACCGTATTCTACACACTTATGTAAAGCGGCGTTGATGAATCTGGTTAATAGTTGGATCAGGGACCGTTAAAGGAAGCCGTCCCATTTTTCTAAAAACCTAGGAGGCCTAAATTTCTAGGTCACCTGTGTACGAATCATCTTATTTAACTTTGCATGACCAGAACTTAAATATTAGATTAGATCTCGAAATCTATGATTTTTATTCCAAACTCGACAAGTTGATAATTGCCGCCCTATACAAAATTTATATTTTTTAAATGCCTTAAAGTTTGGACGCAGGAAGCAAGATAAAGCCCCCTTTTTTTAACTTAACTTACTCCCTTACCCCTATGGCCCATATTTAGGAAATGATGTAGGAATAAGGGGCAGAAAGATCGCTTTTTCCAATCAATTCTTGAAGGCTTCCATCCCACATCAACAAGAATTGATTAAAATGTAGTTAAGGAATATGTTAAACCTAAACGTTGCACACTAGTAATAACAATTTACTCAGGTGTTATCTTTATCTATAGCCTGGAGCAGGAAATGAGGACAAATTTCTCTTTCTTTAAAGACTAGAGCGCCGGCTTTTAATCTAAAAATAAAAATGACTTTTATATATTCGATAAAATTTTGCTTTTTAAAGCTTTTTTTTATGGCAAAATTTAGATTGAATAAAAATGACGATGATGTTATACAAAGTTAAATCTAATTTAATTTTCAATTTTTTTCGGTTAGTTGCAGAGGCCTGTTAAAAAAATTGAATTAAGTTAGCTATCAGAAACTTCATCTTTTTCAACATATATATATTTAGAAATGTATTTTATAAACTCAGATAATTTTTTTTTCTCATGTTTTATTTCCTCAAACCCTAAAAATTGATAAATTTGGTAAAATTTTGATATATTTATATACTAATCCAATATAAAAAAATGAAAAAGGTAAAACTGAATTTTTACTTGCATTTTGAACATTTCTCCGACAAATTTTTGAGCAAAATGTTGTGTTAATATTTTTTTAACTCTTCTTTTTTCAGAGCCACAAAAGAGTCATACAGGTGCGTCTTATGTCATATTATTTTTTCTCCAAATTTAAAAATTTTACAAAATTTTTTTTTTTTTTGGGAAAATATTTTTCTTTTTTTTTTTTTTTTATTTTAAAACTTATTATTTTTTTTTAACATATATTTTTTTATTTTTTTTAATATAATATAAAATAAAAATATTTTTTTTAATTTTTAAAATTTAATAATAAATATATATACACCCATCCCCATTTTTATTTTTTTTTTTTTTTTTATTTTTATTTTTTATTATTATAATAAAAATTAAAATTAAATTTTATTATTTTTTATTTAAAAATTTAAAAAATTACACCTAGACCTGATTTTAAAGAAATAAATTGAATTAGATAGATTTTTTATTTGTAATGAGATTTATTTTTTGTTGTATTGCAATAACTTAATTTAATCTAATTTATTTATTCTTATTCTTTCTAATAATTTTTTATTTTTTTTTTTTTTATTTATTTAATCAGTTATCTGCTTTTTCACTTTTTTTTTTTTTATTTCTTCAAGTTTTTTTTTTTTTTTTTTTTTTTTCTCTTTTTATCTTTATAATTACTTATTTTCCGGGGTTTTTTTCCACTATTTATAAAAATTTTAAAAAAGTTTTAAAATAAAAAAAATGTGAAAAATAAAAAAATAAAATTAAAAATAGAAATCTTTTCTAGTTTCTTAAAAAATTAAAATTTATTACTTAGGCCCTGTCTGAAGGCTGGAATATGAAATGAAAAAAGAACTGTTTTTCTTTACAGACCCCGGCCCACTTTCGAGTGAGTTGGCATTTGGCCGAAAGGGGATGGGGGTTGGGGGGGAGGGGGGGGGGGTTTTGGACCTTTGTCTTCAAAATATAATGTTTTGACTTCTCGACGGTATTAGCAATAACTTTTTACTAGTAACTGCCAGTTTCCTTAAATTTCTCAGTTCCCTGCGACACAAGTCTTAATTCCTATTTCCCAGAGCCGGCTGATTTGCGCCATTTTTTGAAAACTGCGGTCAAGGGTGGAAAATAATTGCTTATTCATTAAAATCGAGTACACTTTGAAAAAGATTTGTGTAATATTTTGTTCATAATTAGAGGTGACATAGTCACCTGAATGGGTCGCGAATATACATTAAGTCTGCAAATAACTTTGCCCAGTTTCAATAATGGAAATAAAAATTTGATTTGAATCAATGAAATAAATGTAATTGAAATTTTCGACATTCATCACGAAAATTGTGTAGGCCAGGCTATCCGTGTTTCGACTTAGGATATTAGTTTTAAAAATTTTTTTTTTTTATTTCCCCCCCTATTTTTTTTTTTTCTCCCCCCCCTTTCTATCTCCGGAGGGGGGAATAGTTTTATATTATTTTTATTTTACCCCTCCACCCAAACAGCCCCCCAAAAAAAAATTATTATTTAGTTATTAATTTTTTTTTTTAAACAACAACCACCGCCGCCCGGCCCGCCCCGGAGACCCCCCCCCCCAAAAAAAATTTGTTTTCACAGGGATGGACAATTTACACATGTAGTTATTAATAGTCCCCGCTTAACTCTTCTCTAATATCCTTCAGCCATCCATATAACACCAGTTGCGGTTAAAAGTTAATTTTATTTTGGAATGCAATTTTATAGGTAAAGCGAACTAATAAGTTAAAGATTTTCAAGAATCTTACCCAATTTTAAATAAAAAAACGTCAACGTTGGACTTTTTGGAGTTAAAACTACCCCGTAAACCCAATTAATAATAACGTTTATGTATTATCATCGTTGTCACAGGGATGGAAAATTTACACGTGTAGCAATGTATAGTTCCGATTTTTTTCTTATATCCATTCCACCATATAGAACACTAGAAGGAAGTAGATTTAATAGAAAATAAATTAATTCCTGTATTACAAATTTTGGGGAAATGTCAAATGAATCACATGGTAAAAATATTGTTACAAGAATCTTATCCCGGTGTCGCGTAACAATTTTGGGCTCCTCGGCAATTTATATTGGCTGAACCTCGGGGTAGAATTATTTTAAATTTTAGCTCAGTTAGGCTTGTTCCGATTTATGAACAATTTGGGAACTGGTGGGGAGGGAACGGGCCTTTTAAAATTTTAAATTTATCTTATTTAATAAAATTGGCTTAATTTGTGTAATACATAAAACTTTTTCCATTTTATCCATAAAATCTCAAAGAATTCCCCGTTATTACTTTCACCGGTAAGAGCTCGAGAACCTTAGCATTTAAAGTATATATTTGGTTCATGTAAACTCGGTATATTTTGACTCAAATGGTGCCCCGTTGACGGTCGTAATTAAAATTGCCAAAATTCTAACGGGTAGGCGGCCTCTAAAGAAACCTTAGGGATGCCTGTAAAGTCCTGGTATATAATTAAAAATTAATTTTAACTGAGCCCAATGAAGAAATGCAAAGTTTGGACAGTGAGAAATCTAACTTGGACGACACCGGAGCGCTAACAACATTTGATAATAGTGTTTACGCGCTCACGCTTTTCAATCTTTAGCACATAATTTTTAGGCGACAGTTTTCACTTTTCGTTTGGAAAAGGGTCTCGTTTTGTGGCATTTTTATCATGATACATTATACATATTTTGTTTTTACCCCATCTAGACCTCTAATTAATATTTAATGAACTACCGCTTCCTTGACATCTTTTATTTATACAATTTTAGTTAAGGTGCACGTGCAAAGTGAGTTTTTATTTTTGTAAAATTTTTAAAATTTTGAAAAAAAATATTTTGAAATAAAACGCAAATTTTTAAAAAGTTGCCAAATTTAGTATATGCGCTTAAAATGCTTTTTCTGAAATAAAAATTTTTTAAAAAAATTTTGAAAAATATAAAATTTTTAAAATTTTCAGAATTTTCAAAATTTACGAAAATAAAAACTCACTTTGCACGTGCCCTTATATACAGTTTTATTGTATCATTTTGATATAACGTTGTATATCCCTATTATGCTTTGATCAAAAATCTTGAGGGCCGACCTGCCCTGCCCTAGATTTATCCTTAATTCCGTCTGCTAATTCCGAAATTTTCAGCCTGTCAGCTGATTCTACAGAGCATCTTGACTTAGAAGGCGCGTAGGTGCTTAGCATTTTTACAAATATATTTTAAAGGTATTGCTAGGCTGAAGTTTAAATAGATTTAAGCTAAGTTTATGTTGGGTCAGGTGAAATTAAGGATAAGATATAGTAAGGTAAGGTTAGGGGCTATGGTTGTTGTTGTTGCCCGATCCGTTGGAAGTTGCTAGTATGATTGAGCTTGACGACAGCTAGAGATGGATTGGAATAGATTGACCTTTGGAATCGGAAAATTTTATGCAACCAAATATTATACGATTCCAATACAGGATAGCAAGTTATTTGCCAACCTAGCTGCTCGATTAATTTTCCTAGTGAATAAGAGTGATGTTTATTTTAAACAATTTGCTTTTAAGTCGATTTTAATATACAGTCCTGGAAAACGAAAAGGGGCTGATAGTGTGAATAACAGAACCGAATCTAAATTTTTTTTAATTAAAGCAACAAATAGATTTTTGTTTGAAAACTTCTCTTTATTAAAAATGCCTCATTTTTTTAGGTCAAAAGAGATACAAAAATGTTTATATTCAAAAACCTAATCCCACACTCAAATAAAAATTTTAAATTTTTGTTGCCGGATTTATTGCCCCTCTCCCCCTTTTTCTCTCTTGGAACTTTGAAAATATACGTTTTATTCCACGAGAAAAATCTTGATAAATGGTCTAAAAAACGGACAAAATTCATACTAAACCAAGGTTACGAACGGACCATCATTTGCATAAATTAAGGAAAGGCACCACAAATGTCACTGTATTGCGTGTTGTGGAATGCCTCAAAAAACTGATTAAATTGAGCATATACTTGGCACATTAGATTAAATGTGCCCGTGTCCAAGTTCAATTAAATTAATTTTTACACAATATTTATAAATGAGAATATTTCTCCACAAGTTGGAGGATATAACTAAAATTTAACCTTTATTGTTTATTATTAATATGAGAAAATATATTTTGTTTAATTTACAGTGCGATGTTAGTTCATTTTTAAAAAACCGTTTTAACAATATTGACCTATCGGGTTAGCCTCTATGCGTATAAAAATTTATATGGGCCGTAAAAATCTGATTTAACCTCCGAAATTCGGTTTTATGTATCGGGCCTTGCCCGTATTTACAAAAACGGGCGGAAAATTTTATATTGGAAGCGTGTTTTTCGCCTTAAAATTTTCAATATATGCAGATTTTTGAAATTTAAACAATGAAAATAAATATAGGTCAATAATATGATTTCATTGGCCCGGCCCGATTTTTTTTAAGCAGGCCACCACCGGGCCGGGAAGCCTTTATCTCCTTTATCCTAAATTGTTTCTAATGCGTATATAATATAATACATTATTTTGGATTTTTAATACCGTGTACTGTTTATTCTAATCAAACCATGTAAACCAGCTAATACATATTAAATATTTATAATTTATTATAAAAAATTACAAATGATTATTATACATTCAAAAATATTGACCATATATAAAATTGAAAAACCCCTTAATAAACTTAAAATATTGTTTTTATTTCGAACCGGTAAATTTCAAAGATTCCTTTCTACATCCTAAATGTGGATAATGGAGGTCTATACTCAAAAATTATAATCATATCATTTCAGAGATTCAAATCAAAGTTCAATATTGTTTTTACCTAAGAGGTCTCGACCCCGCCTCCTCCCTCCCCCCTCCCTTTTTCTTCAAACAAACATATAATAGGATATGCCCAACAATTTAAAGGGGTTCAAATCAAAAACGACACGCTATTATTTATATAATAGGGCACGTGCAAAGTGAATTTTTATTTTTGTAAAAATTTCAAAATTTTGAGAAATTTTATTTTGAAATAAAACGCAAACTTTTTAAAAGTCGCCAAATTTAGTTTATGCGCATAAAATGCTTTTTCTGAAATAAAATTTTTTTTTTTTTAATTTTGAAAAAAATAAAATTTTTAAAAATTTCAGAATTTTCAAAATTTTACGAAAATAAAAACTCACTTTGCACGTGCCCATATGTAAATTTGAAAGTTAGTCCATAACACTGTAAAAAAGCAGTCCTCAATTCTCATCACGGACCCTTTAAAATGGTCTCATTTTAACGATAACACTTTTTAATAATAAGAATAACAATTTTTACCTTTTGCGTTGTCGCAAGGAAAGTAAATTGCTGCTCCATGGGGGTCTCTACCTAACGTAATAACATTACCGTTCTATATTGATTTTTTAAAACTGAGCCTGTTTTATAGAAATTTGCCCCCCCCCCCTCATGCTCAGAATTGGTAATTTGATAAATTTTTAGACATTTAGGAGACTTTAATTCATCTATCTTTTTCTTTTAAGGGGAAAAGTCTTTTTTTCATGGAACAAAAAGATATAAGGATTAATAAAAATCGTTTTATTACAACCTACCCTAATAATTAATATCTAGTTTTAGGGCAATTTTATGGGCCAAAAATAATATATGCTGAAGTTTTAAGACCCTATTTATTATTGTTTAAGTGCTTGATTTTGTTAATATTTTTATGCCCTTTTTAGTTTCCTTTCAGCCAATTTCATTAACTTTGTACTTTTAGATGGATGACTTTGCGAAACTCCGTTATAATTGAAGTAGCAAATTTTTATAAACCAGCCATGACACACTAATAAGAAAAAACATTAAATATGCCCACAATTTTTAGTAGGCCTTTATAGGGATAGGACTAATAAGCATTTTCTTTATGGGCTAGGTGACGGATTGTAAAAAAAATCCATTAAAAATATTGTCAGCAAGTTAATTACCTTTATCCAATATAATAACTAAGATAGTTGGAATATTTTAATGGTTTATCAGGTGCCGCCCCGTTTATAGGCTATTAAACGAAATATGATAAAAACGGTAATTTGCATTGAAACAGATGATATTTCATTTTTTACAGTTATAGCGGACAAGTCGGTCTGCTCTAAATTGAAAAATACCGTTTGTAAGCATCAGCCCGAAACAACTGTTTTTAGGCTGTAAAAATTACAACTTAGAAACCCTCTTGTTATATAATATATCGCTTAGAGTCCCCTAAGCACTTCTTGGGTGTTGTTGTTGTTTATTGCCCCATTCGTTGGAAGTTGGTAGTAAGATTAAGCTTGAGGGCAGATAGGGATGAATAGATCTACAGGAGAGATAGAAGGCTCAGGGTTGGGGCATATGATTCAGTGTTGAATATCGTCAGATGCTGATTTGCAGTCGTAGCAGTTATTTAAAGATGGGTCCAGACGTGAACTGCTTGGGTTGCCCATATGGACGGACCGACCCTCGTGGTAAGATTAAGCCTAACGCATAATAAATGAACATTAAGAGTCCAGTTTTTAGAGGCATTTTTTGAATTGTATTCTTTTGTCAACAGGGATCTTATAAATAATTTTGATATTATCATATGTGAATATCATAAAAATAATTATGGTAATTTCTACATCATTTGCTTCACTGTCCTACCTCGCCCTACTTAAGCGCTTAATTTTATTTTATACATTATTTATATAGATGATGGCTTATGGATCATCATTATAATATCCTCAAAATGAAATCTAGCTTGGTTTGGAAAACTCCAGATAATAAACTCCAAGCTGTCAGTGGTCACCTTCTAGTAAAAATAGAGCTACACGATGTACAAAAATGTGAGTATGGGACATATTAAATTATTAATCAACTAAAATACCTTATTGGGTGCGTTTATACTTCTCATTCATTTTTATGAAAAAATTATAAAAATTTAAAAATTTCCTAAATTTTTTAAAAATTATATTTTGTATCCGTACAAGTATGCTTGATGCTAATAATATAGATTGTCGATTTTTTGTTAAAATGCGCTTTGTGTCAAAAAAAATTTTTTTTTATAATTTGTAAAAACTTTTTTGTAACACTAAATGAAGTTTGAACGCGCCCTTACCAAATAATGTGTGTTTATTTACAGATTCATTTCAAGCCATGATTCTGTATCAATGACAGTTATATAACACATTCACCTTAAAACCGTAGATATCTAGACATAATAACTCTATCGGAAGATCCTTAAAATTCTGAAACCTCATTGAAGGTCAGCTGTTTATTCTATCTATAATAAAATTGTGCAATTGTATTATTATTAAAATAATGATACCAAACGAAAACCTGGTGGTAGATCAAGACCAAACAGCTGAACTCAAAAAATATCGGTCTCAGTTGTTTACCGAACATATGAGTCGTAAAAAAATTTTACACATCGATGATTCGAATCAAAATGTCGGCCATGAGGGCCGGACTCCAGCCTCGAAATACGATCTAAATCAACTTTCAAAGCAAAGTCCGCCCCTAGAGCCTCATATCTGGCCAGAAGTTGCTCCGAGGGTACAAGCCTCACCCAATAGCACGGTATCAGTTCTTATTTTTAGAGGGGAATATAAGGTCTGCCTAATAGCACGTGTTCAGCAATACCTGGGAGAATGTGTTCGAGGCCGCGCTAAGGCGGTTTTTTTTATTTCGTTTGATAATGAAATGTAGAATTTATGTACATGGATATAAAATTTGTTGAATGTGATACCTATATTAATATGTAGAAGAATAACCATATTTGTGACCACGTTTAAATCAAAATTTTGTTTTATGGCAAAAGAGGAAGAAAATCATTTTTCTTATAGCATCCAAATATGAAAAAAATACGATCCAAGTTCATTTTATATTTTCAAACGTTAAATCAGAGCTGGGAAAATGCCCATTTTTGGGTTAAACTCATTTTTTTTTTTTTTAAAAAAAAAAAAAAAAGGGGAAAATTTAAAAAAACGTTTCTAAAGTTTAAAATTTTGATATATCACAAAAAAAAATTAAAAAAAAAAAAGGAAAATTATTGGGTATAAGATTAGGGAAGTGGTAAAAAGTTTTAATTCTTATCAAAGAGACGGTGCAAATCTATTTACTCGAAAAAATAAATAAATATTGGTTGATACATCAATAAAACATGGTAGTATAATGTTAAATAAAAATAGAGAGCCTCAACACCCGTTTCACAGGTGAGCTCGTACGATTACCTGATCAAAATCCTGGCCTTGGGTGATTCTGGCGTCGGCAAAACTAGCTTGATATGCCAATACACAGACGGGACCTTCCTCACGGATTACGTCTCGACGGTAGGAATTGATTTTCGGGAAAAGCGATTGGTATATGTCTTTATCACATAGCTAAGGAATAGAATTTTTTTTTGGCTAAATCTGCCCAAAAATTTTGATTCAAAATATTTAGAAAAACGTGCATTTTAACATAACAGCAAGCACATCTAATTCATTCGATAACCGTGAGTTTGAATAATGTATTTTTTGTTGAATTTGTAACCAGAGCTGGGAAAAAATCCATTTTTCGACTAAACTCAAATTTTTGTTTTTTTAAAAATTTTTAGACAGATAAAAAAATCAAATAAGCAAAAAATCTTTAATTTTATAATTATGTTCTTGATTAAAGCTAAAACCCTTTATTTTTTTTTTCGAAAAATAAAAAAATGAGTTTGACCCAAAAATGAGCATTTTTCCAGCTCTGTTTGTAACAGGTCGACAATTTTTAAACATTTTTAACATTCATTAATTCAAATCTCTTTTAATTAAATTACAAATGTATTTCATCCGTTCGGTCCTTACCAAAGGGGAAAAAAATTATAAAAAAGGAAACTACAAAAAAAGGGCTCGTCCGGGATTTGAACCCGGGACCTCTCGCACCCTAAGCGAGAATCATACCCCTAGACCAACGAGCCACATGAATATTACACACGTTTTTCTCTTCATTTATCACGTAGGTGTATAGAGAAGCAGGTATAGATGGCAAAAAAACGCGAAATCACAGATTACATCTACAATTATGGGATACGGCAGGACAAGAAAGGTAAATTAGCTAATTAATGAATATATCTTATGATGTATGAGCATAATTTTTTAATCATATAAACATTTACATTTTTTATAAGTATAAATATTAATTTTTTGGATTTTTTTCTATAATAAAAATTAGTAGTTAAATTATAAAGACGTAGATTATAATATGTAGTAAACATATATATAGCCCAAAAATTTCAATATCGTTTTTGCTCAGATTATTTATAGAATTCATTTTAATCATGTAGAATCTATTTGCTATGTGTTTTTTAAAATTGAACCCTCATTGATTTACACACTTACTTATTAAGGCTGTGGGTTGTTTGTTAAGGAGATATTATATCATCTTTTGGTTTTTTTAACAAAGGTTTTTTTTTTAATTTTCCCCTGATTTGGTTAAATAGTTAAAATGCCATAATATATTACTAAACAAACTGATTTTAGGCCAAAAGGCCTAATAAAAGTTATTGTAATTCAGGATTTTTTTTAATAGGGAATGATTGGCAAGATAAATTATTTTGGTAGGTGGTGGACTCTAGGCTAAGTTAAAAATTGAATAAGTAATGTTTATATTCTTAAAAAAAATTTAAAGTTCAGGTCAAGTGTCAAAATTAAATATTTGTAATTTTTATTGAGTAGGTTATTTTCTTTTTGAAAAATTATTGTTTTGAACTAGGTTTAATGGGTTTTTTAAATTTTTGAACAAAAACTTATATACAAACTTGTCTTAACTAATCCACAGAACCTTTTTACTGTAATACAAATTATAATTTATTAAATGCATATATAACAATGTGTGAACTGCTATGTTAAAACAATCTTAAGACAGCTAATATGCTTAAAAATAATTTTAAAATAATCAAACAGTTGGCAACATCACCAATTATGAATCTGTTTAAAAATGAGTTAACCAGTCTACTAAGGGTTACTTAACTAATACGCACCTAGGCCATAAATTTCTTTAAAAATTGGGGTAAATGAATTTAATGCAAGACTTTGCTTACATGTCTGGGATTTCTGTCTTACTAAAATCTCTGGCCTGCAAGATTAAATGAGAGCTTAAATCCCAGTGTTTCACTATTTCATTCCCAAACTCTTAGAAATATGCATGGCTTAAGGATTCGTTGGCAGTCACACATCCAACTGCTAACCAATGTAGATGTAGAATGTAAACAAAATTTCAAATACTAAAGGCTATAATTTTGGGGTAGTAGCAATGTTTTATTAGCTTGAGGCAATTCTGATATATTAATATCGAATTGAACAGAGTCGTTAACGCCGAAATTCCTTCATCTCCTAAAGATTTCCAGCACTCAATGGGTATGTTGTCGGGACCTGTCGCTTTCCTGCTTGAACACTTTTTGAGCTGAAGGCTGATTTCTGAGTTTGAGATTGGTGGTATTAGGTTACAGTTTGGGGGTATCTCCTCGAGCTCAATTCTATTTGTGTCGCTGTTCAGTAATTCATTAAAGTATTTTTTCCAACGCTCCAGTACCTTTGTTTGATCTACGAGAAGCTTGCCTTCTTTGTTTTTGATGAACTTTACGTTTCCGTCACAATCTCTTGACTGTCTTTCACGTTGCTTTGCCATCTTGTGTATACCAAGTTTTGCCCACTTTTGGTGGCCATCTCCTTGTATGCTTGTTCATATACTTTCTTTTTCGCTTCTCGTACTTTCTCACAACTTTGCATTGTTCTTTGTAATCAAGCTTGTCGTTGATCAGTTGATTCTTTTTCCATCGTTTGAGCAGCTTTTTCTTTTCTGATATTTCCCTTTCAACTCTTTCATTCCACCACCATGTAATTCTTCTCTTATCACGCCCACCTTTTGTAGTTCCAAGTATTTCTTTCCCGGCCGCTTTGAGTTTTGAAGATAACTCGCACCAAAACTGCGTAGGACTTGGTATGATTTCGCAATTGTATTCGCTGTCAAGGTTGCAGGTGATTGCGAAGGCTTCGTTTCTCTCCTTGAGCTTTGACCATTTGATTTGGGGAAGAAATTCTGTTTTGCTGAGCCTATGTTTCTGGCGCTGAAACGTGAAGTCCATCACCAGGAGCTGATGCTGCGCAGATATGGTTTCTGGGATGATTTTGCAATCTTTGATTCGTTTAAGCTGTCGTCTCGAAACTAGCATAAAGTCTATTTGAGATTAATTAGAACCACTTTGGTAGGTAATGAGATGGGATCTTCTTTTGCTGAAAAAGGTGTTGGCAACGGCCATGTCGAAAGCTTGGGCGAATCTTAGCAAGTGCCCTCCGTCATATCGCTCCATGACCTTTGCCTCCGTGAACTCTTTCGTACCCCACAATTTCTTCTCTTACATGCGCATTAAAACTTACTTCAATCATCGTTAGGACGTCCCCTGTATGCGACGCGCTTGGTGTATCTGGCCCGCATTAAGTGAAAAAAAACATTAGGGTCCAAGCAAAGCAAAAAAAATCCTTAGATTTGCAAGTTTAAACGTGGGAACGATGAAGGGAAAGATGGCAGAAGTGGCGGACATGCTAGCTAAAAAGCGGATTGATGTGATGTGTGTGCAAGAAACCAAGATGAAAGGCTCATAGGCGTTGATGATGGGCTTAGGATACAAGATGCTCTACAATGGAAAGGAAAACCATCGCAACGGAGTTGGGATAATACTAGCGCAAGAACTAATTCCAACAGTCGTTAAAGTTAACAGAGCTTCCGAGCGAATCATAGCAATCAAACTGGTTATTGAAGGCAAAATCACCAACGTTATCTCGGTGTATGCACCCCAAACAAATCTAAGGAAGGATTTCGTGAAATGCTAGAAGCAGTGCTGATGGACATACCAAACGAGGAACAGACAATGATTGGAGGGGATTTTAATGCGCATGTAGGAGAAGAAAATGTGGGGTACGAAAGAGTTCACGGAGGCAAAGGTTATGGAGCGATCAATGATGACGGAGGGCACCTGCTAAGATTCGCCCAAGCTTTCGACATGGCCATTGCCAACACCTTCTTCAGCAAAAAAAGATCCCATCTCATTACCTACCAAAGTTGTTCTCAATCTCAAATAGACTTCATGCTAGTTTCGAGACGACAGCTTAAACGAATCAAAGATTGCAAAATCATCCAAGAAACCATATCTGCGCAGCATTAACTCCTTGTGATGGACTTCACGTTTCAGCGCCAGAAACACAGGCTCAGCAAAACAAAATTTCTTCCCCAAATCAAATGGTCAAAGCTCAAGGAGAGAAACGAAGCCTTCGCAATCACCTGCAACCTTGACAGCGAATACAATTGCGAAATCATACCAAGTCCTACGCAGTTCTGGTACGAGCTATATTCAAAACTCAAAGCGGCCGGCAAAGAAATATTTGGAACTACAAAAGGTGGGCGTGATAAGAGAAAAATTACATGGTGGTGGAATGAAAGAGTTGAAAGGGAAATATCAGAAAAGAAAAAGCTGCCCAAACGATGGAAAAATAGTCAACTGACCAACGACAAGCTTGATTACAAAGAACAATGCAAAGTTGTGAGAAATGTCGTACGAGAAGCGAAAAAGAAAGTATATGAACAAGCATACAAGGAGATGGCCACCAAAAGTGGGCAAAATTTGGTATACAAGATGGCAAAGCAACGTGAAAGACAGTCAAGAGATTGTGATAAAACCGTAAAGTTCATCAAAAACAAAGAAGGCAAGCTTCTCGTAGACCAAACAAAGGTACTGGAGCGTTGGAAAGAATACTTCAATGAATTACTGAACAGCGACACAAATAGAATTGAGCTCGAGGAGATAGCCCCAAACTGTAACCTAATGCCACCAATCTCAAAATCAGAAGTCAGCCTTCAGCTCAAAAAGTGCTCAAACAGGATAGGCAGGTCCCGACAAAATACCCATTGAGTGCTGGAAATCTTTAGGAGATGAGGGCGGCGTTAACGGCTCTGTTCAATTCGATATTAACATATCAGAATAACCTTAAATAATCTAATCATTTAAAATGCCCTTTTTAGGCTTAAAGCCAATTTTACACGGCTTTGGCTGCAATTTTAAAATAAATGCTTAAGGCAGCTATAAATTATAATTTTTTTAGGCGATTTATGTTGTATACACATTAAATCCAAATGTAAAGGGTCGAGTTTTATAAGCCGATAGTAAAAGGCCCGACTCCTGATTTCAATTTTCTCCCATAAGGTTTGACTGGGCTCCGTCAGCTAAAAAAAAGCTTGCCAAGCTGGATTTAGGCTATTTGATATAGTTAAGAGTTTACAGAAGTTTTTTAATACTTAAACTTACATTTTATGTTGTAGTACATAGCCAGGTCTTGTGCCCTAAAATTTTCAAATATTTTACCTGGCCCTGCATATGCCGTAAATTTTTCCGATATTTCTTGTCGGCCAAACTTAAAATTAAAATTTTAAAATCCGTCAATAAATATTTAGATTTCGTAGTCTAACAGTCGCCTTTTTCCGCGATGCCATGGGATTCCTCGTGGTTTTTGATCTGACCAATCAGCAGTCTTTCCACAACATCCGAAAATGGATAGATCAACTAAAAACGCATTCCTACACCGATCATCCCGATCTTGTTTTATGTGGTTAATAAATTCCTCGTGATATATTTATTATATGCGCCTTTCGAAATTTTTCCGAAAATTAATTTCTATCTAACATTAATTGAGGTTTTAAGAGCTTGAGTTTCAATATTTTTTTAAAATTTTTTAATATAATGGTTTTTTTTGATTATCTAAAAATTAATATTTATTTATATCAAATCAGTTTGAATAAATAGCATTAAAATATATAATAAGAAATAATAATGTTAATTACAATCATACCTATATATTATATTTAACTCTCTGGCAATGTGTTTTTTAAATGGAAAATAATTATTATTTATAAATTTTTTTATCAGTTTACTAATTAGTTTAAAAATTCTAAATATTTAAACAACAAAAGATACGGGTACATAATTTAAATAAAATTATTTCTTGTCTTGTTAGGTAACAAAAGTGATCTCTACACTCAACGCCAAATATCTCAAAGCGATGCTCAATTATTTGCCTCCAATTACAAGTAATTAAAATGGTATCTAACTTAGGTGCCCTATTTATTGGGTATAAATTATTACACAAAATGATCAATTGGGTCTGATGTTTCCTACATAATTTTCTGCATATAAGGGCCCCATGCCCGTTAAGTTCATTGATTTTTTTACCTCGAGCCAAGCAATTGATGTTGCCGAGGCCGGTTACCTATGTTTTTAGCCTACTTTTACTTTAGACGTATCGGTTAGGGCCTTAGCAGGCGACTCGGCAATTAAAAAATGGTTGCGCACTGTGTTTTTAAGTTAGAATCATTAATTAGTATTTTAATCATCCGGAGTTACTTTCCGCATACGTCAGGATCTAGGCTCCGGAGAAAAGTCTGTTCCAACTTCCAACATCTTGTGTGTAAAGCAGGGATGCTTGTTATCGAGCTATCTCAGCCGCATATTAACATTCATTAACTTGTTATTTGTTTGTCTATCAAATTTCGATAAAATTTTTTTAGAATTAATACATTTTTAAATATTTAGTATGCCGTATTTCGAAACGAGTGCCAGTACGGGGCACAACGTAAACAACGCCTTCGATCAGCTGGTCGAGCTCATTATGCAACGCATGGAAAAGTCCATGACCAATTCACTGACCCTCAGGACAGGCAATCATGAAGAGGGCGGCGATAGGGCCGGCAAAGGCCTCCTTAAACTGACACCCACGGGATTCAAAAGCCGTATCGTTAAGTTGACACATAGGCATCAGGGTTTATACTATTCTCAGCTTGGGCGCGTCCAAATTTAAATTTAAAATTTTGAGAAAAAAATGCTTGTTCATTTTTTTCATTTAGGGATCGAATAAATATATG
Organism: Acutogordius australiensis; assembly: GCA_030555515.1. NCBI lineage: Eukaryota > Metazoa > Nematomorpha > Gordioida > Gordea > Gordiidae > Acutogordius > Acutogordius australiensis. The sequence continues at coordinate 44,950,923 of CM060243.1, read as the reverse complement.
AATAAAAATAAATATGAGAACCTGTGTGCCGAAAAGTTTAGTATTTTTTTATCAAAACTATATGTAATAAATTTCTGTCAAAAAATCAACAAAGGGTGTATTTTACATCTTACCCGTAGCTATAAACACCTTACAAAATGTGATCTTTTCTTTCAAGAAATTCAGGATGATAATGAAAATTTACGAAAAAATTATCAATGTCTAATACTCTTTATAATTTAAATTAAATTTTTAAGGATTATGACCAAACTTTAAAAACATTATTATTACTTATAAATCATATGTATTTTTTTTAAATATAGAACAAGATTATGTAGACGACGAAGATGATTTGGTTGGAAATAAATTTCAAGTTCCCGATTCAAATCGAAGGAGACAAAGAATTAAAGGAAATACCAATAAATGTCGTTGTTTTTGAAAGAAAACGCTTTCAAAAATATTAAATAGAAGGACAGTTATGAGAAATTTACAAAAGATCCGTTATTGTGCCTTGACAGAATTAATCCTAACCATTTTTAAACTTTATCTAAGACCTTAGTGAAAAAAAAATTGAATGTTTTTTTTGATGAGATTTTTGTTTTCCATATTTTTTTATTTAAATTATATAATATAAATAACTAAATTTTTATATGGTTAAAACTTGAAGATTTTTAAAATAAACTGTATCTCTGGAATTAGAGAAAACCCCTTTTCAACACGCAATTTTACATATGACAGACAAATATTTAAGATTTAGATGCTTAAGATAAAAACTACTATATCTAAATAAATTTAATTCGTTCGACATATTTTTCTAATAAAATTTTAAGCCAGCTATTAGCGGTAAAAATTGAAAAAAGTTTAAAATAAATTTTAAAATTAAATAATATTGGAAAAGATATAATCTTATATACGGTAAAACAAATTGTGTACTAGTCAAAGGAAAGGAAGAATGTATATAAATTCAAAACAAACCATATCAAAAAAAAATCCAATTTTTTGCAATATGAAATTAACGCGGGAAATTAAAAATTAATTATATTAGTATTTATTAGCTATCAAAATACAACAAATATATTATTTAACATATATATATATATACATAAATAAGCATTGTTGAGAAAAATAGCAAAGCATTCTCGTGGAATCCTTTAATTTATTTTTGATTATAAAATATTGATATTATTAATTAATTATAATGCCCCAACATAACAACCACATACAAATTTTTGATCAGTATGCACCATTGAATTGTTAAACTTTTTACCAAATTTTATTTATTATCATATTGAAATAAAAATATAATTTGACAATTTAATCTTTAAATAGCTACCTAGGACTAAATCCATTTTACTCAAGACTTGTGGTTCATCATGTAACAAAGAATGTTTTTTTTTGAAATTTTAAAACGGTTGTTACACAGATTTTTTAGTTAAGTAACGATTCGATTGAATAATGTAAAAAAACAATTTATTTTATATAAAAATTGACAAAAATTATCGGGTTAATTTAGAAACGAAACTGAGGCGAAATAATTCTTTAGTCTAAGTATATTTTTCCGTTTCCCAAAATTTTTTTAGACTTCGGCTATTTTTTGGGGTAAATTTTGGGAAAATGGCCTTTTCTGACCGAAATGACAAATTTCACGACCACGATTAGAGAGAAAGAATTGGGATCTTTTTTCCATAATTAATTACTTTTACTAATTTTTTAACTCAATTAATAAGAGATTAAATTTTTAAGCTTATCAAGCTTTTACATCAGCAATTAGATATTACATTGGCATTCCCACTTTAAACAGGACACGCCATATTTTCGGTTTAAACAAAAGTGTTATTAAGTTTGAAATTAGTTAGCTATTTTAAATATAAAATATTTTTTTGTTTTATTGACATTTTTTTAATAATTTTTAATGTTTATAGCTGGCGCAAAGTTTGGTTAGAAAAGGTAAACGGATTAGAAAATTTCAAAAATGGCACAGGTTAAGTCTCTTAAGTGGGCTCTTAATTGAAAATATAAGACTTATGATAAAGTTGAAGCAGTACTCATAGTTTATGTATAAACTTTTTTTTTAATAAAAAGTTAAAAGATTATGGCTATATAGAATATAAATTAAGATTTATTATTTACAAAAGTAATATTTTTTACGTATTACATAATAATTATTTATATGTGGGAGCGCTTTAAGCAAGGCAATAATAGTCCTAATGAATCAAATAAACATAGCTTCAAAAATTTTTAATCTTTTTTTTTTGTAAAAAATTTTACAAATAAACTAATCGGGTTAAATTTGACAAAAAAATGATCTTTTTAATAATATATCTCAAAAAAAAGTTAAATTATGAGGAGAAAAGTTTGCATTAAATCATATTAGCCCAAATTATAATATAAAAAACAAGGAATTTATATGCTTATAACAATAGTTAAATAATTTAATTCGATAAAATATATGAATCATTTAGGTAAAAATGATTTGAGAAATTTAGTGTGGGAAAGATATCACAAAATACAGAGAACCTATAATTTAATAATAGATTTAATTGTTGTGAAATAAACAATAAATAAATTTTTCATATTAAAAATAATAGTTAAGTTAAGCCTTTTTAAATTATATTTGAGGATTGATCAGACCAATAATAAAAATAATTTATTGCACAAAATTATTAAAATAATCTAATTATACCAAATAGCTGTAGAATCCACTAAAAATGACTATTTTTCCATAAAAGATATGCTCTTTTATAATAACTTTATAAAAATATGCTTTCAACAAGTAAAGTTTGTTAAATAAGATAATTAATTTCAAATTTGCGGGCCATAACACTTTAATAGAGTATTTAGGTTATAACGGTTGGCTTGTCCCGACCAGTGTATTCCTTCAGTTTCGAAATATTTAGCGCTTCTTCTACAAGTGGTTTTAAAACCTCCTAAACAAGCGAAATATTAGAAACATATGTTTAGAAATAATTATGTAAGTTATAAAATCATTTTTTTTGATTAAACACATATATAGTTTAGACAAATCTTTAAACAAAAAACTTTAAAAAAATTAATTTATTTAATAAAAATAAACTAAATGTGTTACCTGAGGATCCTTTTTATATTGGGCCTCGTCCTTGACGTAGGATTCAACGTAGAGACGGACCGTGGCACCTGTGCTACCTGTTCCGCTGAGTCTCATTATAATGCGGGAGCTATCTTCAAATATTATCCGGAGACCCTAACGAAAATGTCCATTTAAATTAGTGATTTAAGTTGAAACCCAAAAATCGGCCCGACCAGGCTTAAATGAGAAAAAAAGGAATATACGGGCAATGTTTTTATCAATTTGACTTTTTATAAAGATACTATTTAGGGCACGTGCAAAGTGAGTTTTTATTTTCGTAAAATTTTAAAAATTCTGAAAATTTTGAAAATTTATTTTTTTTCAAAATTTTTTCAAAAATTTTTTATTTCAGAAAAAGCATTTTATGCGCATATATTAAATTTGGCAACTTTTTAAAATTTTGCGTTTTATTACAAAAAAATTTTTTTCAAAATTTTAAAAATTTCACGAAAATAAAAACTCACTTTGCACGTGCCCTTATTAGAACTAAAAAATTTTAAATTTTTTATATTACGAAATGAAGGGAATTTATTTGACAAATATTTAAGATTTTGATAATTTTAAAGCCGTAAGCCTGCAATATACCTATCTAATCGTATTCTCAGATTTGGAGGCCGGGCCAAAAAATGACCACATTCCAGGCCAGGCACCGCAGGGGTGACCGGGTCAGGAAAATATGTGAAGGGGAAGAGTAAATCCGGCCCATTTATAATCTTTTAGAGGGTCTAAGCCAAAAAAATTTCGGACTTTTTTGGTTCTGAAAAAAACTTTCAAATATGCCATTGATGTTTATTCGCATGTTTTGGGATAAAAGCAATAAATTCAGGAAAACTCAATGTAATTACGTTATTTATTAAAAAGTGTTTAAAAGTTTTATAGATATATTTCTTAATTTAAAGGTAAATTTGTTGCGAGATGTTAATTAATAAAATTTTGCAATTAAAAATAGGTCAAAAAAGCAAATTTAAAGGTACACAAATGCTCCGCAATCTTTAAGATATGAATTTTTCAATTTAAACAAAACATTATCAATTTTTCTATTCCTCTCAAAAATGTATTGTGATAAATTATATTAAATATATTTTCTTTTCAATAAGCTACTTGTTTTGCTGAAACACTGCCATCTGTCGGGTCCTTGTAGCAATAGTTATCGGCCAAAACGACTTTTTTGCCGGCAAGAGTTTTGCCCTTAAAATCGGGGGCCGTTATCAACTTTTCAAGGTCGTCCATCATTTTATGGCACGCGTCTGTGTCACAATTCTCGTAATCATACCTAATGACGATAATAATAATAATGCAGGTCAACAATTTAAGAGTTATGAGCTAACTATAGGGACCAGACCTACCAGGGGATATTCGAATTCGTTTACCATTTTTTCGTAAATCAAATTTTGTAAGCCAAACATAATTATTGAAAATTAATTGTAATACAAAAAAAAATTAACAAAATAAAAAATTATAAAATTTGATTTTTTTTATAGAGTTAAATTGCTATCAATCCATTAATTCGTGTCCTTTTAGGTTGAAGTTTCCAATTTTATGTATAACATAAATGTTGTTGTTGTTTTTGCCCCATCCATTGGAAGTTGGTTGGATTGGAGCTTGAGAGAACTATGATCCAAAGATTCCAACGACATTAGGGAAGTGTGTAAAGATACCATTTGCATTCCATACGAAATATTGACTCCCCGACGCAATACGCGGTATCATTAGAGTCAAAAATGTAAAAGCTTAATATGTTTAAAAATTTTATTTCTCATTATTTGAGGTATAAAATATTGTTTTTGAGGTCGCACAATTCTTCAATATAGTCAAATTTGGCCATTTTTTTATACATATGCCTAAGAAAGTAGCAGAAGTTAGAAATATAAAAAACGCAAAATTTATTTGAGATTGGACCATCAAGGGTATTATTTATTTCCCAAGATAATTTTCCTTTTTCACTTACTTTTTGTCGACCTGTGTAATAAAAATAATGTATAAATAAATACAAACAATATCATAATTTAAACAATAATTAAATATTAGAAAATAAATTAAAATGTTAATAATTAACAATGTTAAAAATAGCAAATTTATAATATAAAATAATATTACCTTGTAAAAAAATTGCGTCCATATTTTTTCCAATGTCTCAATTGTATCTCGGAAACTGGTAATTTGGTATGAGCTAAAACCGAGAGCCAAGCCAAGCAGGCCCACATACCGTCTTTCTCTCTATATAAATTATTAGGTTTTAAAAAGGTTATCAAATAATTGTTAATAGATGGCATTATAATAGATATTATGAGACTTAAACAACTTAAAAATTGTATGTTTGTATTCAAGTTTATTTCTCATATATATTATTACATAGGGTCAAGAAGGCATTGTTATTTATATATATAATAGTTATATTATAGTTTCTGTATAAACATGTGTTTCAATCTAAAATATTGGTCCACGAAAGATTACTATCTGTCCTCTTTTCAAATCTTTTTTCCGTTTTTCCCATCGCCAAAAAGAAAATGGCGCACAGGGTAATTTTTCTGTCATTTATTTTAGCCTCCGAATAAATCTTTAAATTACATAAAATTCCTAACCTGACAACATCACAACCGGTCCCAAAACTTTCTTCTCCACATATAGAAAGGGTCCCTTTGTCCATTAGGTTACCGAAGAACTTCCAACCCGTCGGAACTTCGAAAAATGGGACTTTCATATGTGCGGCCACCCTATAAAAACAAAAAATATCAAAAAAAAAATCAGTTTAAAGGGTACAAATTTATTATATGATTATGAGGGCTAACAAATTTTTCAAATTTGAAATCAATTATTAAGTGTGCTTATTTAATTTCGTCAATTTTGTTATGTACTAAAACAACACAAATTCTCAATAATTTTTTTTGTAAAATAACAAAATCATAAAATGTAAAAGTTATTGTATGTAGTCTTGGAAAAATATTTGTGAAAGACTATTTTTAAAGGATGAATTTTACCTTCGGTTAGGACTTATTTAAATTGCAGAGCTAGCAGTTAAAAAAACGTTTCTTAAGTGGCTTTAAGAAGGTAATTTTTATATTAAATTTTTTTACAATTTTAGTTAAATATCAATTACAATCGACAAATTATAAATAGGGGCAAAAAAATATATTTATGCTTTATACATTGCAAATAAACAAATATTTATTATTCTAATTATAATTAACAAGAAAATTATAATAACATTGTAAAATTAATTATAAGTAGAATTGTATTTATCCTGAAGCATCAATAAAAATATAATATCTTAGGGCCTTTCAAAAATATCAAACCTATAAATCTAACTCTTTTAGTTTTGTATTTAAATAAGGCCAAACTTAAGCAAAAAAAGGGGTAAAAATTATAATGTAAGAAAAACACAGATTGAAAAAAAAACTCAACTTATCGAGAGCGGTTGAAGTGGGCATACTGCGGGCGAGACCCTTAATAGGCGTCCCGCCTTTTGAGGCGTCGAAATAAGGCATGGAAGCGCCAACGTTATCGGCTAGCATAGCGACGCTGTCAGATGGCGTAATAAAAAGCCCGTTTTCCCCGAGGATCATGTTACGGTCCTGTGTGCATAAAATATAAAGCTAATTTTAAAGGATATTTTCCAAAATCTAAATCTATTCCCTTAATATTTGGATTAAACGGCGGAATATAGTGATTTAAAGACACAAATTTTGGGACAATGTTATAATTACAAACACTGCGCGAGAACATAAGAATTAATTAATTATTTAGAATGGAGCAACGATAAGGATATGTAACACAATCTCTTTTCTCTGGTTCTGTAAGCTTGCTATAAATATCTAAAATTTATTCAAAAAAGTGCTAAAAAAGATGAGATTCATGAATAATATAAAAAAAAAGGTTTGCTAAAGATTCAAGAATTATATATAAAAAAAAGTTTTTATGTAAGTTTAGTTTAAATATAAAATAACTATGTAATTATTAACATCGATATTTTTATTTTAACCAGATAAAATTCGTGGCCTTTGGTTCAGGCGTTTATAACCCAAAATTAAATTGGAGGAGCTTAATATACTAAAAAAATCAATATTTTGTTTTAGGTGAAAACATAAAATTCCATAAATTGCAAAATAAAAAAAAATTTTAAAATTTTTATTCTTATATTTTCTAGGTCAAAAAACATTCATATATTAATTTTAGTTTGCCAAGAGCAAAGATAAAATGATAGGGAAAAAAATCAGAGATAAAACCATATAGTAAATTAGATAACTATAGTTTTAATCAAAACTTCCAAAATATTTGGTACCTGTTCATACGACATATTGTATAGAAAAGGGTAAATATCTTTAATATGCCAAAAATTAACTGTAAATATAGGACGATTTTTCTATCCATCAGTTTCCAAAATAGGATATTTAAAATCCAAAAATTAAAGCTTCTTCTTTCTTTTGGTACGAGATGTTCCAAATATTAGTTTATTACTACAAAAAAATTAAATTATTAAGCGATGTTAATGTTTCAATATATTATTTTATATTTTTTTGCATCTCATTATCTCTAAACGTACTAAAAAAGGCGTGTTATACATATCATATAGTGTAAAATAAAACTTTGTAGCAAGAGAATGAAAACATTAATAGGCCACAAACAATAAAGTGAATGAATGATAATTATAAAATGGCAAGAGGTATGTTAAACGATTAGAAAAAAAATGGATAAAAGATAGATTAAATTTTTAAAATTTATTTTAATTTAACATGTGCAACAAAATACGACAAAACTCACAATTGGAATATTAACAAAGTCATTAGACGTAAATGAGAACAATTTTTTTTTACAATTTAAACAAGGCTCGTCAGAATTATGCCTTTTAAACCTAGACGGGACAAATGACATGGCTTCCCGCAGGTCTAATTAAAATATCTAGGAAGACTTAAACCTAGGTTTTTAAGCCTTATCTCTCTCATAGGAAAAAAAATAGAGGGCTTTCCTATTTGATGGTAGTCACCCTTCCAAATACTAACCAAGTTCAGTGATGTTTCGATTGAGTGTAAAACACAAAGCTTGCAAGAACTCAAAGGTCGTCTAAATGTTGAAAAATGGCATTGGAACTCCATCATTATTTATAAGGACGCGTTCAGACCTCATAAATTTTTACAAAAAAAATTCTCAAGTTTTTATAAAATTTTTAAATTCTAAAATTTGAGTTTTTAAAAAATTATTAACTCTTTTTACTACCACAATATTTTGTAAAAATTGGAGCAGCTGCTCTTAGTATACATAAAAATCTTAATAAATTTACATTTCAATCATAACGAACATAACTGATAACTAACAAAATATAGAATTTCTGGCCGTTAAAAAATCTTTCAACATTAAAACAAATTTTTTTTAAAATTTAAATTTAAACGCGGCCATATTAAACACAAACCCCATCGCCGTCGAAGGCAGCTCCGAAATCGTAATGCGGGCAATCGGGGATTGAATGCTTTTTCATGATGTCGACCATATCGGCGGCGTAAGTTAAATTCGGGTCCGGATGGAGACCCCCGAAATCTGGTTTAGGGTCACAATTTATGGCAAATTGGGCCGGGACGCCAAACTCCTTTACCAAAATTTCTTTGACGTATAATCCCATCACTAAAAAAAAGATTATTTTACAAATAATTATTATATTTACGGTTGGGCGTTTAAACTAAAAATAATTTTTATCTAAAAAATCAACAAAAAAATTATGTAAAAAAATAATTTTTGTATTTTTTGCATAATTTATATAAAAAAAAACTTATTGAATATAAAAAATTAAATATAAACTAAAGTCTTTAGATACCACAAAATACTAGTATGTAATAAACGCACACCAAAGGAAAACAAATTATAAGATAAAATTTATAAGATTTATTTAAATTTAAATATTAAGTGTCGCAAAATTAAAAATATTAAAAGTATTTTATTCATTTTCTAATCAAAATTTTATATACAATATTTATGTTGTATATATAAATTCCAGCATTATTTTTGACAAATAACCTCCGTGCATGGAATTAAACAGGGGGTGAAAGGGTTTTTCCTTCGATTGAAACATAGCCTTAATCTCGGGAAAGTTAAAAGATTTTTCACACATTTCTTTGTAATCTTTCACTGAATCTAAAGCGATAAATATTTGATACATAAACCTTGTTCAAATTCGTATGATTTCCCTAATATATTGTTTTAAATACATAGCTAGTTAAAAAATCTCAAATTTTGAAATAAACAAGTTTTATGTAATTAAAAATAGTAAAATTTTTCCTTATTAAGGTAGTTTTTTTGAACAAATTAGCCATTAATTTAATTCTACACAGAAAAATGGCACACCAACGTTGCAATTGTGAAAGGTAGAGAAACATTATATTAAAGCTAAAAAAGTATATATTTGGTTGATATATTATTTAACAGCTCAATAGTTATTTTAAGATTATAATTTAAATCTTTGTAGCCTCCCAAATAGTTTAATTTTTTTATACATACATTAATTATCTATTGACAAGTTTATCAATAGGTTTGAATTTGAACAAAATGTGGCATGTCATATAGATATACATATATCAAATTTACTGTAAAAGTGGCAAAAAAAGTAGATTTTCAACTTTCAAAAAGGTTAAATTAATTTTTAAGAAATACCAATAACTTCAACTGTAAACGCATGGCCATCAACATCAAAACGTTGGATTCCAACATTGCTTATATCAATTTGAAGGTCAGGCACCCTATGAATCTCCTTTATTTGACCAGACACTTCATAAATTTTATTTGTGACATGTTCAAGGGCCGGCCCTAGGTAAGAAAAATAGTTAAATGTAAATTCAAAAAACAGATCAGAGCTGGGGAACAGCCCATTTTCGACTAAGCCGGAATTTTTGTTTTTCAAAATATTGATGACAAATTAAAAAAAAATTACAAAAAATAGATACAAAAAATTAACAGAATATCGTTTTTAAATATTTTTTTGATTTAAGCTAAAATCCTTTATTTTTTTCTTAATTTCAAAATACGAAAAAAAGAGTTTAGCCCAAAAATGGGCTTTTTTCCTGCTTTTAAACAGATCGATTAATATTTTAAAAATTAGATGGCCAAATTAATACGACAGTGGACAACTAAATATGGACAAGCTTAAACATCAATTATGGCAACTACATTAATTTTGGTGCTGATTACAAATATGCAATTAAAAATTTATCAAAGCCTCAAATAATAAATTATATGATGTAAAAAATAAGATTTTCCTGTTTTTGGTGTATATTAGGCTTTTATATTATAAAACCTAGGGGTAGTAACAAAAGTTAATAATATATTTAGATTAAGGAAACATTCATTACACTGGACAACAAAATTTGGACGATCCTAAGCATCATTTATGGCAACTATAGTTTTTGGTTAAGTTTTTGACGCTGATCACGAATATGAAATCACAATTTTAGCCAATGCCTCAGATTTTTAGTTATATTCGGTGTCAAAGTTGAGATTTTTCAATTGTTGGGGTATAATGGGCTTCTATATCATAAAACCTATGGGTAGTAACAAAAGTTTAAAAATATATAGATAACGAAAACATTTATTATTAACTTAAGGGGTTTAATTTTTTTTAAATGTTTAATTTTTTTTATTTTTCATTTACATAAAATTAGTGGTTTTTGTCATAAAATCCGTTTTTTGATCCTAAATAACTTGAAGATAAATTGCTAATAATTTTAGGTGATAACCTTTTTTAGATATATTTTTAATAAGAAATCTTAATATGTCAATAGATTTTTAATAAATCAATAGTTAAAGAAATTTTGTGATTTTCTGAACAAACGCGGTCTAAAAAAAGGGAGGCAATGGAAAAAAAACTAAACCCAGAATCGTTATAGCAAGAAAATTCTCTAAAAAATCCTCAAAAAATCGTGGATGTTGTTTTTTTTTGTTGTCCAGTGTAACATAAATTTAATTTTTTAAAATACTCTATTTTTTTTATATAATAATTGCCTTTTGTCATGAAATCAGTTTTTTGATCTCAGTAACTTAAAAGTATATTGCTAATAATTTTATATGAAAATTAATATAAAAAAATTTATGGATTTTTTTTGAGCTTTGCACACAATATGCAAAAATTAGGGGCATTGGAAAAAAAACTAAACTGGGAAAATTACAAACCTCAATGCAAAATTTTTTTAAAGTGTAATAAATTAAAATAATGGACAAATACCTCCATTTGACATGTTGAATTTAATGCCAAAATCTTTATGAGGCCCGCCAGGATTGTGACTAGCAGTTAAAATTATTCCACCATCAGTGTGATGTTTCCTTATAACACAGGATACGGCAGGAGTAGAAAAAAGGCCATGTTGACCAACAATTAATTTTTCAACCTATCAAAAAATCATATAAATTATTTTAAGTGTTTTGTAGATTAGGCTATAAATCAATAAATATGGGTAGGTTATAAAAGTTTGAGTTAAGTGAATGTTAAAAATTATTTATAATATTTAAGCATAAGTCTATAATTTTTTTAACCTACATAAAAATGGTGGTCCGTATTATTAAAGACCAATAAGATAAAATAACTCAAAGAGGCTCTTTCATTAAACAAGGAATAATCCCCCAAATGCTAAAAAAACTAAACTAAGATATAATTTAAAATAAGCAAATATAGTTAATAACTTTATTATTGACATTTTTTATATAGATTGTGAGCACTGCATTTAATGCCATTTACATACAAATATGCAGTCCTTATAAGAAAAAAAGTTTAAGTTAAAAAAAACCTGATTGGCAGCACAAATCTGAAATATTTTTTGAAGTGCTTCATGATTAAAATATCTTCCATCACCCCCAACAACTAAAGTTTTCCCTTTAGCATCATGGCCGAAAACCCCAGTTAATGTACTTTGGATAAAATTATCTGTGTACATGCCTTCCATAAATGTATCCACCGGTTTTCTTAAGCCGCTTGTACCAGGCTTTTGACCAGAAAAGGGCTTGGTTGGAACAGATTCTGATTTATATGCCTTAGTAGTCATTATAATGTGGCGGGGGAAAAATTTTAAAAAGCAATAAGGTCTACGAAGGTTAGGACAAAAAAACAGATGATGGATAAAATTAGCACAACATTTTTAAAACATATGGCTGGGCTAAATTTTATGGTTTATTAAACACTTTGTTATAACATTGAGAGCACGTCAATGTATATAAATTTACACTTAAAAAAACTAAAATTTGAAAAATTTTAAATGAGCTTTATAATATAAATGTAAAAATACGAAACTAATTATTTTGTAAAATCTATATTGCCACCATAGCTCTTTAATATACTTATGATTAATGCACCTTGTATTTAGAAATCTATATTTGCATTTAAAAAATTGTTGTATATATTTAAACTTTGACGAAAACATTTGCCCGCGTAATGCACTGTGGGGTCTGTTGGTGATTGATGAAACCTACTTGATATTGATTTTGCCTATATAAAAATTACCCCTTAACCTTGTTTTGCTATTTTAAATATGCAACTTAAATTTATCTTTTTAATCTTGTATGCCTTGATATTTAAATTGAATGATAGAACAATTGCCGACCTTATAGTTGGAATGCAAACTGATGAATTGATTGTTATATAGTAATGCAAAATATGGAAGGATGGAATAAAAAAGATATACACAATACACAATATTATAAAACTTTAAATAAATATCGTAGCTATTCAAATTTATACTACGCACAGCTACATACTTACACATATATCCATTTTCTATTTTTAGGTGTATCTCTATGCTAATATTTATACTAAATAATAAAGAGAATATAATTTGTTATATTGCATTATATAGGCGACGAGGCGGGATCTGGTTCTTCCAGGAGAACTTCCCGTCGGCCATTAAGTTATAGAATTTATTGTTTTTCAAAGTAATTAAATTTAACCCTCTTTAACTTGTTGGCCCGATTACACTTGTGAAGAACTGATTCTAATTAAGGGAAGAACCATGTACAAGTGATTGACGCACAAGGTTCTTCAGCGAATGATGCACTTTACAATTAGCTCATCAATGTCACTCGGGGTTTACGAATTATAGCTTCGTATGAAAGTGCCGTAACAAGACATAAATTGATGGAGCAACGAATTTGTCTCAAAGACAAGCACACCACGGTCTAAAACGATTACACATCAACTAGTACGAAAATGGCCCCCTAATTTTGAATCGAATCTAATTCATATGGAATTGAGATGTCTGGATAACAGACAGAATGGTCAAAACATAGACCAGAAATGGTTCTCCAATCTCCAAAAAATGGCAAGAAACACGGTGCCTCAACGATTTGGGCCTAAACACCGAACCATATGGTCCTAAAAGACCTGACGATAAAGCCCAAACTCTAAACGATTATCTTCAACGACCGAACGATCTATAATCTTCTCGATGGGGCTAAACGACCGAACGGCTACTTGTCCGTAGCAACCTAAGGATAAATTACGACCTGATGAGAACTGTCCTCTACCTGACGATAACGGTCTTCTACCTGACGATAACGGTCCTCTACCTGACGATAACGGTCCTCTACCTGACGGTTCTCTACCTGACGATAACGGTCCTTTACCTAACGATAACGGTCGTCTACCATACAATAAATGGTCCTCAATCTGACATGGTCTTTAACAATTTGACGTTTAAAGGTCCTCAACGATTGACGAATAAGGTTCTTAACCCGACCAAGAAGTAACGATTGACGAATACAATACGGCGACGAATAAGATCAACGAATACCAAACGATCGACGAATACCAAATGATCGACGAACACTAAACGATCGACGATTACCAAAAGACCGACGAATACCAAACGATTGAAGAATCACGGTCCCACAAGAGACAAACCGGGTGGAACAAATCTTGATTGCCTATTCCCTCGGTGAAAAATGACAAATCTAATTAGAATGATGAAGCGTTTAACTAAAAACGTTTATTAACGCTAAACGAGTTTCTCAAGCTTAACTACCTGAAGGCGTGACCATATCTGCTTATGACCCAAAGCTACCGATAGCATGACCGGTGTTTTACGCGAAACACTCAACGATGCCTTACGGACGTTTCGTAAAACAAAAGGACACCTCCTGGTAAACATCTAATTTCAAATCTAGTTTGAAGCAACAAAATGGATGGCGAGAAGGAGCTATAAGAATGAATCAGCTAGAAGAATCCGCTGCCTCTACTCAGTCTAGGACAAGCACATAACTGCTCGTTAATATGTCGACCATTGACAATAGCATTCCCAAAAAATTCCTGCCTTGATTTACTTGTCAAATAGTTGAACTTGTTAAAGATTAGCGACGCTAGTCGTTAACAGGGTTCATATGGACCCCAGAGTATTTTGAATTCTGGATAGTTTAAATATTATATAATAAGGCCAAAATTTTGTAACTTTCTTCTTTAATAAACAAAACTAGTAATTAAAATTTGGTTTCTTATAGCAAAATTCGTCTAGAAATTTGAAATTCAAAGGGGTCCATATGGACCCCACACTCTCATTATCAATGTAAAAAATCTTAAAATTCCATCGATGTTAATTACAAATAAAAAAATTGCAACTTATTTTTTTATATCAATTTTGCATATATTACACAGATCAACAAACATCAATAACACATTGTGAATTTTATGAAAACATAATATGTATCCCCATGATGGCTTTATCTCATATATTTTCGTTCTTTTTAGTTTCGTCAATGATTTTGATTTTTATGAGCAACCCAAACATTAATTATAAATGCTGCGGTAAAAAAACCATTTAAATCCTGTAAGTGAAATAAGTAACCTTGTACTTTTTAAAAAAATCTACTAAATAAAAAACGGCAAGTTTATATCAGCATTTAAAAAGAACATTGATATCATTTAGTAAAAATGGGAATCTCATTTACTTCAGGATGACTGTTTACAAAATGTATGCGCCAATAATAAGCATTCGAACAATAATTTGAGATTTTTACTATAATATGTTATATAAAATATGAAAACTAAAAAAAAGTCGGAAAATAAAATTAATTTTATAAAAGCCTTAAAAAGATTCAGTGTCAAATTTTTGGCAGTAAAAATTTTTAAATATTTTAAAGAAATTATCTACAATTTTTTTAATTTTTGATATTTAATACACCTTCCAATGAGAGGCGATTATATTTTACGCCCCTCATAAAGTAGTCGGGTTGTCATTAATTGAGTTTTAAAACTGAATACCAAAAGGTTGTCCATTTTTAAAATAAATTGACTTCATTTCCCATATTAGGGTAGAAACAAAATCCAACCAATTTGGATTGGGGGTTTTGTTAAAAGAGAGTGCCTATATACCTAAACAGTAAAATTTGTGCATAAGTTGAAGTAAATATTTATGAAGATTAATATCAATGATACTATCATTCATACCGTGTGGCGTTGTTAAATTTTGTAAGCATTCTATAAACAATAATTTATAAAACAAATATAAGAAATAAATCTTTAAATATTTATATATATAAAACAGCTAATTATTTATTTAAACTTAAGTTAATATTATATTTGAGTCTGGTCGAGGTGTTTAAAGCTTTTTGTGAAACATATTTTGTACCTAAATTATATTGGAGAATAAAAACTTTAATTTTCTGGTAACGAGTTAGCTAATCACATAATAATCAATTTTTCTCTAATTTTACAATAAATTAAGGACATCTGCAATAATCACATTCACTTCCCCACTACATTAAAGGCCTGTCCATTTATTGTACGTGTAAAACTGATTTTTTTCATTAGGGCACGTGCAAAGTGAGTTTTTATTTTCGTAAAATTTTCAAAATTTTGTAATAAAACGCAAATTTTTAAAAAGTGGTTAAATTTAATATATGCACATAAAATGCTTTTTCTGAAATAAAATATTTTTGAAAAAATTTTGAAAAACTAAATTTTCGAAATTTTTAGAATTTTCAAAATTTTACGAAAATAAAAACTCACTTTGCACGTGCCCTTATATAATTTTTAAACGTTTTCCCACTGTAAAGTAGCTTAATTTGCTTCCATGAGCGAGCTAAATTGCTTAAACCCACAATTTTACAAAGTTTAAAACCTATTTTTTAGGTCATTTAGCAACATGTGTGTACAAATTTATTTTCGCCCAAAATAAGAAAACTTTTAGGGCTCAGAACATAGGGTCTGATTAAAGTAAAATGAACGTTACAAGCTATTAACCCGAGTTCATTAAATTTGTAAAACGAAATTTTTGAACCTGTTGTATTTATTTATGCCGAATAATATTAATTAAGGATAATAAACATGATAAAACGGATCATATAAAAAGGTATAAAATAATTGCAAAGCATTATGGCAATATACACAAATTAATTAGTATATTATGTAGTGGAGAGGATTAAGAGTTGTTGGATTCATACATTGCAGATTAACTTTCATTTATGAATTACGTCGAGCGTAAAATGCTTGAGTATTTTGAGTCCGGGAGGCTCTTAAATCTGATAAATTTTATAGTAGATATAAAACATTATATTTAAGAGAAACATTGTATAACCTTAACTCTTTACCTTTTAGCCCAGAAACTCTAAAAAAAATTCCTGAAATTAAAATTGCTTTTTATTTTAACTCGCGAATGGTAGGGTGAAATATGTAACGCGATTGCTATTTGTACTTCAAGAATTAATTAAACTTTATTTTTTATTATTTCGTAAAAAAATACGCGCTCTTTAATTACAAACTAATATAAATATTATTAATATAAATCATAATCTTTATTTAATACAAATTAAAAAAATAATAAAAATGGTATTTCATTTTTCTATCTTTCATTAAATAAATCTTGTTTCGATTAAATGTATCAATCTTATAGATCAAATAGTATTTTAGGTCTAGTAGCATTTTTAGCAAAATTCATGAAAAAAAAATTTTTTGAAAAAAATTCTTTTCGTGTGTTATTCCCCTTAAGATTCAAAATTTAAAAAAAAAATAACTCTTGTCATTATAATAAAATACACAAATATTTTTGATTAAAAATTCGAAAACTGCTGGGCTCCGTATGACCCCACAGTGCTGATCGCGTGTTAACAAACTAAGGCAAATGGTTGTCATCGAAAAGAAAAAAACAACTAGTATCACCTACGTTAAACAAAAAAGCTATTCGCGCAAAAATCTAAATTTTTTTTCCAATTTATTTCAAAATAAATTTATTTCCAATTTATTTCAAAATAAATTTTTTTAAAAGTTTGAAAATTTCACGAAAATAAAAACTCACTTTGCACGTGCCCATAGACAAAAGAAAAAAATAAGCAATAACAAATATAAGAAAATATAAACTGCATAAAAGCAAGCCTCTTTAATTAAAAACACTAAGGAAAAAAAATTTAAAACAATCCAATCAAACATTAGAATCTATCGTGTTCAATCTTTTTTAATTAAGAAGCCGCAATTAATTAAAACGAGGTTGTTTTAAGGCAGGTAATCAATCCTAAACCAACAATTAAAA
Source organism: Acutogordius australiensis (assembly GCA_030555515.1). Taxonomy (NCBI): domain Eukaryota; kingdom Metazoa; phylum Nematomorpha; class Gordioida; order Gordea; family Gordiidae; genus Acutogordius; species Acutogordius australiensis. Next base: position 44,933,358 of record CM060243.1, on the reverse strand, counting down.
AAGAAATTTAGACATAAGCGTTATTTGGGTGCGAGAGCAGTCAAACTTTGTAAGCCTGCTATAAACAGGTACGAGAGCACATCATATTATTTAAATACAAACTCATATTAATCCGTGTTTTTATTTAAAGATTGAATTCTAGATGGTCTTAGTACTCTGCCAAATTTGTAAACTGTTTAAACTTCATTCGCTATTATAAAATTCAAAGGAAAATTTAGAATTTGCAAAACTTGAGCTTTTACCTCAATAAATTTTAACCATTGTTTAATATTTTCTAACACTCGGGGCAGTTGCTCTAAATATATTTTAAAAACCTTGATATATTTATATAAAAGATAAACATAGCTGATAATCGTTTCAACAAAGCGTCAAGAAAAAAAATTACCCTTAAAAAAATTTTCAAGAACATATTTTTTATTAAAAATTATTTTATAAAAAACGAATGATGTCTAAACGCACCCAATATTTATAATTAAATACAGACTTGTTTTATAAGGATCGGGCGGAAGTTGTTGTGCGGCATTGATTAAAGAAAATTGTTGGTGCTGTGCCATTTGATTATTATTATTATTATTAACCGTCTCGTCACCAGCGTCGAAATGGGCGTAACGACCTTGCCATATTTTAAAATAAAATATATAAAAATACCATGTTAATAATTCTCTCTTTTTGAGGTCGCGTTCTCAATTATACTTTCAAAAATTGTAAAATAATTAAAAAAAATTTTTTTTTTTGGTATAAAACGTATTTTTAACAAAATTACGACAATCATAACAGTTAACAAATTTACATTATTGATATAAGCATTTTTAAAATTTTTTTTTAAAAAAAAGTATAAAATTTTTTTAAAAAATAAAATTTGGATGCGCCCCAACAAAAAATCAATTATATACATGCTTAAGCAGCTGTTCAGGACATAACAAAATAGCTAAAAACGAAATTAGCTACGGGTAACGAAGATAGAGTAACCATGATTTATCGACTTGTGAACAAGAAAAAAAAGGTCACTATTTAAAACCTAAACGTACAAGGGCCGTTATAACTTAAAATTTAAATATTTTCAAAAAAATTAACAAATTTTATTATATTAGATGCCCAACAATGGATTAAGCAATTTTTAAAATTCAATTATCTAGGTTAGCGTTCTAATCATCTTTTTCAATAAATTAAAAAATTAAAAGACCAATTTCAATTTATAGGCATAATACTTTTTTCGAAATAAATTTGCCTAAAAAAATCGCAAAATTGAAATAATTTAAACTTATGAAAAATAAAATTTTATAAACAAAAAAAAATTTGATATTAAATGTGCTCTCATATTAACTTGATATTTTATAGTTTTTATTAATGTTCTTCTTTTGATTGTATCGATTATACTACATTTATTCAAAAAAGAAAATATTACCCATTTTATTTGGCGGCAATGGTGTTGCATTACCATCGTAATATTCATTATTATTAAGATAAGCTGGATTGTTTGGGTAAACAGCAGGTGAAGAAGGCGAAACGGTTTTATGAATTGAAGATCCTTCCCTAGGGATGAAATCGCGCCTAATGTTATATTCGTGACCGGATAAAATAAGGTGAGGTGGGAGAGGTGCAAAGGTTTGTGGGTGATTTGACGGGTTAGGGTACATGGAGGTGTTCGGAATGGATATTCCTGTTATGAAAGTAACAAAAAAAAATATATGGTTGTGCTTAGATTTGAACTTGAGGAGAACGTCGTATAACACAGTTTGACATATTTTTGAAATAAATAATTAAAGAGAGCACAACTCTTAAAGATTTTCATATTCATTTTAACCAAGTTTTCCCCTAATAAATCATTGTAAGCCAGCTAAAATTATGGAAAGTTAAAAAAATACTTGAATTCCCAACGAGAAATCTGTCAATTTAATCAAATTTGATCATTTTTACGACAAATTAAAAAAATAGCCAAATATTATATAAAAAACTTTGGAAAATGTATGGGAAGAGACCATTATGGGAATTATTTACCATCAGTGATCCATATTATTATTTGATTCATTCATTTTTTCAACCTGTGAAAACTAAGGCATAAAATTACAAATTTTTAAAAAAAAAATATGTGTTAAATTAATAAGTTTGGAAATGAAATTTATTGGAGAGGCGTATGGCTATGTCTTATCAAAATATATACTCTAACATTTATTCTGAATAAAAAAATAAAGATATTTCCAAACCAAAGGCTCTTGCTACCTGAATTAATGCCATGAAGAGTGAGTTGATTAGAATTATTTTGATTCAGATTATTAGTTTGGCCGTAATATATATGTGTATTAGGATCGTGAGGGCGGCTCGCCACTTCAACCTCAGGTGGTGCTAAAACGGATATAAAAAATTGTGAAAATTTATTTTTTGCAAATATAATAATTTAATTATGTTTGAAAATCAATTTCGGAATATTCAAAACATTAATGGCCATTTTAAAAATAATTCAAAAAATACATCAACGGTTATAATTATTTTTTATCAATGGCTAAATATTATAAGTTCCAATTTTTCCCACATTTATGTGTTAAATACAAATTAAAATTTGATAAAATTTCCAAGGTTATACAAACGCTTTCAATAACTGCCATTGGTGATCCCAATCCCAGATTATTTTTAGGCTAGCTTTGGGATCAGAGCAAATTTTTCCACCTGCTTACCAAAAAACTGCCATCCAAAGTCAAAATCATGTAGAGAATTTATCATCGAAATTTGTTAGCCTTTTCCAAAAAAAAATGTTTGCGTAAATATTTAAAAAAATGATTTTAAAATTAAATATTGGCAAAAATTTTGTTTATGCTAAAAATAATTACAATACATAAGTTAATTCTTATTTCAACTGCGTTTAAGAATAAAAACTTTTTAACAAAAAATTAATAATTTATCAGTTACAAAAAAAAATTGCAATAACAGTAGATATGTATACAATATTTTTTTAATCAACAGAGTTACAGGGCCAAGTCTAGAAAAGTGAAAAAAAACGGGGGAAATAACATTAGGAGATTTCAAAAATTTCGCAAATTCTCCATAATTCTACGTATTCCTGTAATGTTTTAATATTGAATAGAGCTCTAATCATAAAACAGATACTAAACAAAGGTATTATAAAACAACTTTACGCCAAAAACAAAAGCAAGAAAAACAACCTTGTATCTTTAAAAAATGCTACTAAAAAAGGCAAAATACCTATTCCATTAACAAACAAAGCCTGATTCCCCGCTACATTTGACTGAGCGTATGGCGTTGTTATATTAGTATTATTATTAGTATTATTATCTACGGAGCCATTCGTAATTTCTTGATTATGTTTATAAGGGTTGTTGTAAAATGCGTTTTGACCGGGGTATTCTTCCACAACTCCGGTATTGTTAGTATGTTGATAGCTGCCAACGTTTGACGATTGAACGTTGTATAGGGAAGCGCTAGGGGCCGAGCTACTAGTCCCCGTTGATGTAACGGTGTACGAAGTAACGGGATTGTAACGGAAACAAGGGTTCTTGAGATCGATGTTGGCGTTGGTAACGGTCGAGCCCGTGTTTTTATTGGTGAGTGCCATGCTAACATCGTAGCTCTGCCTAATAATTCATATATATTTACATATGTACAAGTTATAATTGTCAGTGTTACACAGGTCAACAAAAGAGTTATGAAACTAACTACAGAAACACCTGCTTTATTAGGGGTTTAATATGTTTACCGTTATTTTTACAATTAATAAGTTAGCTGAATTTTATTTTTAAAAATATGTTAAAATAAACAAAAAAAAATTAAAAACAAAACAAAATTTAAAAATGATGTCAAACCGCTAAATTTAGACTTTAATATTTTTATTTTAAAACCAAATACATGTCGTGTCTTAATCAGGTTGGGGTGCCAAATATTTTGCATAACCTAAAGGCATTGATGTAAGCTGAAACTTAAAAAGTTCTCATTTTTTAAAATATAATTTATACAAGTAATTATAATAAGCAATAAATTTTTTAATGTTTTCTTTTGGTATTCAGTCGCAAAAAGAGTCAATTTTACATGTTTGGCCCGCGATTTAAATATCTACTAGAAAAGCGGAGGTCTTAAAAACTTTGGAAAACGTTGTAAAAGATAAGGCCAGTATGCAAAATTATTTCTGTGTCCTGATTTTCTTTTATCTCTCATTTATTTTGACCTGTGTTAGTTGATTATCTCGAAAATCTGTCAAACAACGTTGGACAAAGAATAGGGACTGCAATATTTGCAACAACGTTAAACCCTTATTCAACGAAATTATTAATGATTTAGAAATTATATTATGCCTCTTGTTTGAAACGAGCCTGAGCTGGCCAACGAGCGTATGTCCGTAGAGACATAGAAGGGGTCTGCTAAACAGGCAACGTACTTGGTACCAGTGAGTCAAAGGTTCGGTGGGAGCAGTTGAGAGGGTTACCTTTTGGCTAAATTATATATATATTTTAACAATAGAAAGTTAGGAAAATGATAAAATTGTAGTTAACACTTTTTTGTCACATTGATTTATAAATTTTCAAAAAACAAAAATTCCCTTAAAAAAATTTCAAAATTAAATTTATTTTTTTAAAATTTCAACAAAAATTTGGGGCTAAAGATATAAAATTTTGAAGATATTAAAATTTTATAAAAATTAAAAAAAAAGCCAAGAGGAAGAATACAATTAACTCCCATAACAACATCGTAAATTTAATTTGATTAGTTGCAAAGGTGGCACAATCATTTATTGAATATCTGTCCTTATTATGATGAAATATATCAAAAACATAGAATAATATTGTGCTAATAAAAAATTAAAAATGTTTTCAAATTTGAAAAAAAAATTTTTTTTATTTTAACACAATACACATTAAATAATCAAACAAGGCAAAATAATGAAAGATAATAACTCACGATAAATGAATAAAAAGTAATGATAATTTAGAGTCGAAAAAAAATTTAAAATATAAATTTCTAAAAATTTAAGTAAAATTCCCTACCAAACTCTACAAATAGTGTACCATTTACAATAAAAACTTTTTTTTGAATATAGAATACCATTTAAAACAAAAATGAAAATGCTTCAAATGCCGTAAAAAAATTGTGGTTTATATTGCAAACTCATGCTAAAAAGGGCATAAAATATTAAAATAACCCAAAATGAATAATAAAAGGTTTTAAAAAAATGTTTTCATTTTTCTAGAAATAACAGGTGCGTTTAAGGTATATTTACATTTCCTCAAAACAATTTCCACACTATAAATTTAATAATTTTTTGTTTCGAAAAAATATTTTAGAAAAAGTTTATTTATTAGGCTCCTGTTTCAGAAAAAGGAGAGGTCATTTGGCATTTTCTACCTACCTAAAAAAAATCTTTTTCCCAAAAAAAATTTTTTCAAAAAAGTAAAATTAATAAATATAAAAAAAAAGTTATTTGTAGCCACACTACCGTAATGGATTATAATGTTTAAAGAAATAAAAATAGGATACTAACTCAGTTCCACAGAAATCGACATCAAACCAAAACGCCAACCCGTGCAAGTGACTAGAAAAGGCGACGGTAAATGTAAGCGGGATAGTTATGTCGTACAGGTCACTTTCTTTACAGGTCAAAAAGTTTATATGGTATTCAACCGCTTTACTCATGCAGATTCGTACATCAAACGTGTCCTATGAAATAGAGGACGCGCGCTCAAAGCTCATTCATTCAAATTTTTTTTTTCAATTTTACGAAATATTAACAAATTTACAGTTAGAGCCACGTACAAAGTCAGTTTTTAATTTTAGTAAAATTCAATTTCATTAAAAATAACGTTTTTTTTCAAACATGGATTACTTTTTTGATCATATGAAAAAAATTTTTGACGATTTATTAATAATAAAAATCACTTTGCACGCGGCCCCTACTAAAAACTTACGAATCCTAGGTATTAGCTTAGCATTAAGTTAACTTTAAGTAAAATAAAAGTTTTAAAAATTTAAAAAACAAAATTAAATAATTTAAAAAAATTTAAATGAACAATATATGGTGGTTGTAAAAAAATTAACAAACATTAAAATAATTGGCAAATTAATAGCAATTCTTAGTAAACGGATAATTTCATGAAAAAACAAGATATTAAAATGGCATAATGACGTTTTAAGTTTGCGTTTTGTTAAAAAATCAAATTTTTAAAAATTTTAAAAATTTCACGAAAACAAAAATTCGCTTTGCAAGTGCCTTAAGTTACATTTCCAAATTTAAAAGCGAATATAACTTTTCGGAAATTAAAATCAAAAAATTGTAGAGTTAATTATCAAAATTTACCACGATTGGCTGTTGAAAACTTTCAAAAAGGGCCTTTTCGCGAAGGCAAGATAAATCGATGCCATAAAATGCTGATTGGGACCTATAACATTAGTTGGAATTTAAAACATACAAATATCTTTCTAAAAAAGCATGAAGGTCCATTAATAAAAAATCGATTACACATAAATTTATAACTATAATAATATAGAATTGAAAAAAAAACTTATGATTTAGAGCGCGTTCGCAAAAATATTGGATCATAAAAAAATCCTTCAAATTCTTAAAATTAAACTTTCAATACAATCTTTCTAGTTTAAAATCCTGATGAAACCAGTAATTGAATAAAGGTCCTCCAAACATTGTTTAAAAAAATCCCCCTTTTTTTTAAATTTTTATATTAAAAATAATAAAAATTTAAAAAAAAATTTCAATAGTTTATGTCCACATTTATATATGTAAAATTTTTCATATATCCTTTTAATTTAATTTTATATTTTTTTTAAATCAACAATCGTTGATATTTTTTAACTTATAATATACTAAAGTTCTGAACGGGCGGTATTTTTAACGGCCGGCCCATTTTTTACGTGGAGTCCGGCCGAGTAAATATATATATTTTTAACCCGGCCCGGCCCGATGTTTTTTTATAAGAGATCCGGTCCGGCCCGGCCCGAATTTATAAATATCGGCCCGTAATATTTTTGTGAATATTACTAACTATTAAACATCAAATATAGCTTTATTAGAATTTTTGACATCAAGAGCATCATTTAATTTTAGTAATCATTTAAAAAAATTATATAAGAATATGAAATTAGAATTTTATTTAAACGTCTATAAATCTACTTATCTAACTATTTTTAGCAATAATTATAGCTTAAAAAAATAGACAGCATCAAAAATTTCGGCCCGGCCAGAGTCCGAAATTAAATAAAACGGCCCGCGCCCGACTAATATTTTGTATTTAAACCCGGCCCGGCGGACCGAAGGGCTTTCGGGTTCCGACTTGGAACATTATAATATACATTTTATTGTTATATTCCTCTTAATAATACCGAGTGATATTAAAAGATTAAATTTTATAATTTATAAATCTCATTTCGAATATCATGTTTGATTTAAAACAACAAAAAATTAGTCCCAAAACCTAGGAAAATTTGATATCGCAATTTATTAAATATATTAAAAAAAAACAATCTCGCCCAAATATGATTAACGAAAGAATTTTTAAATTATATTCTTTTTTTGGTAAACCAGGTGCAAATTGAGCTTTTATTTTAGTAAAATTTTAAAAATTTTAACAATATTTTAATTTTCTTTTCAAAATTATAAAAAAAATTTGTTCCAGAAAAAGTATTTTATGTGTATAAACTAAATTTGGCCACTTTCAAAAAATTCACGTTCACTTACAAATACCAAAATTTTCACAAATTTTGTAAAAATTTTACGAAAATAAAAACTTTGCCCTTGGCCGTTATGTATTAATTATATATGTTTAAATACCAAAATGCACTTCGGTTATATAATTCACAGTAGAGAGTCTCATCTGTAAACGGAGCGATAAAAAGGGTACTCGTTGTTGGGAACATATTACCTATTGTATATATGGGATCATTAAGTGATCAAGCCAAGAGATATATATATTAACTTAATATGTAACATTATTCAACAAATTTTACAAGTATATAAGCTATTGAAGATAATTGTTAAGACTTTGTTGTATTTTTAGGATAGCCAATTGTCGTATTTTAGATAGACTTACTTAACACAAAATCAGTTTATTTTACAACAAATATAATGTGCATATCAAAAATTATATATATATTTTTAATTATAATCTTTATTAAAAACAAAAAAGTGATCTATCTTCTTTTTATTATCTTTTAATCATTTCTTATCCCCTTTTGGTGGTGCGAGTATCTTCTCTAGCCATTTGATTGGCGCGACATCTGCACCGTTCTTCTTGTTTTTCATGTCGGTCCCTTGCTGTGGGAGAGTTTTTATCCTAAAAGAAAAAAATATATAAAGAACGTATCCCGTCCAGCACACGACCACCCCTTTTTTTTAAATCACCATTATTTATCTTTTTTTTTAACTTACGTCTCCTCCTCGGCGAGGAGCTCGTCCTCATCTTCCTCCATTGCGGTAGAGGCTTCCATCCTCCTACGCTTGTTGTTCTGGTTTAATTGTTCGACGATTAATTGTATGAGGATTATTAAGGAAGCAACACCAAGAGCTATTACTGTCAAATCGTTTACAACGTTTTTGGTAATTATTTCGGGTTTTGTAATTGATTTAAGGTATAGAATAGGATCAGAAAATGAGTTACCGGATACTTTGCCGAGGTTAGGTATAGCTAATCAACAAGATTTAACAGAATTGGATGGTGATAGCGGAAATACCGAGGATTTACCCTTGTTAGGTATACTTTTACCGGTCTGCTCGTATACTAAAATTAGCGAAGAGACTAATAAGGATGACCAACTGATGAGAGTTAAAGGGTCTCTGTTAGAAGAAGATAGCTGGCGAGAAGAAGATAAGGGATTTGAAAGGGTTAAACTTGAATTAAATTGGGATGGAGAAGTTTTAAAACGTTTACAACGTGTAAACTAAAAGGCGAAGTGTTAGACTTACTACACGGGGGGCATCAAGGCCAAGTGGCTATGAAGCAATTAGCTCGGAGGTATGTGTGGTGGCCAAAGATGTCGAAAGACATAATAAAATATTTAAGGGCCTATGAACAGTGTAATCAAAGAGGACTGTTACCGGCGGTAAGGAAATATACAAAATGGGAAACACCTAAAGGCCCTCGGGTCAGATTGCATCTTGATTTTGGCGAATGGCGTAAACACCGTTTTTAGTGATAGTTGATGCCTACTCCAATTGGTTGGAAGTCATGTGGGTCTCCAAGTTAACATCGGAAGTAGTCATCAAATCACTTAAAGTATTGTATACCAGGTATGGTTTCCCGGAAATTTTAGTCACAGATGGGGGACCAGCCTTCAAAAGTGAAATATTTAATGCATTTTGTGACAATTGGGGCGTAGATCATATAGTTGTGCCACCTTATTAACCCCCAGGGAATGGATTGGCGGAACGAATGGTCGGCTTAGTCAAGTCATGGTGCGATAAAATGGGATCCACGATAGAAACACTGTGGATAGTACAATTATATCGGAATCAAGCAGGCTCCGCTTATAAATTTCTGAAACGTGATTTAAAATTACCCCTGTCTCACTTAGCAGAGAAAAAAATAAAAGTTGAGTTTAAAGGAAAATTTGAAGATGGGCAGAAAGTTGGGTGTTAAAGCCAGGTTCAACCGATAGAAAATTTTTAAAGGGGCAGGAAATAACGATGTCTCAAAAGGGTGCCTACATAAAGTGGAACAAGAAGGCACAGTTATAAGTGCGGGGAACCAGCTTAAACCTCGGGACACGGGCGTAATCTCAGATAATTTGGCTGTTAATAGTCGATTAATGAATATTTTATCTAATTAGGACCCATAAGTTAAGATTATCTTAGTATACCAACTATATCTGCTGTTGAGATAAGTAAAATTTTGATTAATCCAGTTGTTGGTTTGGATCAAATATCCAAGAATTTATATATTATTTTTCTAATGCTTATTTTAGTTTCAACTTTTTTTGGTGAGTGCAAAGAACAGATGCGAAGATGAGAGAACGAGAGGTAAAAGGATAATTTCGTCTAACAAAATCAATGTGAGGACACAAAGAAGCGCACATGTTGGCTGGCATCTGTGCGGCGTTAATAGAGCATGTATTGGGGGAATAACAACCACAAAAGAAAAGTATAATGAGAGATAAAAGGATAATTTCGTCTAATGAAATCAACGTGAGGACACAAAGAAGCGCACATGTTGACTGGCATCTGTGCGGTGATAAGGTTATTTCAGTCTAACAAAATAACGTGTAAACATAAATGCACATATCGGCTGGCATCTGTGCGACATTAATAGAGCATGTACTGGGGGAATAACAACCACTAAAAAAAGTATATAAATGAATATTAATTATTAATATTCATTTTTTGGTATTTTTCTATTCACTAAAAGTTTTTTTTTGTTTGTTATTTTGTTTCGTGGTTTCCATTAATTTTTTTTGCTTGTTCACCCAACATCTTAAAAAAAATTGAAAATATAGTCGACCAGCAATATGAAGGTAATAATAATTAAAAAACTACGACATCCAATTCTTGGATCAATTATTTTATGTCGGCGGGCGTCACCCGCGGAGATTCTTAACCGACGCCCCGACCGGTTTAACAATGTCTTGAAGGTTGACGGCGAATGGGAGAACTTAAACCTTTCGCCGCCCAGGGATGCGACAACGGAACAAAGCAGCATACAATTAATCGTCGAACAATTAAACCAGAACAACAAGCGTAGGAGGATGGAAGCCTCTACCGCAATGGAGGAAGATGAGGACGAGCTCCTCGCCGAGGAGGAGACGTAAGTTAAAAAAAAATGGTGATTTAAAAAAAGGGGTGGTCGTGTGCTGGACGGGATAAGTTCTTTATATATTTTTTTGTTCTAGGATAAAGACTCTCCCACAGCAAGGGACCGACATGAAAAACAAGAAGAACGGTGCAGATGTCGCGCCAATCATATGGCTGGAGAAGATACTCGCACCACCAAAAGGGGATAAGAAATGAACAAAAAAAAAAGATAATAAAAAGAAGATAGATCACTTTTTTGTTTTTAATAAAGATTATGATTAAATATATATAATTTTTGATATACACATTATATTTATTGTAAAATAAACTGATTTTGTGTTAAGTAAGTCTATCTAAAATACGACAATTGGCTATCCTAAAAATACAACAATTGTATTAATTGTATTATTTCATATAACAATCTATAAAATAGTCTTCTCCCATAATGGCTTCTTCCATAATTATCCAAATAAACCTTTGTTGTAGCGCAAAGCTACAACAAAGGAATCAGCTGTAATACATTCTCTCCCGTATCCTCTCACGAGGAAACGAGAATACGCCACATCTCCCCCCTTTAAAATCCTTGCCAAATAGTTGCAAATAAGCGGTAAGCATTCATCATCACGTTGTATGACAGTCGTGGCCCGTTGTGCAGTTCAAAACAATTAATTTGCATATGTTATTATGTGCATAATTTGTTATAATAGCAATATGCGTACAAGTTATAATACAATAATAAAAAAATTAGACCATAGACAGAAGAATAAAATTGAGATCTTATGCATTTGTTATGGTTTGAAAAAGGTTTATTAATTGATATGTTTTTTTATTTCATATAACAATAACAAAAATAGGCTTCTTCCATAATTCTGCGACAAGCCTTTGTTGTAGCGCAGAGCTACAACAAAGGAATCAGCTGTAATACATTCTCGCCCATATCCTCTCACAAGGATACCAGGATACGCCACAGACTTCATTTATTTTAACAAATCTTTTAAAAAAAATTGTATTGTTAACCATAATTTTCTACAACTTTTTCATAGAAGCATTTGGTCTGACTATTTTGTTAATATTTTATTTTCATATAAGCATACTCAATAATTATTTCAATGCAATTTCATAAGATATTCTAGAGCTTAAAATTTTTTTAAAGTTGAACCAATACTTATTTTAAAAAAAATAAAAAAAACTTAATTAAATAAAAAAAAACAAATAATCCGATTTTGAACACTGCCCAATAATATTAAACTTATAGCTTTCGTCAGATGTTTTAAGCAAAAATTAAACTACAGGCTTTATATTCTGACTTGCATTTTATGGCCAGACGCATTTTCCCTTTTCTGTACATAGGAAAATTGAAAAGCCTTAAGAAGACTATTTTGTGATTTCACATTTAAAATATACTATTTTGTATATCAAATGAATAATTTTAATCTAAGACTAGTGCGATTTGTATAAAAAAAATACAGATATTTTAATAATTGATTAAGTTAAGTAAACAATAAAAATTTTTATCGAAAACAAAAGATTAAAAAAACATTCTCCTATTATTTTATTATGAGTTTTTGAGACTAAAAATCGCAAAAAGTGTTACTTTTGGCTGTTTTTTTTATTAAAAATGTTTTTAACAGGCTAAAGAAGGTAGGAATAGGGGGGGGGGGGGGAGATTATAAAATAGTATACATAATCTATAAAAACTCTTAAATCTGATATTTTTGCGCAATGTTACAATAATTGCAATGTAATTAAACGAAAGTTAGGCGTAAATTTTAAACCAACCAAAATATAAAAAAATTAATTTTTTGTGAAATCCGATTAATATCTCAAAGAGAATCTACAAATGAGTTTTTATTTTAATATAAATTTCATCCCCTTATACAAGAATTGTTAAAAGGTTACCTAAGGTTTAAAATTCTGTAACTTAAAATTAATTATAGAGAGTGTATAAATAGTTGGCATCCTAATATTATGTATAATGGCAAACAAACATACAAACTCCCCCCGCACCTAGATAATTATTTTACTTCCAACGAATGGGGCAATAAATAACAACACAAATTAGAGCCTGCCCAAAATATAAAGCTAAATTTAAAAAGATATTTTTATTTGATAGCTAAAGATTATCAATTTTTATCAATATAATGTTTCTCTTAGATGCCTAAACAAAAATTTGAATAATTTTTTACACAAAATAATCAATCGCCAAAGTTTTATAATAAAGACCACCTGCAAAGTGAGTTTTTATTTTTGTAAAACTTATAATTTTTTTATTTTTTAAAAAAATTTTCTAAAAATATTTCAAAAAAAATGCATTTTCCGTGGATGAACCAAATTTGGCAAGTTTTTAAAAATTTGCGTTTTTTTTACAAAATAAGATTATTCAAAATTTTGAAAATTTTCAGAAATTGAAAACTGACTTTGCACGTGCGCTGAAAAGTTTATGTAAATAAACCAATGCATTTTTTAAAATACGTACATATATAAAATAAAATTTTTAAAAATTGTGCAAAGGAAAACTAAAATTGCGCGTGGCCTAAACCACAAATATGTAGCACAGGTCAACAAATTTTTGCGAGTTATGAGCTAACTACGGACACTGGACAACAAAATTTGGACAACCCTAAGCATCATATATGGCAACTATTGTTTTTGGTCAAGTTTTTGGTGCTAATTACGAATATGATATCAGAATTTTAGCCAACCAATGCCCCAGATTTTTAGTTGTTTGGTGTCAAAGTTGAGCTTTTTTGATTTTTAGCGTTTTAAGCTTCTGTATCATAAAACCTATGGGTAGTAACAAAAGTTTAAAAATATATTTAAATTACAAAAACCTTCATTATTAACCTATGGGGTTTTAAATTTTTTATAATATTTAATTTTTTTTTATTTTTCAATTTTTATAAATTTAGTAGTTTTCGTCATAAAATTCGTCTTCTGATCCTAAATTAAAAGCAAATTGCTAATAATTTTGGTCTGTAATCTTGTTTAGATATGTTTTTTATAAGGAATCTGAATATGGCAACAGATTTATTGGAGAATTAATAGTTAAAGAAATTTTGTGATTTTTTTTCTAAACTTTGAACGCTATTAAAAAAAATTGAAGCATTAGAAAAAAACTAAACCCTGGATCGTTATCACAAAAAAATACTCTACAAAACCCTCGAAAAATCGTTTATGTTGTTTTTTTATGTTGTCCATTGTATTATAAATGTCGTATTTAAGTTTGGGAGTAAAATATTTTGCATTATCTAAATGCTGAGCTTGATGTACTAATAAATTCTCATTATTAGTGATGATAAATATTGGTTACAAGAAATTATTATATTAAAAAAAAAATTTTTAATTTTTTCTTTTTAGGGTGTTTTCAAGGTGGCGAAATTTGTCAAATAGGCCATGTTTTAAATAAGGATCTAAGGAGCCGAAAGTGGAACTACAGAAAACGAAAAATGCATGTGAGATAAAAGGCCATAATGGGGATGTATGCTATTATGTTTTCATAATATTTTGACATAGATATTTGTTGACCTGTATGATTAATCTAAAAACAGAACGAAATTTATTAAAACAAAGTCACCATCTGGTTTGAGCCATTTTTTGGCATAAAGGTAAGTTTCGAGCATTCGTTCATTGAGGAGCATGTAACCAAGGGGTTCTGATATAATGGTATCAATATGTTCACCAATAGAAATCTCCTCCACCTTACCAGATACAATTTCAATTATGTCACCTAAATGATTGGCAGCCACTAGGTCCTATAACAATTTTTTTTTAAAAATGAAGCAAACTTATATGGACGTTATTATTTTACTTAATTATATAGGTAACCTATATATTGAAGCTAGGACTTAAGCCTTGCAAAAATGGACATACCTTATATTATGAATTATTTTGCATTTATCCATTCCAATTTGGATTGTATTGAGGTTAAATAAAAGTTATGGAAATGTTAGTTCTCCTGTTATTTAAAGAGCTGGTTTTTAATTAATTTAAGTTTGGGTATCAGATCAAATGATATACTAAATTTTGCATGTGAGATGAATAAACCATACAAGTATGCTAATAACACTGGTCGACAAATTTCGACTTTTTGTCGGCGACCAGTTACAAACACATAAAATTTAAAAGAGTTTTTTGTGCTGATTCCAAATATCTTTTCCATTTTTTTCGAATAGGTCTAATTTTTTAATTAGAAGCGGTCAAAATCTTCAAAAACCTCAATATATGTCATTTTCAAAAGCAAATTTAACACCCTAAAATCCAAAAATTTTTAATAAAAAAAATGTAATTCTATAGGAAATGGCTTAAATAATATATTCGAATTAAAAAAACTGGAAAAAATTAATTAGTTAAGCAATTATTTAATTTTTAAGAAAAATATATGGCAAAATTGGCGCCTTTAAGTCTATCTCTTAAAATCCTTTTTAATGGTCCATGGGAATTTAATTTTTAATGTTATTTGCTTCAAATCCATAAAAAAGGTTTAGATAATTTATTTTAAGCTATTGGGAATATTTGATTATAATTATCTCCTTTATAAATCACTTGCTTACAAATAAATTTATGTAAAAAAAGTTCTGGTAAAAGTTTATAAGTAATCGAGGACATTATGATAGGGGCAACTATATATTGAACAATCTCAATTGGGTAAAGTAAGTCTAATTAACCTCTAGAGTGAATTTAAATTAAAAATAAGCTTACCAAAAATCTTTGAAGAGGTTTCTAAGCGTTAGACTTTATGGCGCCAAATACGCCTAATTCATTTTTTCTTAAAAATTAAATAATTGCTTAAATAATAAGATTTATTAAATTTTTTTGATTTAATTTAATTATTTAAGAATTTTCCTATAAAATTACAAGCTTTTTGTCCAATTTTTTTGAATTTAAGGGCACTATATTTGCTTTTGAAAATGACACATATTGGAGTTTTTGCTGACTTTAAACGGTTATAGTTAAAAAACTAGACCTATTCGGAAAAAATGGAAAAGATATTTGAAATCAGCTTAAAAAACACTTCTAAAATATACGTTTTTCTAATTGGTCGCCATTTTTTGTCGACCAGTGTAATTAAGGTGTCAAAATCTTAGAGGCCTGCTAAGCTATATTAATTAATCTTGGAAAAAGCTTTAAAACCTAAACCAGACCTATAGCAGATATATACATATAAAACTATAGGATTGGACAAATTTAATGACTCACCAATATAGTTTAAAAATTGTCAAAAACATTTATCCCTAAGAAAAGTATATTATATAATCTAACTTTCTAATAAGCCTATTAAAATTTTTCCCAATTGCAAGTTAAGGAAGGTTGCTATATTTAAAATATTTTTTGTATGTGTCTTAATTATATAAAAAAACACTTCACACATGTAAAGTCACAAATACAATTAAAACTGCTAAAAAAGTCATATATAAATTAAATTTTAAAATAAAATATATTATTAAACCTTAGCAAAAATAGCCATGGAACTTGCTTCAACAGCATAAACTTTTTTAGCACCCATGTAGGCTGCAAAAAACGAAAGGATGCCAGAACCTGCCCCTACATCCAGAATAACCTAGATATTTATAATTTCAATGTTTCAATCAGAAGGAATGTAAAAATTTAATCATTGCCCCAAGTTGTCTTTATAAAAACAATTATAATTTTGGTTAACATTATTTATCAATGACAAGTTATATGAATATCAATAAAAATTATAAGCAAGCAATTGTGTAGCAAAATTACATAAATTTTATTTTATTTTTAATAATATGGCTATTTGATGATAATTAAAACAACTTGCTTATATAATTAACCATATTATAAAATTTCATTTAAAGATACAATCCAGTAAATATAATCCTGAATTATAATTGTATGTCTTATAAATTAAAATTCTCAAAATTTAAACGCAAAACAATTAATAAAATAAGCATTTTTATGTACTGTGTTATTTTTAAGCCTATAATTTGTTAATTTGTATTATTCATATAAAAAATTAGAGCTAACCAAATTTATAAAATTAAAATGACTTTAAAAAATTGAAAAAAAATTCCCAATAATATTATACATTAATAATACCTTATCTTTAAAATCAGATGTATTTGAAAATATAGCTCTGTAATATGTATTCGTCCTGATAGTATCCTGCATCATATTTTGCTGCTGATTTAATAAACTATAAAACTAAAAAATTTATTTTAATATAAATTACATGAAAATATTGTTTTTCAGAGCTCTCTTCAGTTCTTTGCTGAAAAGCATTTGAATTGTTTTCATTTGGTGATTCAAACAAAGACTTTACTTGAAAAAATTCTACATAATAATAATCAATATAAGAGTATTTAACAAATTTAGATAGAACTTTGAACAATTATTTACCTTCGTCTTTATCAAGTTTGATAATGTGGTTTAAACATAATATACAATTTTTATCCAAATACTTTACCATATCTTTTTTAATAGAAAATGAGAGGTTTTGCTTTGTATCTAAAAAAATGTAAAGGCATTTTGGCAATTTAATTAATCAAAAATATTAAGTACTATAGATTTGTATATTAACACCACCGCCTTCTTTTGAAAATGTCAAAGATGATTGTTCATATGGGGAAAGCAATGGGGTTTCCAACTCAATACTGGCAACAAAAGCTGATTCAATTTTCATATTTAAAAAAAATGTGCCTGGTTTTTCGAAAAGAACAGTTGACCGATTGGTAGTGTGGAATTAATCGAATTTTTTCTTTTTAGCACGTTCAAAAATTTATTAAAACTTATATCTAGAAAAAAATAGCACATTATATATTCTAGTATAAAATTTTAAATATAGGATTATGTTGTAATACTCTTAACTTAACTGCCCTTATTTATTTCAACTATACAACTTATTAAATATTAAAATATTTATTCACAAGTAAAATTCTTTTATTCATATAAAATGCAACATCAAAATATATTAATTCCATAATATGATCTATGGTGTGGCGCCGATTACCGGCGCCACTAACAATACTATTTTTTGTGTTAAAATATATTTAATTTCTAACTTTTATATAAGAATTTGAAAAACTAAAAAAATCAATAATGTTTTAATAAATATTAACTTTTCTCGTGATCACGACACCTCCATTGGCTTCCTAAAAAAAGAATTTTTTTTTTTAGATAAAACTTTTTTTTTATTTAATCCTAATAACTTAAACCTCTTTTTTTTTACTTCTTATTATTCAAGTCCCTTTTTCTTTATTTACCCTTATTTCTTAAACTTTAACCTTTTTTTTTATTTTTAGTTACTCACAACTATTTTACCTTTTTACTTTCATTTTTGTGATCCTAATCTTAGGTGGTCTCTCTTTTTAAATTTTAATTACTGGGTTACACTTTTATCTGTTTTTTCAACCCGGCCTAAAAGTTAATCGGAATAATTTTAGTTTACCTAAAATTTCCATCTTTTTACTTTTACCTATATGAGTGGTTATTTATGTATGCTTTAAGCATTTTCATTTCAGCTATCCTAAATTAAAAATTTCATTTTAATTTGGCAGCCATCCTAAATTAAAAATTTCATTTTAATTTGGACAAAATATAACCACGCCTCTAACTTATTCCTTATTTTTTTTATGGATGTTTTTAATGAGTAAAATGACGGCTTAGGCCATACAAATTTTAACCCAATTCATCCAGCCTAACTGCCCTTTAATTTTTTTTTAACTTTTTAGACCTACCTACCAATTAATGACCCAATCTGTCCATTTAAATATCTTTAAATTGAGACTTGACCACCACTAGCTAAATTTTCTTTTTAACTTAATTCTCACAACTAAATAATTTCATTTATTTTTATCTTAATTTTCTTTTTAAACTTTATAAAAAAATATAATCTAATATACTTTTATCTTTTCAAGCTTTCCCAAAAAAAATTTTATGGAATGGAAGCCAATATATGATTACCGTGCACATCTGTAAATAAATTTTTTCTTTAATGGCATGGGCAAGTCGATTGTGCATCCAGGGTTATTTGTTCTCGTCGGCTAACGCTTGTTTGCACATCCCACTCGTTTCGCGTTCTCGGCAGTCATTTTTTCGTTTTTGGAGAATGAGCCTGATGAGTGTATATCGGACCACAGGGCAAATACATTACGAACTTCAATTTCATCCTCCCTTTTGCGTATCGGGGTACTCAAAGCCCCAACCTTGATATCGTGTGGTCTATTGGCCACCATCCACGGTGCGATTTGAAAATAACCGTCGTTTGAAACATTATGAGCAATGGAATAATATTTGGGTACCATTTGTCCATTGAGATCTTGATATTCCATGAGATCGAATTTGACAGCTTTGGCGTCGGAAGGCAGTCCTTTAGGCTCACATTGCATTATGTAAGGTCGCTAAGAATTTTGTGTCCAATTCATATCTCGTCGCTTCGTTTTTTATCCGCTTCCATAAGAATATTTTTTTTAGGTAAATAACTATTTTTTACCTATGCTTAAAACAAACATATGCCACATCTCCCCCCTTTAAAATCCTTGCCCAATAGTTGCAAATAAGCGGTCAGCATTCATCATCACGTTGTTGATGACAGTCCCAAAATCTTTTTCCTTAATTTAACCTATTTATCATTTTATTTTCTAACTACCCAAATAAACTATCTTAATATTTTAGGCTAAGCCTTAGGTATCCTCAACTCGTCTACGGAGGAGACCTCTACCCAAAAATTCCAAAATACCCCCAAAAAATTATCAATTATTTATCTTTATGCTTTTTTTTCATTTTATCCCTTATACTTTTTTCCAAATAATTAACTTTTTTTTTTTACCCTATTTTGGTAATCAGGTAGAGATAATTAACACCTACTGCTTACTCCCTTTTTTTTTATCAAAACAAAATTAATCACAAAAGTAATTAATAAATAACTAAAACCCTCAAATTTTATTTAATATTTGATAACTTTTTCTTTATCCAATCCCCTAATTTCCTCCAATCATTATTTTAAACACCATTTTTTTTACTTGTTCCTAAATACCCTTTTTTTTTTGGCTAAAAATTTTCTTGTTTTAATCTATTCTATCTAGGTTAGCTTTTTCTTTACCAAAAACAAAAACTTTTTTTTTTTTTGAAAAATCGATATTCATATACTTTACAGAAACAGCTAATTAATTGTGGTTACTGGAAACATCTAATTAATTGTGCTAATGTAAACATCTAAATACTGGCAACAGCTAACTAATTAATGGATTATATCTAACATAGAATTCATTAAAATTACATGGGTTATTTTATACATCTAATTAATTGGTAATGGAAACATCTAATTAATGGTGTTAATGTACCTATGTAAATAATTGCAACAGCTAACTCACTAATGGATTCTATCTAACATAGAATTAATTTCTACTAAAACAATGTTAATATCGAATTTAGGCGGTATCATACAAAGATAAACATGAGAAAGTACTAAAATTAACTGTATTAAATATAATGTATTTAAGCACGTGTCTTTAAATGGTCAGCATGCCTTACCAGATTCCCCTCTTTTATTTTTATCTCGTATTGGCCTCTGGTATTTTCATTAATTACCTCTCCCAGCACAAATGTTTTATTAGGCATGTAAGCCCACACTAACTCTCCTTTCCTTTTTCCCGCTTTAGTATTATAAAGGCCTTCTTTCTCCTCGTTCAAAAAACTAAGAGGTGTTCTAGCCTGTCTACCGAAAAATTTTTCCATTATACTTTTGTTTTTAGGCACATCATTATGGTATAATCTTAGTAACCAAAATTTACTTTCGCCATTTTTTTCTTTGTTTAACCAAGTTTTAATAATGCCTACAGCTCGCTCCGCCAATCCATTTGATTGGGGATGATACGGAGGAACTAAAATGGACCTTATACCCCATTCTTCACAGACTTTTTGAAATTCTTTTGAAAAAAAACGCAGGGCCTCGGTCGGAAACAAGGGTTCTTGGAATGCCGTACATTCCACACCAGCGTTTGATATTTTTTATGAGTACTGCGGAGGTTAAGGCCTGTATCCAAGCTATTTCAATATAACTTGAACAAGCATCG
This sequence comes from Acutogordius australiensis, assembly GCA_030555515.1. Taxonomy (NCBI): domain Eukaryota; kingdom Metazoa; phylum Nematomorpha; class Gordioida; order Gordea; family Gordiidae; genus Acutogordius; species Acutogordius australiensis. The sequence continues at coordinate 44,912,586 of CM060243.1, read as the reverse complement.
ACCGCTACTAAAAATTTTTTTTTTTTATTATATTCTCCAAAATCTAAATGTACCCGGCTCGGATGGTTATTTGTTCCCATTTTGATTTTTTATTAGCCCTTGGTAATGCCGAATTTTGTTGACAAGCTTTGCAAGACCTAAGGGTAACTTTAATACTGTCATTAATTCCTAATTTTATGTCGACCTCGATACCTTTTAAGCATCCTAAGGTACCGTCGAAAATAGTATCATATTTATTTAAAATTTTGTCAATATCATCCCGAAAAGCTTTTATACAATTCTTAATTATCATATAATCTTTAACATACAATGATTCTTTATCATTTTTATCATCCTTTAAGAGGGTCGGTTTTTGAAAAATGTCCCAATAATTGGGCCCTAGAGTTTGAATTATATCCCACAATAATATATTTTGCATGCCCTCTGAAATCCAGAAACGACAAACAATATTATTATGAGGTAATATAACCTCAATAAATTCATTGAAAACTATTTTACTTCCATCGAACTGATTAGCCACTAGCTCTTTTTTAGTCGTTTCTATACCTGGACATAAATTATTCAATTGATTTCGACTTATAATGGAGATCGCTGCTCCTGTGTCGAACAAAAATTTTATATTTACTCCATTAATATTTAAATTTATATTAGGACACATTATTTTTGCGTCATTATTTACAAAATTATATATTAATGTATCCTGTGCTGTATTATTTTCGCCGACTTTTACCACGGAGGAAGGCACGGCTTTTTCACTTCCTCCTGTCGCCCTAAAAAATGATCAGGTTTAGGCTGTACTTTTTCTTTCATCACTCTATATGGGACATTTACAAAAGGTGACTCATTGACCTTGGACATTGTTGGTTTATACCAACATGAGTCTTTATTATGCCCTTTTCGTTGACACACCACGCAGAATTTTTTTATCAGCCAACATGCGCTTATCGGATGCCCTAGCTTTTTACAATAAGCACATGATAGTGGCCGTCTTTTATAATTAACAGGTAAATCCTGTCTTGCGTGTGGTATACTTTTTAATTCTTTTTCTCGAATATTAATAGACTTTACCATTAAGGTAGCGTCTAAATTTTCGGAGTTTATCTTTTCTCCAGGATTCCCACGTTCTAATGTCGTGGTAGAATCCTCATTTTTAGTCACATTAGCTAAAATCACTAATTTTTCTAGTAACCGCCCCAAATTGTTTTCCCTTTCCCTCATACAATGTACCTGTACTCTTCTCTTTCCGAATTTATATCCAAGAATCAGAGCAATCATCGGTCCTAAGATGCCTATAACGTATCTAAGAGCATTCGAATCAAAAATATTCGAACTCCCCGAATCGAATATATCCAATAGAATAAGTATATAAGGATGAGGAGGGTTGAAATTAAAGCCCATTGTATCCAAAAATAAAATTTGTTTTTTGTCTAATTTTCAAAAAAATCAACAATTTTTCGCTAAAACTTTTTATTTTATTTTTAAATATTCGTTTCAACAAATTAAAATCCTTTAACTTACTTATCTTCAAATGGTCCAATGGGAATTTTATTTTGAATCCGCTGTAGAATAGGTCGCCTCGCAGCGCCAAAAAAAGTATGTTGTAATACTCTTAACTTAACTGCCCTTATTTATTTCAACTATACAACTTATTAAATATTAAAATATTTATTCACAAGTAAAATTCTTTTATTCATATAAAATGCAACATCAAAATATATTAATTCCATAATATGATCTATGGTGTGGCGCCGATTACCGGCGCCACTAACAATACTATTTTTTATGTTAAAATATATTTAATTTCTAACTTTTATATAAGAATTTGAAAAACTAAAAAAATCAATAATGTTTTAATAAATATTAACTTTTCTCGTGATCACGACAGATTATAGTTTGCAATTGAAAGTTTTTAGATTGATAGAAATCAATATTTAATCATAAGAAGCACGCAAAAAAAGGCTTTGTTAAAGGAGTGCCAAGTAAAATTATATTGTAAAAAGTTCCATATTTTAGACAACCCAAATAAAATTTTTATTTAAGTTTAACTTTAAATTAACCCGAACTAAATAAAATTATAAGGTTACCCCTGCTTTATTTTTAATCTCAGTAAACGTTCTCCACCTTATTCATAAACTACATAGATATGCTAATGCATAACCTATTATTATATATTTTAAAAAATTTTTTTATTTTTTTAAATTTTTTAATCCATATTAGCTGGGCCGTTTATATCGACCACAGCACATATTAAATTTTAAATATCTATATTACAATATATTGTTAGCCAATTTTTTGACTTTTTCTTTATCCCGCGAGTAGCACTGTAGGATCTATACGGACCGCAGCACTTTATTGATTTTGATTATCTTCAAATATAATATATATTATTGGCCAATATTGACAATTTTCTTAAATATATAATACACAAAATTAATCAATATTGGGTCTAAGTCTAACAACAAAATTTGTTTTGAATATAAAAAGAAATCCGTTACCCTATATAGTAGATTTCAATGTTAAAAATCATCAAATTGCCTCTAGCGATTAGCACTGGGGTATATGCAAATTCCAGTTTCTAAATTTTGAATATCCTTTAAAATGTTATATATTATTGGGCAAAATTTGTCTTTTTTCTTTAATATAGAATAAACAAATGTAACTAAAATTTGGTGTAGGTCCAATACTAAATTTTAAATTTAGAAATAGAATCGGGGTCCATTTGTACCCACCCTCTCAATTCAAATGTTGAAATCATGATATTGTCTCTTTTTAAATTTTAACTATAACCTTTAATCTAATAATTTTTTCAAATAATTTTAATTATTAAGTGTACAAAATGTTTTTATTGTATAATAATGCTAAGAATTATATTTTTTTCTCTTTAATCTAGTTTTTATGGTAAATAACAGCCAAAATTTTTTTTTAAATAATTTTTTTCATGAAAATTTTTAAATTGTTCTACAACGTAAAAGCACGACGAGTGAAATTGATGCATTTAATTTATTGACATGATTTATTAAATGTAATATGGAAAAACGAAAAGTTTCAATTTTACAGATTTTTTTCTACCTTGTTTCTAATTTCCAATATTTATTAATTATAACTTATAATAAGCACTTATTTTTCTTTAAAATTTAAAAAATAAAGATTATTGCTTAAAAACTCTAAAAATTATAAAGGTTTATATTTGGGGTCCTTATGGACCCCACTATACCATTCGCTTTACAAAAGTCCCACCATACCATTTGCTGGTTAAGTATATAAAAATTATTTATTATAATTTAGTCTAAGTCCAATAACAGAAGAAATTAGAAATTCTATTGAAGTCTATATTAACCCTAAACTTTCATTTTAATGTTAAAAGCTACTGCCTAAGGTAAATTCAGAAAAATTTGCACATTTATTTAATTTTGAACTAACTTAACCTTAAACTATATCACATGTTGGGATATTTTCTAGGTTTTCTGTTTTATTTTCGTTCCGTACAAATTTAGGTCCCATTGGAGCCAAAAATAGCTTTTAATAATATTATTTTATAAATTTTTTTTATGAATCTTTTATAAAATGTTCTACCTGACCTAAACACGATTTAATCAAAAATATAAATTTAATTTATTTATGTTTATTTAATGTGATATAGAAAAAAAATATTCTAATTTTTCAGATTTATACTTTGTGTCAAGTAAAACTTGTAATATTCCCTAATGTTAACTTATATTAGTTAATAATAAAAGAGAAAGTTCAAAATATTAAAAGAATAACGGTCATAACTTTAAGACTCTTGAAGTTTTACATGTTGCATTAGCGTTACAAATTTCTCACCTTACCATTCGCAGGTTAAAGACAACATTTTCAGCTTCGCCAGGCAAAAACACAAAACATTTATAAATATTTTATGTTTTTGTCCTGGAAGAAGCACGAAACATGTTTCAACATCCTAATTTTGTAATCCTAGACCTTGACATGCGTATCACACTACCAGCACATTAAAAACAAAATTTTGTTAAAAAATATGCTGATTTGAATTAGTTTGTAATTACATACTATTGGTTCTTGAAAAACTGAATTTATTTCGTGTCAATCCGCTCTTTCAGGTCACGAGCAGCTATAAAATAAAAATAAAATTTCCTTTCAGTTTCTATCAAAATAAATTAATGTTTCGCCTAAAATAATGTTTTGGGCAATTACACCTAATTTAAGAGCATATGTAAGTAATAGCTTTTTTTGTACTATTTCTAGATCTTAATTTAACAAAGGCATCGCCATAATAAAGTTGAGTTAAGGGTAAAATAAAGGATGTCCCCGGTAATGTCGGTGTTTCTTTTAAATTTAACTGGAGCATGGAGGATCTTAAGTACCTGCTAAAAAATCACCTCACGGAATCTTTATTTGTGGCCGCCTTACACATAAGGGCTTTATCACTTTTGATTCATTCATAAACGTTAGCGGAGCTTGGAATATTACCCATTCGAGGTGAGTATTTTTAACTAACTTTACTCTCACTGTCTATATTAACATCAGTTCGATAAATTGAAATAAATTGGTTAATTTATGAGATTACCCATCCTATTTTTAATATTGGGTAACCGTTTTTATTTGGTCAAACATTGTGCCAGCCACAAACATTAAAAATTTAAGATGAAGCAAGGGTAAAAATGATATTTAAACAATGATTTTTTAAAAGATCAGTTGGGTTCAGGTCCTATCAGGATATTAGAGATAAGGCTAGTATGTAGATTGTTTTTTAGCAGATTCAAAAATGATCATTGATTTTTGTAGACTTATTTTCAGAGCCGTAATCAAGATTTACCAATAGGGGGGAAAGGGCACCATAAATTTTTTTGCTTTTTTGCCCCTTACGGTGACAAGCGCAGGAATATTTTGAGGCCTATAAATAATAGCCTATTAGAGTTAAAATTTGTTTTGTTAACTTTAATATTTGCACGGAATAGTTATTTTAAATATTGATTAGTTTGATTTATTTGGCGTTTGTTGTGAATTTCAGCGACTTTAATTTTATATGGTAGCTAAAGGTACTATCATTGTTAAAGAGAAATTGGCAAAATTTTATTCATACAACGTGTACAAACTATACAAAAGCCTATTAATGATCGCATCTTCGGGAATTCCGACAAAAATCTGTAGTTTCCTTAATATAAACAACACATTTTGGATTTAGAGAATGTTAAACTGTCTTGCAACGCCAAATATTATTAGTGCGAGGTACAATAATAATTAGTCGCCTTTGTGTAAAGATCCTGAATTTGCTTCTATACCCCACTTTTATGACCATCCTACACCCGTCGTGGGATCGCCTTACAAGATTGTTTAAAATTCGTTTTTATGCAAATATTGAGTATGCTTTGCGTAATGTCTGCCATTTAATAAATTTTTGTCATACCTTTATATAGTGGAAATTTTTATGGTGATTAGCAGATTCGTTGATAAAAGTAAAAAAATCATTTATCGTCCAAGTTTAATATATCTTTGTACAATTAAATGTTATTCGAATTTGATAATTTTTGGGCCTGGCCCACTCGACTCATATCGTTTCAACCTAGGAGTCGGCCCGTTTATTTTTTTAATTATCCTCTGCCCGATCTGGTTTTATATATCAAATAGAGCCCAAAATTTAATATTTCAAGCAATGAGTTTTGTGCAATTAAATTTAAATACAATACAGTTGAAACCTTTTTAATATAATAATATCGTTTGTTTAAGTCCATAAAGATTGGACGACCTTGTTGAGAGCATGTAAATTTGGTTGTTCTACACTTAACAAGCACAATTGAACCTAATTAAAAGTTAAATTTTTGACCGCCAACAAATCCAAAAGCCGTCCATTTTTCTGAGAACCTAGGCAAACCTAGGCCTCCGGCGCGCATTAGATCTTAAACTCTAGGGGGCTGCAATAGCATTAATAGTGGCAGATAGGAAAAAGGTATGGAGAAAATTCTACTAACGCAAGTTTTTGAGTCCTTATTAATGGCTAGAAACAATATAAGTATAAATATGGCGCCTGATCTTTAATTTTAGTTACAATCAATAGTAAGGGTTATAAACAGATCCGGTCGATTATAAGGGCAATCCAAGCAATGATGGGCGTCTAAACTAATTTTACCAAATACTAAGGTTTTTGTAGCAAAAATAAATTGAAATTACGAATTTTAAGCGCCTAGAAACAGCTGGCTTTAGGTGTTAATGAATTACGGACCTTGGTTACAAAATTAACTTACGCCGAAAAAGGGGGCCCCGAACCAAGTTTGACTCTCCCCGGCTACGGTTCTTCTAATGTTGTGTATCATTTCACCAGATTTTTTTTTTAAATATATACACGTAAAGGTATTTTTGATATAAAAAAATATTAACATCAAAGACGGAGGAGTATTGAAATAAACATATCCATCGAATATGGACAAAATAATTCTAGGAAGAAAGAGAAATTTACACACAAACACCTACTCTTATCAATGTAGGCTTAAAAAATTTATAAAATTAAATTTGAAATTTTTTTAATATCTTGATATTCATAGCCAGATTAAAAAAATATTCCTAAGAAATATTAATGATCTCTTACCTGTGTGCTATGTTTATGGTTCAAATGTTAGGTAAAATTCCAATTTAAATTTTTTAATTGGCCCATAAAGTTCGATGGCAAACATTCCCGTCATCCAAGTAGGAGGTTGGGGGTTCGACTCCGTGCATAGGCGTTTTTTTGGAAACCAGACCCACATGTGCGACCACTTTGAATCTGCTGATTGACTTACTACGGCATTAAATCCTAAACTTTGTGCCTAAGGCTACGGTTAATTCTAAATTCAGGAATTGTCAAAAAAAAATTATTTTTAATAAAAAAAAATTAACTGCTAATATCAAAAAATGAGAGAATAAATGCAATTTAATCGTGTAGGAAATGCTAAAACACATTTAAAAAAATATTTTTCCTTAATTTTATAATTTTTTTTTACACGTTGTTGCGTAGTGCCCCCATTCGTTGGAAGTTGGTAGTAAGACTGAGCTTGAGGGCAGCTAGGGATGAATTGATCGAAAGATCTGTAGGAGAGATAGGAGTCCCGCGGTTGAGGCTATGAGCCAGTGTTGTATAGCGTCAAATGCTGATTTTCAGTCGTAGTATTTTAAGCTACCTTAGTGGTAATCAAATGTGATGTCGAAACTTTTCGCTAGCCACAGCCAAATGTGAGAGCCTGACCTAAAAATCTAGGTGGTCTCTGCGAACAACTCTTACTATGATTAAGTCCTGAAGTTTAGCACTGTTATAAAATAAAAAGTTCGAACCCAAAACCCATTTTTCCTTTTAAATTTTGGAGCATACCGAGCTATAAAAATTTTTGACCTTTTATCCAATTTACTTAAATATTTATTTTTTACAAAATATTTTGTGCCAACATTTAATTTTTGGCAAAGTTTGTTGAAGTATAGTTGATTTGAATTGAGAACTTATGTCTAAATTTCTGTTTTTATAAACCTTTTTAAAACTATTCTCTGCTAATATATAAGCTTTTTATTATTAAGATTTATGCATTTAAAATGGTAAGTTTTTTTGCCATTTTTACCAAATATTTTAAACATTTCACCTAACATAATAAACGTAGGCCGGCAGACTGAAAGCTTATATTTAAAAGATGTCTAATACTAATCCGGTAATACTATGTTTCATAAAGGTTCTAATCGATATGTGAATATGTCGGACATATATTTTATGCATATCAATATATTATTTACGATGTCCAATTATTATTTTTCATTATATTCAGCTAAATAGGTCAAATTGTAGTTAATTTGATCTATATCAGCCATTTATCTATAGGTAAAGTAATTATTTCAGGATTACGCCGGAAAAGGTCGTTTTTTGGCGTATTTTGTGCAGAGGATTTGGCAGATAGCCATTAAACATCTGTTTTAAAACTGTTTCTTCCGGGCATTTACTTCCACTATGGTTTACCGTTCAACCATTGCTTATTTTCAAACCTCAGCAGGTAGTCACGCAGAGTTATATGGGATAAAATTGAATGACAAGTGCTGCTCCTAACTGCATTGCACTTATATTTCGTAACTTGAGCTAGCTTTACCTGACCCCGAAATACAAATGTCAGACTGAGTCATGCTATTTTTCGATGTTTTAAACTTGAACATATATATTTAAATCTTTTGTACTAATTTTAACAAATTACGGATAAAAGTAATTATGTTTTGTGTTTTCCCTCATATCCTTACCCTCTACCATGGGCGCCATATCCATATAGCCTTCCTTCGATTCGTTAATCCTATTAAATCATTTATTTGTTGGTCTAAATTAATTTTCGGGCCAATTATGGCATACACAAAAGGGTCTGTGAGTCGGCCATGAGAGTTGCATATTCGGTATCGCAATTAAAAAAGAACCCCCTTTTGGAATCAATAATTTCAAAGAGAAGCCTATTGCATAAAACCCTGTACGCATATGTACTTCGACTAAAAGCTATTGGAAATGTAGTATAAAATAGTATAAAAACAATTGTTCGCCATAAAATGCGGATTGGAGAAAAAATTTCAGCGGGGGTGCGTTGAAAAACTGTAGAGGCAACAGCTGCAGCATAGCATGTCATTTGAGAAAATTTTACCTGAAAATTTCGAGATAGGAACTTGCCCTATCCGGTAACATAAATTAGAACAAGAATTTTTTTGAAATATAAAATGCGTTTCTCAAATAATTTTTAAATATCCACGACATTTTCAACACGTTATCTGTCTAATTGCTATTCGCCCCTGTTTACTGTTTGCCTCGAGACGATACATATATATTATGAAATACTATTTATTATCTGATACTATATAATATGGGTATATGCAACAAAAACTTGGTAGTAGAGGAGGATATTATGTCAACAAACATATATACATATATGGATAAGATTTTTAAATGTAACGTATAGTAAGGTAATATATAAATTTTATACGTTTGAATTATTGCCACAAATTATAACAGATTTTTTGTCTCTGGGGCCATTAGTTGTTATACAGACCGGCCAGGGCCATCAAAGGCCTGGTCAGGTTTAATTTATTTTATTTAATTTTGGATCATCCCACTAGGGCATGTCAAAACTCCGGAGTCAGAAGAAGTTCATAAACTCCGGAGTTTTTTATTAAAATTTGCTAGTTAATATATGTAATTATTACATAATTAGCTGCTCTTTCATTTATTTACAACTTTCATTAAACAAAAATGAGTTTTTCTACAAAAATACAAATTCCAATATTTTCAATAAGCTAATGTTTACTAGCAAATTCCAAAAAACTAAAACTCCGGAATTCCGGAGTTGATGGACTCCTTCCCGACTCCCGGAGTTTTGATATGCCTTACATTCCACTCATATTGTATCCAAAATCCCTTTCCGGAGTTGATGGACTCCTTCCCGACTCCCGGAGTTTTGACATGCCTTACATCCCAATATTGTATTCAAAAGCCTCGTTTTATATACTATGTAACAAATAACATAATTTAATTTGTATTTAATTAGTACATTAAATTTAATTATTGCGCCTTTTAATACAACTAAGCTGTATTTAGATATAATGTAAATATTAATCGATTCGCGGAGATAGGTTTGTAAAAACAAACAACACGTCGATACCGACGACCGTGCATTCATTTTCTCTAACGTAAAAAATATTGTTAAAAATCAATCTTTTTAAAATTTTTTTTAAGATATAGATCGTCAGTAATAACGATGATTATATTTGAGGACTACGTTATATGAGCTTTTGATATTCCTTATTATATAAAGCGTGCCTGTTTATATAAAAAACCGACTTTGTATGAATCCCAAAATATCTTGATCCTCGAAAAACTCCTTCCTCTAAATAGGTGGATATGGAGGGGGGGGGGGGGGGGGGGGTCAAATTGTTGTCATAATATTTACATAAATGGATATCTAATAGGAATGATTATATTGAGCCTAATGGATGCGGTCTTATTTTTATAATCTTATAAAACATATGTCCTTAAAACAACATCAAATGGCACCAGTACAGCCGGAAAAAGTTTTTTTTCCACCTTCTTTGCATGGATTACTTAAATTATGGTCGATCAATCAAGGAAGCATTAGAAAGACAACATTGTAAAAACAATTAAAATTTTGATGAACCCCCCCCCCCCCCCCCCCCCCAAGCATGCCATATCCCCACCCAAATTGAAAATTTTTAGTGCATATCCCCACCCCCCCAAACTAAAATACCAATTAAATATAATTTAATTACATTTAAAATATTTTTAAATATTTAAACCCCCCCTTCCCCCAAGCGCTACGCCCTTGTTTTATAGGGAGTGGCCAAAGCCTAAATACTTTAAACTTCGATCTTACATATGATTTTTCCCATATAAGTGCAAATAACACTGGTCGTCAAAATTTAATAAATGCTGTGTAAAAGAAGAAATATGTTTAAAAATGAAAATTTTTATATAAGCCAAAAACACATTGAATTGTATGCAAAAGGCACACTTTGTTGCCAAAAAATAACATTTACGAACATTACAAATTATATGATTCAAAAAGATCATTGATTTATAGAGAATTGTTTTAGAACCGTAGCCAGGATTTTCAAAAAGGGGGGAGGGAGGCACCCAAAATTAGATTAAATTCACTTTGCACGTGCCCTCAAGAAAAATTTAAAATTTAAATATAGTTTGAAGGCCCCAAATTTTTTCACCTCCTTACCAAAAAAAAATATATAATAAACCTGCAAGTAGTTTTAACAATAGGAAAAAAGGGAAGAAAAATTAATACTATTGAACATGGAAAAAACCATTTCAATCGGACTCCTAGGTAGATCCTTAAATAATTAATTATGTAACAATAAACATAAACTTTATGCAAAAAAATTTTAAATTTAATTGAAGTCTGAACGCGCCCTAATATATGATACTGAGAGAAATTTTGACAATAATAGGAAAAAAGTGAAGAAAAATTATGTAAATAATTTCATCAAATACGGAGAAAATTCTAGGAAGTTGGCATTTACGCCAACAAACGATCGCTTCTTTAAAAAACGGAATAAATCAAACTTGTTAATATCAGTTTTTTTAATTTTTCAATCGCTAACCATCATATAAAAATATAAAAAATTCATAATTTTTTTTTAATGATCCATTATATCAGTACCATCTTAATAATTCCAATATTGGGTAAAATTACATTTTTTATAATGGACCATTACTTAATATCGAAACTCGATATATAAATTCAAGTTTTCATTTGAAAATTAGAGTTTAATTTAAATAAAATTTTTTAGCCCCTGGCCTCCTAAAAATTTTACAAAATGTATGCTATAATAGGTTGTTTTTTTTAGTTGAGGTATCACATAAAGTTATTGTATTTTTTTAAGACTCTCTTAAATACTTTTTTACAATTTTAATCGTTTTCTTAAAAAATATAAAATAATTAAAAATTTGGTATTTAAATTGAACCAAATTATCCTTCTCACCAAAACAAAATAAACGAAAAAAAAATTTTTAACCAAATTTTAAAGGGATATTATAGGAAGAGAAAATTTTATGTTTTATGAAAATTTAAGTCTAAATGGTTATAACATATTAAAATAAAATATTTATTAACCATTTGATTTAATTTAAATATGAGTATATCGTCTTTTAAAATCCGTTTGCCATTTTTTTTCTAAGTACCTTTATATATTTCATAATTTTTTATTTTATGCAAAACTACTCGTTTATTTTTTATGTTGCTAAAAACATATAATATTAATTTTATCTATAGATAAATTTGGCTTTCAATTTATGTGTATCGTAAAATTCAATTTAAAATTTTTGGAACCATTCTTATGATTACCTATTTAATTTTTTTGATTTTAGATTGTTTTATATTAAAATTTATTTTGTTTCTAAGCCAATTAAAAATGAGCGAATTGCAACTTGAATTCATATATAATGAACAATTTTTTTTTTACAAAAATAATCAAAATTTGGAATTACAATGACAAAGTTATTGACTCGCAAATATGGAAAGGTGTAGGAAGATTTTTTGGTTAAATAGGTATAAATAGTTTCGTCAGCAATTTAAAAAAAATTAATGTGTAATAAACTTTGCGTTGTGAAAGTTTTTGTCGGTATGTTATGAGACGCAGGCACGATTCTAGACCCCTATTTGGGTGGGCAGTGGCCCCCTAAAAAGGTTTAAATGGTGTACATGTATATTTTTCGCCGTGGCCAAAGATCACGGCTAATACTACCGCTGAAGGTGGCAAAAAAAATTTTCTGCCCCCACTAGATTTTTTTTTGCCCCCCCCCCCCCCCCCCCCCTAAATTAAAAAAAGCTAGAATCGGGCCTGGATGAGAGATATAACTGTCTTAATTCGCATTTTTAGGGATTAGCCTGTTTGGCAAACACATATAGGAGCAATCTAAGCGTTAATTTAGTAAGATTGCATAATGGGCCTACATTTCAAGGACGCCAACAGTCATCTACATTATGTTTTAACTCAATGCGAAATGTAAGGTTGGAAATTTTTTTATAAAGCTTTGATATATTTACTATCTCATTCTAAAAAAAATACACTGGGTTTGAGGATTCTCCCATACTTTTCCCCATATAAGAGCGCCACACCCGATTGGAATCTTTTAACCCGGACAAAGCAATCAACATTACCGACGGGTTTAATAACAAGATTCGTTCACACGCCAGCGACCTAGGTTTTTAGCCTAGGCTCTTACCTTAGGCATATTATTTAGTGCCTACAGCCTAGGCAGACCACTGCAACTTTAAAAAAAGCTCCCTGTGCACGGATTTAAACTCGCAACCTCTTAGGTGTTGCCACTAACGTTGAGCCGATATCTTACTCCCTTTGACTCAACAAGCTGTTTCATAACTTTCTCTTCAATATTCCTTAGGGAATATAAAATAATGGCTACATTATTAAATATTAATAAAATTTACCCAATTTCAATATTTTTCAAAAAATAAAAATTTTTGAAAAATCATTTAGTAGATTTCTTGTTTCCAAACTTTTATCCATATATAGGAGCCTATTAAATTTGAAAACAACCCCGTCTCACAATGTGCATAGGAGACAGCTTGAGGGCAGTAATTAGTTCAGAATAAGTTGAATTGTGGTAGCTTCAGAAACGGGGAAAGCCCATTTTTCTGTTAAACTAAAATTTTCGTTTTTCAAAATTAAGAAGAAATTGGGTTATATTTTTCAATAAATTAATTACAAGATTTAAGATTATCTCTTGATAAATTTAATATAGTTATAATTAATTTTTTTAATCTGTCATAAAATGAATGAAAAAAAAAATTTGAGTTTGGTCGATGGGTTTTTTTCCATCTCTGGTTAGCTCACATTTCTCGTTGATCAAATTTGAAATTTTAAGACTTTTAATTTATTTTAATACCTATATTTTGAGTTGATTTTTCCAAACAAATATCAATGTCTCAAATGTAAGTTTATGAAAACTTAACAGAATGCATTGCATATCTAAAATAGCCTTATCTTATATATATTATCCGTTTTTCCTAGTCCACCTTCGGCTCCTTAGATCCGTCCACATCAAAAAATGGCATTTTTTGACTAAATTGACAGATTTCAATTATACCCAAAAAATAATGAATTTAAGAACATTGTTTTCATATGTATTCCTTTGTAACTTATTTTTATCATCACAAACAATGGGAAATAAATTATATCAACTTACATCAGCATTTAGCTAATACAAAATATCTCGTTTAAACTGAAATACGACACGATATGTCATTGGTCTTTAATAAAAATATTATTTGAAATATGAATTTAACAATTAGGTTTAGTGATTATGCAAAACTAAAAATTCTAATTTATTTTTGTTTTTAAATTTTTTTTTGACCTTTTTTCTGAAATTTTTAATGTTTAGAGCTAAATGATTAAGTTTCATTAAATAAAAGAGGTAAATTTATTTAATAATCCCTAAAGTGGCATGTTTGATCTCTATAGTTGACTCCTAACACTCAAAAATTTCTTGAACTGTGTATTTAAGGCTCCAAATGGTTGTGATGTTTCATTTTTAAGAAGAAAAAGTCAACTCAATAGGTGTTTTAATTTACTATGGTGACGAAGGAATAAAATTATAACAATTGGGAAAGGCGATAGTCAAATATTTAAAGTAATATAAACATTTGGGGAGTAGTAAATTATGCCGACAGACCAAATATTTAAATTTAACGGGCCTTTAAGTTTAAGGCCTACTGCCTAAACTGGATATTAAGCAGTAGGTTGGTTGCACATGTGTCCTGTTTAATTCCAAGAAAAAAGCCGCCTAGGCACGGATTCGAACCCTCAGCCTCCTCGTGTGTATACGGTAGAGATGTTTGCCATTGAGCAACCTGAGCCGATAAGTATTGAAAATATTTTTAAACAAGTTATCTCCATTTGAACTAACTTCCACGCTTAGTAAATTGTACTACTATTTTTGTTTACATAGCTTATTTGCTTTCATTTTGAAACTCGAGGAGATACACAAAATAGTTAACAATGTTAACGCGCAACTATAAATAAGAGAGATCCGTCATATATTAAAAGAATCCTTCAAAAATCTTGAGTGTACGTCAAACGTTTGCCAAATAAAACAGACTCAAAATTTCCAAAAATAAAGTTTGTGCCGTCTTAACCCGTTTACCCTTTCTCTCAATCTCGTGTTATTTGTCCAAATTTATAAAATTTATCTTTTATTGCTTAAAAAGGTCATTTTGTGCCGATTAATTATCTCAAACGTAACAAACACTTTTGATTCCATACAATCGTATTTTTGTAAAATTGAAAAAATATAGTTGGCCAAACTTGAGCAATTTTAAGTAAAAATAAAAAAATTTCGATTATTTGAAGGTCTTTTTTAATAATTAACAATTTTTATTAAGCAAAATTTTATACTCAACCTGCCTGCATCGTAAAATACCGAAAATATTTTATGTAGCATTTTTCACAAAAAACATTATTAAGTAATTGCCTTGTGCAAAAAAACACATTTCCTTTAAGAATCTTTACATTAATCACTACCCTAAGAGCGCGATAATGATTTAAGTTTTTATCAGGGCTCATATTTCATCAAAATCTTTGATTTATTACTTCGTTTTTCTATATAACTCTCTGCCCATCGAGAATACAATATTTGATATTAAAAAGCAAATCAAAACAAAGGCGAATTATGTAAACAAACTATTAACTATGAGGCAACATCTAGGACCTAGTTCGTTGTAATTTTTCTCAAAACTCACTGCTTTTTGGACCTAGCAAAATAAAAATTATGTAGGTCAGATAAATAATATTATTATTTTATCAATGAAAAAGATGGTACAAAATTCTCTTTAATTTTATTTTATCCATCCGGCCAAAATATAATTAAACATGAATCCTTTTCGGTCTTCCAAAATATCGTAAAAATAAATATTTTTTTTTGAATATGTTTTTTTTATTAGATCTCTACATATTTCAATATGTTTTTTTTTAAAAATCAATAATTTAGGAAATTTTGTGAATTTTTTTTCTGAACTTTGGACGCAGTTTTAATACAATTCGGAGAATTTTTGTTCGTTTATAAAATCTTTGTAAGCAGGACCTAGGCGACAAACATTGGAGGGATTTTTCAAATTATGTATCGTTCAAAACTGTTAGGATTATTAAATTTAGAATTAACAAAAATACTTAAACATTGCAAATTAGAAAAAAAAATTCACAAAATATACCATTACCTGATTTTTTACCTATAACCCTTTTACCGTAATGTTGTATTTCATGTTAAGGGTATAGTAAAAAAACGCGCTATTCGAGATTTTTAAAGTTGACCAATTTAATTCAAAATTTAATTTTTATAAACGGCAGAATATTTTTTAAAATGCAATTTGTATTTTAAATAACCCATTTCCATATTCACAATAAAATAACAAATTAAACATAAAACAAAATCAAAAAACAAAAGCAATGTGTTATTAAACAAAATAAGGTCAATTAGATAACAATATAAATTTAAGTTTAGAGATTTAATGATCAAAAAAGCCGAAGGCGGAAAAGATAACTGCGAAAAACGAGAAATACATATGAGATTAGGTTATCTTGGGTTATGTAATCTGACATTGATATTTGTTAACCTGTGTTATAAGCTACGATTATACAGATTTAGTTAGATAAATAAATTTATTTCAGAATATACATAGCAACTCCTTGTAGTGTTTCTGATTTTTTTTTGAAATTTTTTTTTACAACGAATAAAGTCTGAACGTATTCTTATATAAACAAATAGGAACGAGATGAGATATGTAGGTAGGTTGAGATATATGGAAAATATTACGAATACGTCAATGCAAATAAGTCAAAATATCTACGCATTCCCCGCTGAACAATATATTATGAATCAGGGGCGCGTTAAAAGTTCAATCGTTTTTAGTAAAAATTTAAAAAAAAAATATATGGTCACTGTTTAAAAATATTGTGAGCGCTTGGAAAACACAACAAAGTTTACATGCACTCATTCCTCCGCCCTATGCGCCCAAACTAAGAATAACGTGAAGGATTTTTATAAAGACGAACCATTTATAAAAGATTTGTCATTCATTTGTAGTGCCTAGAATATATTTTAAATTTATATGTAATTTAAATTAATTCCATATGAAAAAATAAAATTCGATTTTGTTATTAATGGTGAATGAATATGCAACAAAGAGCTACAAAGTGTTTTTAAAACGATTAGATTGGTGTTTAGACATGGCTGTCCCAAAATTCATTGGCACACACAGATGGTTTAGCTTAGGGCTCAACATTCAGATTATCAATTTTTACGAAAATTTTTAGAAATCAAGGAATATACACAAAAAATTCTATAAATTTTTTTTTTAGTAATTTTTTTTTAATACTATCTCAGAAAAAGTATTTATAATGTCCAATAATAAAGAAAGACGACTTTTGTTAAAATATGAGTTACAAGTCAAATAAAAAATATTTTAAAAGTTTCTAAAAGAAAATTTTAAAAAACAGAATGAAATCTGAACGCGCCTTTACGAACAAGCAGTATTTATCAAGAATTGTTTGGCGTTGCCCCAGGCAGTGCTTATGTAGTAATGGACGAATCGACCCTGCGTTTAGGCTTGTTTTAATCAAAATAATAATAACGTTATACTTATCAACCTTTTAATATATATTTGCAGCGCTAACAGGTGTCGAAGGGAATTGTCACATGTGGGCCAACAACCAAAACTATAGTCAGATTCAAACGAGTAAGTTATTTTAATATGTTTAATTCATGGAGTTGCTTGAATTATTATAAAAAAGAATATTTATTTAACTATTGGAAATATCTTGAATCACGTCTTAGGATCTTTCACTAACTTTAGGGATCAGGCCTGAGCCATAAACATTATGATTTTTTTATAAAAATGTTACAGATACATAAAGAATTTTAAAAATTATAATTAAAAAAAAATTAATTGTATATATTTACAACTAAACTAGTTTTAACTTCAAATAACATTTTTCTTTCGACACCTTAAAATATCGTGTCCTATTTAGGGTGTCATATAATTTATTGAACCCATGTGTTGATTTAAAAGTTTGCAATACTTTTAAATTTTATTTTTCATTATAAGATGGAAAAAAAATTACAGGTAATTTTATAAGAGACAATTATCTTAATTTTTTGTTCTTTAGGTATTTTCGAGGTCGCAAAATCAGTCAATTTGGTCTTCGTATTTAGCTATCAAATATTCAATAATATATTGCAAACAAAATTTATTAAATGAGGCCATCAGATCAAAAATACCGTAAAAAGTGCCGTAATTTCTGATTTCTATGAGATTTGTTTACCCGTGTAATAAATAGAATAATCAGCTTGTTTAAACATAATTGATTACCTATTTTAATCGCACATTGATTTTTATTTTGTTTTTTTATATTGTTCCAATTTTCCTTTTTCCTACATTCACATATATTATTTTTTTCCGTTTTTCTCAATGACATATTTGTTTTACATGCTAACATTTAAATGAAAATATCATACATCAAAATTACACATGTTTCAAAAATACTTTTGCACACATATATAATTTTTTGTTTGTTTCTCTAATTATTCTTTTTTCTCTTCATTTTTTTTAATTTCATTAATTCTTATTAATTTCATATTTGTTTGCCTACATTTTATCATTATTACTTGATTATATATATTTATTTAGTTGTCAAAATGTCTAAATGACAGAAAAACGATTTAGTCTTAATAATTTTAAATTGACTAGCACATTTAATAGCTTTGCATTTTTAAAGCTGATTGCATTTTTGGTTTAAAAAAAAATGGGTTGCCCTGAGGCGCCATATCGATCTAACTTCAGGGATTAATAAAAATAATATAATTCCATATTCTTTAAATATCTATTGTTGGATCTAATTCTTAACATTTTATTTAACTTTAGTCTACACGAGAAGCGCCAAAATAACGGCTCATCAAGGTGTATGCACTTTTCACATCAGTATGATATCCACTTGCAGTGAGTTATTATAATTATTCAGTGTAATGAATCATCATTAGATGTTAAAAACAATTTCATTTTCAAACGCCAATTTGTTAGATCACCGATTGGCGTAACCATTAAAACTTAACGAAATTATTTACAAAAAAATATATATATGGTTGATTCCACCTCCGATCGCTAAATATTTCCCTTGAAGTCTGAGATTCGGCTTAAACTTGGTCAGGTAGGGTATTGGGTGCTGATAAAACCTCTTTTAGCCGGAAGTGATTTTTGACTGAGGTATGAGCAAAAATATTTTTCATTATTTTGCAAAATTGAGGCAACTTTGCGCGCATGTATCCTCAAAAATATTGTAAGTCATACTTTTTTTTTAATTATGAAGATCGTAATAAGGGCTATTTTAGACGAAAAAAATATTAAATTTTTTTTTAAGTTACTAAAAAATTAAAGTCAAGTTTAGACATAAATAGCTCAAAAAACGTATCTTTATAATATCTGAAAAACTTATAAAATATGGCCCTTAATGATTTTAATAAATATATGATTTTAAAAGTTTGACACTGACATGACTTTTTAAACAATTAAAAAATTTTAATTCTTTGCCCTCATTTGGGACATATTTATGCCTTTTGCACTATAATAAAATATGCCAATGTGCCAAATTTGACAGTATTCAAAAAGGACATATGGGCAAATATGTTAGACCATAATAATTTGATTTAATTGATTACTACTATTATTAAATTTACAATAAAAAAGTGAACCTTAAAACCGAAAAAAGTGAAAATTTTGCCTGTTTTCAAAATCGACTTTCTGGTTGACCAGCCAATCATATTTTAATATTTAACATTCATTTTATAGATAAAATAGTGCTAAATAACATATAATAGCCCCAACTTTTTTCATTAAAAAAAATTAAAGTTTCTAGCTATAAAACTTTTTGATTTATAACCTCACGTGAAATTTCACCTTGCGATTTTTTTTTCTTTTGCCCCTATCTCCATCAAAAATCACTTCCGGTCAAAAAAAAATTTCAGATTATGAGATACCCTTAGATACTTCCTCCATGCAAAATTTCAGTCAGATCAAAACATGGACTTGCTGGATTGAGGTGAAATTGACCATATATAGTTTTTGGTTTTAAATTTTATTATATATTAGTAAGGCCATATCAACTTTTATCATTATTTTTAATGAGTCTAAAAAACATATGAATTTTAGTTATTTAAAAGGCATGCATTATTGCCTCGGCGCCGTTTAGAACGCGTTGTAAAGGCGTTATGACAAATGAAAGTCCCATTGTTTATAAATTTATGGAAAAAACAACCCATTTACAAGACGCGACCTATATTAGAATTTTATATAATTTAGTCATCATACTTAAAGCAAATTTGCCCTATCTATTACCCATGTAGAAAATAAAATTTGATAAAATAAATGTTTTTATTATATAATTTACTTTGCAAAAAATTTTAAGCCTATGGTAAAGTCGTGGAATTTGCCTACTGATAAACATAACTAAAACAATCTATGCTACTTTTTAGCATACAATAAAAAATGATTAAAAAGAATCATTTACATATAGGAAATAACCGTTAAATTCAAACTTGACATCTTGCAATCACTTGTTATTTTAGATAAAAGATTGACGGTACAATGTATTTTAGTTGAAAAAAAAATATTTTTTTTTCCTCAATGATTTTTAAAATTGTGTCAATGCCCTATTCCACTAATGAATCAAAAACCATGAATAATATAGGAAATATGGTTATTATGTAGATTATTTCACTTCTTCATAAAACTTACCAAACATCCATAGATTTTTGTTCATGACGAATCAATAAATTACGACATTGATTGAATTTTGAAATATGGTTAGTTTCTTCTTACTGGGTCAGGAAAATATTAAATACCGAAATGTTGCATTATAGATTATGCCAAATTTAGCTCCAAGACCTAATTTAAAATAATTTTGTAAATACTTGCATCAAAAATATTGTAAGACAGGTCAACAATTTTTTGAGAGTTATGAGTTAATTATGGAGATCAAATCTGCTATCTTAGGGAATATCAAATCCGTTGTTTACCGTTTTTCCTAATCTAACTTACTTAGTCAGTTACAAACATTGAAAATTTAGAAAAAAATGTCAAGAAACCCAAAAAGATTCAAAAACAAAAATAAATTGAAATTTTATTTTTGCATATTCACAATGGTAAACTGTTAAATTCAAACTTCAAATTATGTTTTCATAACAATGATAATAAATCGTGTTGTATTTAAGTTTGGATTAATATTTTGTATTTTCTAAATGCCAATGTAGGAACTTAATATATTTATAAAATTTATTTTTCATTATTGTGATTAAAAATATAAGTTACAAGGGATTTTTATGTGCAAAAAAGATTATTAAATTTTTTCTTTATATGGTATATTTACATTTGTCAATTTGGTCAAAAAAGGTCATTTTTTGTTCTAGACGGGTCTAAAGAGCCAAAGACGGAAGAAACTAAGAATATATATGAGATTAGGCCATCACGGGAACGCATTCTTTCATGTTTTCATAATAATCACGTTTCTGACATAAATATTTGTTGACCTGTGTAATATAAACTGAAAATTTAACTTGAATTAGAGATTGCAATTAGTTTTATAATATTTTAATTGAGTTTGATACCAAATGGTCGTTCAAAAATTAGCATGAAAAAATTAACATTTGACAATTTTGAACAACTTATTTTTGATTTTGCCTGCTTAATTTATAATCAACTCTTCTACTAAAATTTGTCAATCTGCCACAATGGTCATTTTTTGCTGTTAGTATGTTATTTGAATTATGGGATGCAGAAAGAATTTAAAAAAAGACCCATAAATGAGTATTTACCGGACCATTATGGCATGCAGGATTTGCAACTCGAATAAAAACCAACTTCATTCACTATCTTCCGTCTCTTCCTTAGATTTAAGTAGTGGCGTCAGGGCATTCTTACCCTTGACCAGGCAGCCACCTAACCTAAACCGGGAGCTAAAGGATGAAACAAATAGTTAAGTGACCCTGAGTTGCGTGCTTTCTCCATCGTGTAATTATTCTCATTGAAAAATCTTATACAAGTTCCTCTAAACCTTTTTCCTCAATAACCGCCGGCTTATCCATCAAGACTTTATTTCATATAACTTTACTGCAGCTCCATCAGAATCATCCCCTCAGAGTTAAATGTCACTTAAGGCGAGCCTATATAATACGGAGGTGTAATGTATGTAATCATGTTTTAAAATTTGTTCGATCTTTAATTCAAAGGATTTTAATTTTTTAGCTCTTGGTCTTGGTTAAGTAGCTGCCTAGACAAGGCGTAAGGGTCTATGTCGCGTCTATGGCAAGATAAGTGGAGACTGGCGAGAAAGTGAATGACCTTGATTTTTATTCGGGTTACAAATCCTGCATTGTGTAGTGGTCCCTCTAAATAGGCGTTATTTTATTAGATAGGGTAAAGTCGGGACGTATTCAATCTAAACACCTATCGTTTCCCCTCAGGTAAGAATGTCCCTGTCTGACAATGTTTTTGATTCTTACTTTGCCCCCATATATTTTGAATTAATTAATTATTAGGTATATATTAAATCAATTTTAGAGATGACCGTGATGCATAAAAACGCAAGAAAATTATTGCAATTTGATATTCCGACAACCAGTAACGCCCCAACATACCTGATAGTCACTCACAGTTCAAATGGTACAAAGTACTATCCTAACCGTTTAAATCGATTAAATGGATCTTTTATCATGGGGACACAAAGCAACATTCGCAAAAAAAGAAATCTACTAAAAAATACAAATTTATCGGATATTGTATTGGGTAATGATCATGAAGCTTTGGAATATACCACAGGTGAAGCAGATGTGTCAACAATTGATAGTGAATACGGATCGATTTATAGTGGCCATTTGGAATATACTACCATTAAACCAACAGGCGAGATATATAAGCATGCGATCAATAGTGGATCAGGGTCGGCTGGTAGTGGTTATTTGGAAAATACAAGGTATAAACGAATTGGGGAGATAGGTGTACATACCGATAAAGGATCCGGGTCTCTTGATAGTGGTCATTCGGGATATATAGCCTACAAACCGACTGAGGCAGATATTTCCACCGATAGTGAATCCGAGTCGCTTGTTAGTGGTCACTCGGTATATACAGCCTACCAACCGCGAGGGACAGACACGCTTAACGATAGGGGATCCGGGTCGCTTGGTATTGATCATTTGGGATATACAACCAATAAATCAACAGGGACAGATACGCCAACCGATAGTGGATCCGGATCGTTCGGTAGTGGTCATCCGTATACAACCAGCCAACCGACTGGTACAGATACGCCCACCGATAGTGAATCCGGATTGCCTGGTAGTGGTCATTCAGGATATACAACCAGCAAACCAACTAGGACAGAAACGAGTACCAATAGTGGATCCGGGTCGCGTGGTAGTGGTCAATCGGGATATACAACCTATATACCGACTGGTACAGATACGCCTTCCAATAGTGGATCTGGGTCACTTGGTAGCGGTCATTCAGGGTTTACAACCTACAAACCGATTGGTACAGATACGCCTACCGATAGTGAATCCGGATTGCTTGGTAGTGGTCATTCAGGATATATAACCAGCAAACCGACTAGGACAGATACGACTACCAATAGTGGATCCGGGTCGCTTAGTAGTGGTCAATCGGGATATACAACCTATAAACCGACTGGTACAGATACGCCTTCCAATAGTGGATCTGGGTCACTTGGTAGTGGTCATTCAGGGTTTACAACCTACAAACCGACTGGTACAGATACGCCTACCGATAGTGGATCTGGGTTACTTGGTAGTGGTCATTCAGGGTTTACAACCTACAAACCGACTGGTACAGGTACGCCTACCGATAGTGAATCCGGATTGCCTGGTAGTGGTCATTCAGGATATACAACCAGCAAACCGACTAAGACAGATACGCCTTCCATTAGTGGATCTGGGTCTCTTGGTAGTGGTCATTCAGGGTTTACAACCTACAAACCGACTGGTACAGATACGCCTACCGATAGTGAATCCGGGTCGCTTGGTAGTGGTCAATCGGGATATACAACCTATAAACCGACTGGTACAGATACGCCTTCCAATAGTGGATCTGGGTCACTTGGTAGTGGTCATTCAGGGTTTACAACCTACAAACCGACTGGTACAGATACGCCTACCGATAGTGAATCCGGGTCGCTTGGTAGTGGTCAATCGGGATATACAACCTATAAACCGACTGGTACAGATACGCCTTCCAATAGTGGATCTGGGTCACTTGGTAGTGGTCATTCAGGGTTTACAACCTACAAACCGACTGGTACAGATACGCCTACCGATAGTGAATCCGGATTGCCTGGTAGTGGTCATTCAGGATATACAACCAGCAAACCGACTAGGACAGAAACGAGTACCAATAGTGGATCCGGGTCGCGTGGTAGTGGTCAATCGGGATATACAACCTATATACCGACTGGTACAGATACGCCTTCCAATAGTGGATCTGGATCACTTGGTAGCGGTCATTCAGGGTTTACAACCTACAAACCGATTGGTACAGATACGCCTACCGATAGTGAATCCGGATTGCTTGGTAGTGGTCATTCAGGATATATAACCAGCAAACCGACTAGGACAGATACGACTACCAATAGTGGATCCGGGTCGCTTGGTAGTGGTCAATCGGGATATACAACCTATAAACCGACTGGTACAGATGCGCCTTCCAATAGTGGATCTGGGTCACTTGGTAGTGGTCATTCAGGGTTTACAACCTACAAACCGACTGGTACAGATACGCCTACCGATAGTGGATCTGGGTTACTTGGTAGTGGTCATTCAGGGTTTACAACCTACAAACCGACTGGTACAGATACGCCTACCGATAGTGAATCCGGATTGCCTGGTAGTGGTCATTCAGGATATACAACCAGCAAACCGACTAGGACAGATACGCCTTCCATTAGTGGATCTGGGTCTCTTGGTAGTGGTCATTCAGGGTTTACAACCTACAAACCGACTGGTACAGATATGCCTACCGATAGTGAATCCGGGTCGCTTGGTAGTGGTCAATCGGGATATACAACCTATAAACCGACTGGTACAGATACGCCTTCCAATAGTGGATCTGGGTCACTTGGTAGTGGTCATTCAGGGTTTACAACCTACAAACCGACTGGTACAGATACGCCTACCGATAGTGGATCTGGGTCACTTGGTAGTGGTCAATCGGGATATACAACCTATAAACCGACTGGGACAGATACGCCTACCGATAGTGAATCCGGATTGCCTGGTAGTGGTCATTCAGGATATACAACCAGCAAACCGACTAGGACAGATACGCCTTCCATTAGTGGATCTGGGTCTCTTGGTAGTGGTCAATCGGGATATACAACCTATAAACCGACTGGTACTGATACGCCTACCGATAGTGAATCCGGATTGCCTGGTAGTGGTCATTCAGGATATACAACCAGCAAACCGACTAGGACAGATACGACTACTAATAGTGGATCCGGGTCGCTTGGTAGTGGTCAATCGGGATATACAACCTATAAACCGACTGTTTCAGATACGCCTACGCTTGGTAGTGGTCAATCGGGATATACAACCTATAAACCGACTGGTACAGATACGCCTTCCAATAGTGGATCTGGGTCACTTGGTAGTGGTCATTCAGGGTTTACAACCTACAAACCGACTGGTACAGATACGCCTACCGATAGTGAATCCGGGTCGCTTGGTAGTGGTCAATCGGGATATACAACCTATAAACCGACTGGTACAGATACGCCTTCCAATAATGGATCTGGGTCACTTGGTAGTGGTCATTCAGGGTTTACAACCTACAAACCGACTGGTACAGATACGCCTACCGATAGTGGATCTGGGTTACTTGGTAGTGGTCATTCAGGGTTTACAACCTACAAACCGACTGGTACAGATACGCCTACCGATAGTGAATCCGGATTGCCTGGTAGTGGTCATTCAGGATATACAACCAGCAAACCGACTAGGACAGATACGCCTTCCATTAGTGGATCTGGGTCTCTTGGTAGTGGTCATTCAGGGTTTACAACCTACAAACCGACTGGTACAGATACGCCTACCGATAGTGAATCCGGGTCGCTTGGTAGTGGTCAATCGGGATATACAACCTATAAACCGACTGGTACAGATACGCCTTCCAATAGTGGATCTGGGTCACTTGGTAGTGGTCATTCAGGGTTTACAACCTACAAACCGACTGGTACAGATACTCCTACCGATAGTGGATCCGGGTCGCTTGGTAGTGGTCAATCGGGATATACAACCTATAAACCGACTGGGGCAGATACACCTACCAATAGTGGATCTGGGTCACTTGGTAGTGGTCATTCAGGGTTTACAACCTACAAACCGACTGGTACAGATACGCCTACCGATAGTGGATCTGGGTCACTTGGTAGTGGTCATTCAGGGTTTACAACCTACAAACCGACTGGTACAGATACGCCTACCGATAGTGAATCCGGGTCGCTTGGTAGTGGTCATTCAGGGTTTACAACCTACAAACCGACTGGTACAGATACGCCTACCGATAGTGGATCTGGGTCACTTGGTAGTGGTCATTCAGGGTTTACAACCTACAAACCGACTGGTACAGATACGCCTACCGATAGTGAATCCGGGTCGCGTGGTAGTGGTCAATCGGGATATACAACTTATAAACCGACTGGTACAGATACGCCTTCCAATAGTAGATCTGGGTCACTTGGTAGTGGTCATTCAGGGTTTACAACCTACAAACCGACTGGTACAGATACGCCTACCGATAGTGAATCCGGGTCGCTTGGTAGTGGTCAATCGGGATATACAACCTATAAACCGACTGGTACAGATACGCCTTCTAATAGTGGATCTGGGTCACTTGGTAGTGGTCATTCAGGGTTTACAACCTACAAACCGACTGGTACAGATACGCCTACCGATAGTGGATCTGGGTCACTTGGTAGTAGTCATTCAGGGTTTACAACCTACAAACCGACTGGTACAGATACGCCTACCGATAGTGGATCTGGGTCATTTGGTAGTGGTCATTCAGGGTTTACAACCTACAAACCGACTGGTACAGATACGCCTACCGATAGTGGATCTGGGTCACTTGGTAGTGGTCATTTAGGATTTACAACCTACAAACCGACTGGTACAGATACGCCTACCGATAGTGAATCCGGATTGCCTGGTAGTGGTCATTCAGGATATACAACCAGCAAACCGACTAGGACAGATACGCCTTCCATTAGTGGATCTGGGTCTCTTGGTAGTGGTCAATCGGGATATACAACCTATAAACCGACTGGTACTGAAACGCCTACCGATAGTGAATCCGGATTGCCTGGTAGTGGTCATTCAGGATATACAACCAGCAAACCGACTAGGACAGATACGACTACTAATAGTGGATCCGGGTCGCTTGGTAGTGGTCAATCGGGATATACAACCTATAAACCGACTGTTTCAGATACGCCTACGCTTGGTAGTGGTCAATCGGGATATACAACCTATAAACCGACTGGTACAGATACGCCTTCCAATAGTGGATCTGGGTCACTTGATAGTGGTCATTCAGGGTTTACAACCTACAAACCGACTGGTACAGATACGCCTACCGATAGTGAATCCGGGTCGCTTGGTAGTGGTCAATCGGGATATACAACCTATAAACCGACTGGTACAGATACGCCTTCCAATAGTGGATCTGGGTCACTTGGTAGTGGTCATTCAGGGTTTACAACCTACAAACCGACTGGTACAGATACGCCTACCGATAGTGGATCTGGGTCACTTGGTAGTAGTCATTCAGGGTTTACAACCTACAAACCGACTGGTACAGATACGCCTACCGATAGTGAATCCGGATTGCCTGGTAGTGGTCATTCAGGATATACAACCAGCAAACCGACTAGGACAGATACGCCTTCCATTAGTGGATCTGGGTCTCTTGGTAGTGGTCAATCGGGATATACAACCTATAAACCGACTGGTACTGAATCGCCTACCGATAGTGAATCCGGATTGCCTGGTAGTGGTCATTCAGGATATACAACCAGCAAACCGACTAGGACAGATACGACTACTAATAGTGGATCCGGGTCGCTTGGTAGTGGTCAATCGGGATATACAACCTATAAACCGACTGTTACAGATACGCCTACGCTTGGTAGTGGTCAATCGGGATATACAACCTATAAACCGACTGGTACAGATACGCCTTCCAATAGTGGATCTGGGTCACTTGGTAGTGGTCATTCAGAGTTTACAACCTACAAACCGACTGGTACAGATACGCCTACCGATAGTGGATCTGGGTCACTTGGTAGTGGTCATTCAGGGTTTACAACCTACAAACCGACTGGTACAGATACGCCTACCGATAGTGAATCCGGATTGCCTGGTAGTGGTCATTCAGGATATACAACCAGCAAACCGACTAGGACAGATACGCCTTCTGGGTCTCTTGGTAGTGGTCAATCGGGATATACAACCTATAAACCGACTGGTACTGAAACGCCTACCGATAGTGAATCCGGGTCGCTTGGTAGTGGTCATTCATGGTTTACAACCTACAAACCGACTGGTACAGATACGCCTACCGATAGTAAATCCGGATTGCCTGGTAGTGGTCATTCAGGATATACAACCAGCAAACCGACTAGGACAGATACGCCTTCCATTAGTGGATCTGGGTCTCTTGGTAGTGGTCAATCGGGATATACAACCTATAAACCGACTGGTACTGATACGCCTACCGATAGTGAATCCGGATTGCCTTGTAGTGGTCATTCAGGATATACAACCAGCAAACCGACTAGGACAGATACGACTACTAATAGTGGATCCGGGTCGCTTGGTAGTGGTCAATCGGGATATACAACCTATAAACCGACTGGTACAGATACGCCTTCCAAAAGTGGATCTGGGTCACTTGGTAGTGGTCATTCAGGGTCTACAACCTACAAACCGACTGGTACAGATACGCCTACCGATAGTAAATCCGTATTGCCTGGTAGTGGTCATTCAGGATATACAACCAGCAAACCGACTAGGACAGATACGCCTTCCATTAGTGGATCTGGGTCTCTTGGTAGTGGTCAATCGGGATATACAACCTATAAACCGACTGGTACTGATACGCCTACCGATAGTAAATCCGGATTGCCTGGTAGTGGTCATTCAGGATATACAACCAGCAAACCGACTAGGACAGATACGCCTTCCATTAGTGGATCTGGGTCTCTTGGTAGTGGTCAATCGGGATATACAACCTTTAAACCGACTGGTAAATATACGCCTACCGATAGCAAATCAGGATTGCCTGGTAGTGGTCATTCAGGATATACAACCTACAAATCGACTGGCACAGATATGCCAACCGATAGTGGAATCGGGTCGCTTGGTAGTGGTCAATCGGGATATACAACCAATAATCCGACTGGTACAGATACGCCTAAAGATAGTGGATCTGGGTCACTTGGTAGTGGTTCAGGGTTTACAACCTACAAACCGACTTGGACAGATACGCCTACCGATCTAACTGGTAAAGACCATTCTGATTATACGACTGGTTTATCAGATATTCCTACTATCGATAGTAGTTCATCCAACTCAATTGATAATATCCCTCCGCAATATACAACATATAAGCAAACCGGTGGGACAGATATGTCCAAAACCCACTATCAAACCAAATCGACCTCCCCAAGCCTTCTCTCTTCACTCTATACAACATATGAACCTACGGATGAACCAGAAGCATTCTCACATACTTCCTCCATTAACGTTTCCAATAAAACCTTCGTAACATACACAACGATTGAAACAACAGCATACAGTCTAACGCCAGACCCAACGACCAATCAAAATTTTAATGTAACCAATAATACACAATCGACCTCTGGTCCTGTTATCACGTTAACTCAAGATACCACGACTGGTTTAAACTTCAGTCATTCACAAAGCCATCCTACCTCACCAGAGGCTGCTCAAACTACACCGATCAAGGTCTCTGTAATTACGACCCCTACAGGTGCACTAAATTCCACTGTTGACTATCCCAATCCATCCACATCTGGTACATCACTAACTCCCGAAACTTTGACTCAATCTTCGACCGATGGCATAAGCGAAACGACACCCAGAGCAACTACCACCACCACATTATCCCGTAAAATTGTTTCGAAATTAAATTTTTTAAAGTTGCCTGATAACAAGTGTAGCATTTACGCTCAATCATACTATTGAATCATCTCCTTGTAATCAGACTGGTGCTCATTATACAAATTATTTTAATGGGGATTCTATTTTCCCTTATTGGACCAGAATATTTAAAAAGATTATAAATAAATTAGGAAATTTAATTCTTTTTATTTCATGTTTTTTATCTCAAATAACACAGGTAAATATAGTTTTTGAAAATTTTGCGTTAACCTCAGAGGTCAGACCTGCTATCTCAGGCATTTTCAAATCTGTTCCCCATCAATAAAATTGTATAACCAATTGGTTTATAAATTTAATATACTTCAAAATCTAATTCTTTTATTATGTTAAATAATAAATAAATATCTGTTACAAGTGATTTTATTATGCAAGAAAATTTTTTTTTTTGGTTTCTACTTTGAGTAATCACAAATGCAAAACTAATCATTTTGGTCAAATATGGGCACTTTTTTGATATATGTTTGAACAGTCGAAGCGGAAACAAAACTCATAAAATAAAATTATTTAAGGTCTAAGA
The DNA here is from genome assembly GCA_030555515.1 of Acutogordius australiensis. Classification (NCBI taxonomy): domain Eukaryota; kingdom Metazoa; phylum Nematomorpha; class Gordioida; order Gordea; family Gordiidae; genus Acutogordius; species Acutogordius australiensis. The sequence goes on along the minus strand of CM060243.1, from coordinate 44,882,254 downwards.
CCATCAAAGAGATTATTTACCCAAAGTGTCAATTTAATTTTTTCACTCATTGATTACACTGGACAACAAAAAAAACAACAATTTTTTGAGGGTTTGTAGAGAATTTTCTTGCGATAACGATCCTGTGTTTAGTTTTTTTTTATGCCTCCAATTTTTTTTAAACCGCGTCCAAAGTTCAGAAAAAAAATTACAAAATTTTTTTAACTATTTATTTTTCAAAAAATCTGGCATATTCAGATTTTTTATAAAAGATATATCTAAAAAGGGTTATTACCTAAATTTATTAGCAATTTACTTTCAAGTTATTTAGGATCAAAAAACGGATTTTATGACAATAACCACTAATTTTATTAAAATAAAAAAATAAAAAAAAATTAAATATGGTAAAAATATTTTTACCCCTTTACGATAATAATAAATGTTTTCGTTATCTAAATATGTTTTTAAACTTGTGTTGCCATAGGTTTTATGATATAGAAGCCCAAAATACCCCAAAAATTGAAATTCAACTTTGACACCGAATAACTAAAAATCTGAGGAATTGGCTAAAATTCTTATTTCATATTCGTGATCAGCGCCAAAAACTTGACCAAAAACCATAGTTGCCATAAATAATTCTTAGGATCGTTCAAATTTTGTTGTCCAGTGTTATTGTCGACCTGTGAATATGGAATATTCCATTATATATAAAATATATCTTTTATTTTCAATACAGCTTTCTTTTGTGCTAGAAAAAGTCTAAAACATTTCCTTAAATCAAGTTTCCAAATTGTATGCGATCAAATCGTTTTATTTAATGCGCGTTCTGACTTCTCAAAAAAAAACTTTTCAATTCTATATTCTTTCTTTGACATAAAACGCATTTCAATCAAAAGTCGCCAATTTTTATAATTATTATAAATACTTATTCTTAGAAGTTTTTATAATATTAGGTAAAAAAATTTTTTTAATTGTTGAATTAATTAAAATTTTAAAAATTTCTCGTTAATTGAAGAAGTCAGAACGCACACTTAATAAATAATTAATTTGAGATATAAGAAAATTACATAAAAATTACAGAATAAATTTAGTTGTGAATTTTAGAGATTAAACCTGTACCTGCCATCTTAGGGGTTTTAAATTCTTTTGACGTTTTTTCTAATTATACCTAGTTAGCCGGCTATAAACATTAGAAAACCTTAGAAAAAGGGTTAAAAAACAAAAAAGGTTCAAAAAAAAATAAGATAAATTTCTTGCACATTCACAACAGCTAAACTGTTAATCAAACTTCAAGTAATATTTTTATTAAAAACCGATAATATATCGTCTCGTTTTTAAGTTTGGAGGCAAAGCATTTTCTATTATTTAAATGCTGATGTAAGAGTTTGATATAGTCTAAAAGTTTATCTCTCATTATTTGAGATGATACATATACACTAGCGATTTTTATATGATAAAAAGATTCTACTAATGGGGATGCATTCTTTTATGCTTCCCTAAAAACTTATTTCTTGTGACTTGATATTTGTTTACCTGTGTTACTTGATTCTTAATGTTATTTGTGAAGATATATAACACACCTTTAAAAGCTTTAAAAAAGATTATAATGTTTTTTTTAGTTACATACGTCTAAATATATAATTTTATACATTTTCATATTGTTTTTTCATTTATAAACAATATATTTTATTTTTTACTTTACATTATAGAAGTGCAAATTAATAAAAAGCCACTTAGGGGCTCATATATGAAATATGATGTAACTGTGCCTGATGGAGGAACAATCCAAATTCAAGTAATTAAAAATTGCATGGTGGCTTCTTAAGGTTAGATCTTCAGGCCCCAAGAGCTGAAAAAATTACCCATTGGGATTGCTTTATTTTTTTTTCTTTATATAAAAAAATTTAGGGTTTATAACATTAACCAAAAAAACCCTATTTATTAATACTATTTAATTATTATTTTTGATCATACTTTTGCATTATCTTAAATAATTTTAATAAATTTTAGAAAACAAAAAAACAATGAGTTTAGCCAAAAATCTTGATATTTTCAGCTCTGACATCTGTTATCACATCCAAACCCTACAAATTTTATAAATGGATTAAACGTACTTTCTATTTTTTTCTCAAAATATTTTTTTATGAATATATATGTATGGGTTTACTCCGAACGGTGACAATTCAGCCCGGTCCGCCCGACATATTTTTTATATTTTATTACAAACCAAAAATTTTTGTTTTTAAGTTTCAGCAAAATATTTAGATGTAATATCCTTCATCGTGTTAGATGATAGATTTATCATTTATGAGACTAATCTCATAAATAAATTAGGGATAAAATTATAAAAAACTCCGGCCCCTGGCCCAAGATTTTTTTTTTAAATTTTGCTAGAAGCCAGTCTGCTCTGTTGTTAATTTCGGCCTGCGCGCGTTTTCCCAGCGAGCCAGCACACAATTTTTGAGTCCCGACTTCCGAATATGATCTCTAATTGCTAATAACGTTTGATGTGGATACTTATCATATCTAATTTACAGGACAGCTCGTAAAATTAGCTTTTGTGATGATGGTTATACTACACATTATAGGGCGCGTTCAGGCTTCATCGATTTTTTCAATTAAAATTTAGAAATTTTGAAAAATTCAAATTTTTTAAATTTTGTACAATTTATTGAAATATAAGTTTTTGCACCAAAAGTTTTTAACAATTTCTTTTTTCATTATTTCTAAACAACATTTTGTTTGGAACATTTGTTCTAAGGATTTATCGTGGTATATCTAAATCTATATAAACATAATTAATAACACAAGTCAACAAATTTTTGAGAGTAATGAGCTAACTACAGAGATGAAACCTGCCATATTAGGTATTTTATCAGTTTACCGTTTTATTTAAACAAACTTAGTTAATTAGCTATAAACACTGGTATAGAAAAATGTCAAATAAAACCAAAAAGATTTAAAAACAAAAATAAATTAAATTTTTTTGTAACAATAGTTGAATTGTTATTTCAAAAATATTTTTATTAAAACCCAATCAAGTCGGCTTTGACGCGAAATATTTTGCATTATCTAAATGCTGATGTAAGAGCTGATATACCAAAAAGTTTTATTCTCATTAATTGAGATGATATATATAAGTTACAAGGAACTTTTATATGAAAAAAAGATTTTTGGGGTTATTTTCGAGGTCTCTTTAGGCCAATATTTTGATATGGGCCGATCTAAGATTTAAAAACTAAGAAAAGCGAAAAATAGGTATGAGATTGGGCCATCATGGGGATACATTCTTCTATGTAAAATTAACTTACCTTACATTGATATTGGTTGACCTATGTAATCATTTCATCACGAATCTTAGAAAAAATTCTATAACCTTAAAAAACTATATAACATTATATCAATATTTTTTGTTTTAGAAAATTTTATAAAAATTTGAATAACTTCTAAACGCGCTTTTAAATATATATTAGGTGAAACCTAGTAAAAAAGATTATTTTACACTTCCATGGCTAATTAATATTATTTTAAATTAACTTTCCAAAAAAAATTTTGTGTCAATGATTTGATTGCAAAAACAAATTTTTTTGTTTATTTTTAGGAGTTTTAGTCACCACAGGTCTCAGAAATTCATAAAGCAATAAAAGAAATTAAATAAATAGATTTGCGAAGGTTCCCCTAAAGCACATATGATACTTAAGATGGCAAGTTCGATTTCTGTAGTTAGCTCATAACTCTCAAATTGTTGACCTGATGTGTCAGGGAAAAAATAAGTTTATTTGCGAAATTTATAGGATATGATTTATTGAACTTCGTATTTTTAATGTTTTGAAGAAAAATGCGTGTTCTCTAATAAACTATTGCAAGTTATTATTAATGTATATAGCAAATAAACACAAAATTAAAAAAATAAAATAGGATATTTTATTTTTCTGTATTAAATTATATATAACTTGTCAAAATACTAAATCATTGTTTTTGATTAAATGGTGTTTTTATTTCTAGTAAAAAATTAATTGAAAGATTCATGAAAAGAATATTTTAACAAAAAATTATTATTAGCTATTATTTGCCTTAAATAGTATTTAAAAGAGAAAAAAAATCGTATCATTATTATGCATTACAAACATTTTTTATACTTAATATGAAACAATATTTAAAAGAACAAGAAAATAACGTTGTAATTATTTAAGTTTTCATTTGCAATAATTCAGCATTGATAATGAAAATATTGGCTCTATACGGACCTTAATAAATATTCTAAACGAATTTTGTTATTAGACTTAGCCTCATTACTAGTTTTGTTAATTATATATTATAATAAAAGTCATAAAAATGTGATCCTTAATAATATATGATATTCTTAAGCTAATTAAAATTCAAGATGTGCTTGGGTTCATATGTACCAGAGGGCTGTTTGCTAGTCCTCAAGCTATTCAAAATATATTCAATGTCTTAATGTACATGGCTGATATTATGATGAGAATAAAATAGCCAACCATATGATAATACCAGTTATGTCTTGTTAAAACCAAAACTTTATAAAAGGCAAAAATGGAAAAAAAAATATTTTTATAGTCTACCAATACTAATAATTTGATAATTTTTATTAAAAAGAATATTTTGGCAGGAACTAAGTATGGTCGCTTGGAAGAAGGTTTTGGCAGACGAGGGGGGCAGGGTATTTTATGAAACAAACTTTTATCGCGTTTTGGAGCGTTTCTTTGAAACGCCAATAATAATGGTTTTTAATTTTTCTTTGATACTCATTGGTCTAGTATGTATAGAAATTCAAAAGTTAAAAATTATGGCGTAGAATATTTGTAAAAAAAATTTTATCTACAACATTTGAGCTGTCTTTACAATAACAAGGGATGAAGACGTTAGAAAATTAATTTATTATATTTTAAATATTTTAAATTTTAGTTTGAAATTAAGGTGCTGTTTAAAGAACATATTTTAAAAACCACTTTTGCGCATATCTAATTAATACAGTCTTTTTCATATATTAAATTTCTTCTCGCAATTTTATCTCTCATTTAAAACAGGTAAATATATTAATTAAGTTTAAATGATATAATATAATTATTAATGTAAGGATTCAGATTGAAATGTAACATCACAATTTAAATAAAATTTTCAATAAGAGTAGTGATATTGAAGCTAAATGGATTCATTTGTCACATTGAGCTATATTAAACGACTTTTTTTTTAATTAAAAAAACGAAAAATTCGCGTATACTAGTTTGTATTTTGATAAATTTGTAACGTTTGTATTTTTATATTTGTATAATATAATGTTCATGTATCTAGTGTCCTAAAAATACTCAAATCTATAACGAGCTAAGATAATCCATTAAAGTAGATATCATTACAAGGCAGGATACGAGTTCAATCGTAGTTATTCTTTACATTTATTTAGGAACATATTAAAATTAGTTGTTAAATTTTTTTGGCTTGGGAATTTCATTAAAAAATTTAAGAGTTTAAACGAGCTTTTACATGGTTAAAGTGATAAAGCAAGGTGATGGGTATGATTTAATGTATTACAAAATTCAAATAAATGAGTCCAATTTAAATCATTACATAGGTTTATGAAAAATCTACGATGAATCGTAGAGTCTTTACGGACCTCGGCACTTTTTTAAAATTAAATTACTCAAATATGCAATAAATTGCCTTTCATTTTTATGTGTTTTTTTTGATTACATGATAAATAAAACTAATACATCAAGTTTAACCGAATACCACTGTGGGGTTCATCCGGCCTCAGCATATTATAAATTCCAAATATCCTCAAAAATATTATATATTATTGCTAAAATGTTTGTGACTTTTTTCTTAAATATATAATAAATAGCTAGTAAATTAAATATGGTCTAAGTTTCATAACAAAATTGTTTAAGAAAATCTATTAGGGTCCGTATGGACCCCACACTCTCAATTTCATAAATAATGATATTGCCTCAATGTAAGTTTAGACTTAAAAGTTTGCAACCTTATAATCTGGATATGTTTTCAAATGATTTTACATAATAAGTATGTGAAATGTTTGTATTGTAATGAAAAGAGTAATTATTTTTTCTTTATAAAACTCATTTTAAGTGAATAATAGCTAAAAAAAAATTTTTGGGGGAATATTTTTTTTTAATGAATCTTTCTAAAATGTTCTAGTACAGCTAAAAACATGGCTGGGGAAAAAACAAATGGGATTTTGTTTAACAACTTTTTAAGTCTTTATTTTCCAACCCCTTTATCTGCTTAAAGAAAAAGGGCATATTAAAAAAAAGCCAATTTTTTCGAAAAAATCTCTAACGCGTTGAAAAAAAAACTCACCCGGCATTAACCTATGAATTTAAGTTTTGTATTTTTTGTGCTATGTACTATAGGTTTATTTTCTAAGTTTGAGGTATTTGATTTTGCCCCCTAATTGTTTTGAGAATAGATTTGTTTTTTATACCATATTTTGCACAAATAAAATAATACTCGGTTAAAAGTTGCATAATTTCAACAATATCTAATATTCAAATTAAAAAAATTATTTTTACAAATAATTGATAACCAAAACTCTTACGAATTTTTTAGGCCTCATTTAAAATTAAAATTTATTATTAATGAACTAACCGATAGATTTGGTTAAGGCTATAATTGGTAAACTTTATTACAATTTGAATGGTAAAAAGGTTAATTAAAAATTCAATATGGGAAAATTTTACCGACAAGGTGAAGGTATTGGAAATCAGGATTTAGACCCAAAATCCACCCGGCTCAGTGACAGTTGCTTGCCCAAAAAAAGCCGCCGCCTTGCTTAATAAAGCGGGTTGGGCCGATTATCTTTTCCCTTATTTTTTATTTTAATGGTGTTTTGTTGATAATTTGCAAAAAATTTATAGCTAGCGGTATAAAATTTCCTGGTCATATTTTTAAATTTTGTACCGAAATATAAAAAACCAGCTTGAATTAAAAAATACGTCTGATGGTCCAGGCCGTTATATTAAACATTGACGTAAATTCTAGAAGGGGCTTGACAAAAAACTTAATAGCCAGCGCTTATGTTTGACCTGGGCCAAAGGTCAAGCTCTGCCAATACAATTTTTTGAGGCCTTATCTGGCCATACTTGTAATTTAATTAAAGCCCGACCAATTTATTTTAAAAATGAACGAATCCGCAAGTCTTTAATAAAATTTCAATGTAAAAATAAATATCATTTGAATACTATGCACACGATTGAGGATTTATTATCTTTTAGTGCGGTCGAAGAAAATTTCAGTTTCAGAATTCTAATATTTTAGATTTTTGAAAAACTGTATAAAAAATGGGCTATTTGGGGCATTTTTTAAGAGCCACTTGTTTAATTTGCCCCTTTTCTTTGTGTTGGCTTTATTTTAAATCTTGTATAAGTCCTTTATTTATAGCTCTCTTTATTTCTAAGTTTTGGGCGAAAAAATGAGGCAAAGTTTTATGGCTCGCTTTTTTTAGCACAGCCTACTAACACTATCCAATCAATAATATTTATACATTTGATGATTGCCAAGATATATCTAATAAAACATAAAAAAAATAAAAAATTCTAATTTTTTAGATTTTTCACTTTGTTTTAAATAAAATTTCCGATTTACATTAATAATAACTTATGTTAGTTTATAAAAAAAAACACGTATTTTTTTTCAAAATAATAAAAAAAATAAAGGTAGCTATTTAAATTTTGATTTTAAGTCCGTACCCACTACAGCATTCGCGCTAATTATTAAAAAAAGAATTCATCCACATAATCGCCTATTCTTATATGTACTTTTTGCTTCTTTAGTTTTTTCCGCCTTTGCCTCGGATTTTCGACTTCAAGAAAACCCTAAAAAAATATAAATTAAGGATTTTTTTCAATCTCTTGCAATTTATATTTATCATCTCAAATAATTAAAAAAAAATAATTTTTTAGTATATCAAGCTCTTGCATCATTTAAATAATAAAAAATATTTTGCATCGAAAACACGATATGTTATTATAAAATATTATTTGAAGTTATTTAACAATTTACTGTTGTGAATATTCAAATCAATATAATTTTGTTTTTGAATCTTTTTAGTTTTTTAACATTTTTGTCAATTGTTGACCTGTGCTAACTAAAATTTTAAACAATGAAATTTTTTCAAAACACAATTTTTACGCATTTTTATGTCTCTGAGGCATTTATGCAAATTGCCCTTTATAAAATCATGCTTCATGCGTTTTTATATTCATTTTTCAGAAATTAAACATGGCTTAATACTAAGTGAAAAAGAGTTACACTAAATATTTTGTGGGTGAAGGCGTACCCAAATTTTATTACCTATAACTTATGATGAGTAAGGTAAGTTTTGAATATGTTGTAATTTAAAATTTTGGAAAGAATTGCAAATTCTTTGATTTTGAATAAAAATGCATTTTTCGACTTGTTGTGTGGCACTGTCTTTTATGGGTTTTGCACACATGGTTCTAATTGAGAAATCAAACAACAAATATTTTAAGTATTGTGAAAAACCCAAAAAAAATAGAGTGAGTAAAAAGTGAAGATTATATTAGAGACAAGTATTTATATATAAGGCATGTACAAGAGACATAATTTTGAAGGACTGATTTTTCGTTGGCTTGGTTTTGCAATGCGTTAATCCTTGGTTAGCTGCTATTATATATGCGTTATCGAGGGACCGAGGTGATTGATGGTACTTTGAAACCACCGGAGAAGAAGGAAATATCCAAGACTGCTAAGTTCGGAGTTAGTGAGTTGATAGGCTTTGATATTGGGGGCCGAGAGTAACCATCTGAATGGGAAGTCCGCTGCATTTTCTTCTGTAGCGATCCATTTCGCGTTGGCATATAGCCAGATAGTAGTAAGAGCCTACTTACACCAGATGTGTGATCTTCAAAAACTGCTAAGAATTAAAATTAATTATATATATTTGACATTTTCTTTATAGATTACTTACATTCAAAATTTTATATCTAATAGAACTTCATAAATTTCTATAGTAACACTTTTATGTAACAATATATTGTATCAATTGATACTCCTTATAAATTAATTTTGGATTAATATAGGAGGCACTTAATATAAAAAGCCTAATATTTCAAAATCATTGTTAGGCTTTTAGGACTACAAACTCGATTTGAGAATGAATATATGAAAGGAAATATGATTTAATAAATTTTATTTTGGACAAATAAGTAACATTTAACACAATCATAAAATTTGAATATTTTTGTTTGATTGAAAAAATGTTACTCGCAAGTTTAAATTTTGACATTTGTCAATTTTTAAATATAAAACATTTTCACAATATTACAATCGCTTTGCTTATAAATGCCTGCACGATTAACTCGTTTCACGTGCAAAGTCTAGTACTTTATATGATGGTGCTAACCTATGTTAATTCAAACTAATAAAAATTCACCCAAAACAGAAAATAAACCTTAGAATCTTTTTCTAATTCTAATTTGGCCTCAACTTAACATATATTAATCAAAACCCTTAAATAGTGCAATATCATCGAAACGCAGGGTATTTGCATTTTTACAACACACCAAATGTAAGAAAAGAATTAAAAAAGATTGGATTAAATTTAACCAAATCTCAAATATTTAGAATATTTAAAATAATTTAAAAATATTGAACAACGCGACCTTGTATGAATGCTCCCTTTATGATTACACAATGGGCATTCTTAAGAGCAATTCCTGTAATTACGCACCAAAAACCATGAATTTTTAGTAAGCCCACATATTTTCTTTTATATATATATTAAGGTTTTATTAGTATTCTTGAAAAATATACTACAGAGTTGAACATACTCGCCTTCGCAAAAATGCACATGGGATACATTTTAACTGATATTTCTATACGTTTTTGGATTATTGTCAAGATAGGACATATATTATAACAGAAGATGATATAGTTATCAGCTGTTCTTTTGTTCTTGTGATTATAACTTTATTAATAGTTGCCCAAATTATTAATAGTTCTACTCTAAGGTTAGGCGTTCCCTAACCCTAACCATACCTCACAACCCTCAACCATCCTTATTATACGGCATAACACAGCAAAATTTCAACCTGACAATCGGCGTCAGAAGTAAACTGATAGGATATGTTGCCTATACTTTTAATTAACAATAGAAGAAGAAAATATCTGTGAGATATGTATAACTCTTCTATATGTGGGCCCCAAACCTGTACGAATCGAAAGCCATGAAATCCCGAGAAGCCATAAAATATACTAACATTGTGATATAGTTTACGGTTAGGTTAGGGCAAAGTTAGGGTTAGTTTAGCGTTTGGTTGAGGTAAAATTTTGATTCGGGTATGCTTAGTATGAGGTTTGCTTAAAATTTTGGTGAGGTTTAGTTAGAGTTAGGGTACGTTAGTTTTAAGGTTAGGGTGAGGTTAGCTTAGTGTTAGGGTGGGGATAGATTAGTATAACAATGTAATTAGCTTAAGGTTAGAGTGAGATCAGCATAACGGTAACGTTGGACTAATTTAGGGTTAGGTTTATGATTTTAACATCCTAATTTATGCTTGGTTGTATCAAATTATCGTACATGTTTGGTGTCACCTTTTATATAGTTGACAACAATAATGATTTAATCATTTTTTAATTAAATATGTTGTAGGAAATTTTAGTATTTTTATGTTTTAGTAAAGGTTATAGAATCTTATGATGGTTTTAAACAATATGTTTTTACCAGATTTTTTAGCACCAAATTTTTTATTTTTACTACATAGATGAAATTAATTTATATAAAATACCTGCAGCCAGCATTCATGATGTAAGAGCTGAGGTTAAAATTTGAAAGGTTTATATACGGGTGGGTCTGAAAAGCAAAATCCCAAAACGCAAAATCCCAAAAAGCAAAATCCCAAAAAGCAAAATCCTAAAAAGCAAAATCCCAAAAAGCAAAATCCTTAAGTAATAAATCATTTTTTGGCGGGAAACTTGCTTTTTTGGGATTTTGCTTTTTGGGATTTTGCTTTTTGGGATTTTGCTTTTTGGGATTTTGCTTTTTGGGATTTTGCTTTTCAGACAAAAATTTTTTTTTTCGTTTTTTTGGCATTTGTCGGTGTTTTATGGATTTCTTTGATGTTTTAAGTAATTTTTTGGGGATTTTGCTTTTTGGGATTTTGCTTTTCAGACAAAAATTATTTTTTCGTTTTTTGGCATTTGTCGGTGTTTTATGGATTTCTTTGATGTTTTAAGTAATTTTTTGGGAATTTTGCTTTTCAGACAAAAAATTTTTTTTTCGTTTTTTGGCATTTGTCGGTTTTTTATGGATTTCTTTGATGTTTTAAGCAATTTTAAGTAATTTTTGGGGGATTTTGCTTTTCAGACAAAATTTTTTTTGTTTTTTGGCATTTGTTGGTGTTTTATGGATTTCTTTGATGTTTTAGGTAATTTTAAGTAAATTTTTTGGGATTTTGCTTTTCAGACAAAAATTTTTTTCTCATTTTTGGTATTTGACGGTGTTTTATGGATTTCTTTGACGTTTTAAGTAATTTTTGGGGGATTTTGCTTATCAGACAATTTTTTTTTGTTTTTTGGCATTTGTCGGTGTTTTATGGATTTCTTTGATGTTTTAAGTAATTTTTGGGGGATTTTGCTTTCCAGACAAAAAATTTTTTTTTGTTTTTGGCATTTGTCCGGTGTTTTACGGATTTCTTTGATAGTATTTTAAGTAATTTTTTTGGTGCTTTTCAGACAAAAATTTTTTTGTCGTTTTTGGCATTTGTCGGTGTTTATGGATTTCTTTGATGTTTTAATTAATTTTAAGTAATTTTCTGGGGTTTTGCTTTTCAGACAAAAAATTTTTTTTTTGTTTTTGGCATTTGTCCGGTGTTTTATTGATTTCTTTGATGTTTTAAGTAATATAAAGTAATTTTTTGGGGATTTTGCTTTTCAGACAAAATTTTATTTTCTCGGTTTAGGCATTTTTCGGTGTTTTATGGATTTCTTTGATGTTTTAGGTAATTTTAAGTAATTTTTTGGGGATTTTGCTTTTCAGACAAAAATTTTTTTTTGTTATTTGGCATTTGTCGTGAGTTAGAAAAGATCAAAATCAACACATCGAATTTAGTGTTTGTAACTGATCAAGAAAAGGCAATTATTAAGGCTGTAAGAAATGTTTTTGTTGATTCTAAATTTTTATTGTGCACCCGGCACCTAAAAAACAATATTGTAGATTATCTAACCACCAAACAAGGGGTTCCTTTAAATGTTAGACAGATAATTAGAAATAAAATATTTGATAAAAACGAAGGAATGGTATTTGTTTTTAATAGTAAAATATTTTTTCAGCGTAGTAATAGTTTAATGGAATATTGTTCTCAGCCTACTACCAACTACCTTTTATTTATAGCTTATTTTAAAAAAGATATAAAGCAACTTTTGTTTAAATATATTTTTAAACCATTAATAAATAAAACATGCACAAGTTTAATAACCAATAATATTAGTGAATCAATAAATCATGTTTTCAAACGACAAATTGTTTGGCAACCCCAATCTTTAATGCCATTAATAAATAATTTATAAAATTGCAAAAAATTAGCATTCTAATTTTGAAAGGGCATGATAAGTCTAGGAGAGTATTATTTAATAAATAAAAATGAATAAACATCAAAAATTTGGTTTGATTTAATAAGAAAAGATGATGCATCTCAGTCAATTAATTATATTCAATCAAGTGATATAGCCTTTAAAACGCCAAAACCGAAAGGCTCTAAAAAGCCACATTAATGTAAAAGCCCCAAAGCGGCAAAAACAATTACAAAAAAAAAGAAATTATTATTTAGAAATTAGTGGTTAATACATTTTTTAAGGTATATCCTTTTTTCATTATTGAATTAATTATTAAGTGTTGCATGACTGTATATTGACAACCGTTTTAAATTACAATAACGAATTTGAATTTTACATGATTAGTTAAAAAACCTTTTTGAACTAATTTTGTTGGTTAATATCAAAAGAAAATTTAATTAAATTAATTTGTTGTAACATAATTTTTATCTAAGGAACTTAGTGTTAAATTTCTATATTGGTAGGACCAAAGAATAGTGCTTGCGCCCAGCGGTAAATTTTGTTACAACAAATTAATTTACTGAAATTTGCTTTTATAACCAACAATATTAATTCACAAAAGCAATGTTTTTTAACAAATTATAGAAATTAATTAAATTCGTAATTGTAGTTTGAAACGATTGTCACGAACACTTAATAATTGACTAAATATGAAAAAAGGATATATTTTAAAAAATAATATTAACAAGCCCATAAAATATTTTTACTTTTTTTTGTGATTGTTTTTGCCGCTTTAAGAGGCTTTTACATTGATGTGTTTCTAGGTTCTTATCTATTAAATAATAATCTCCTAAAGAATGCCCTTTCAAAATTACACAAATGATTTTGTGCAATTTCATAAAATTTATTAATTAATGGCATTTAAGATTGGGGATTCCAATCAATTATCCATTTAAATACATGATTAACGGATCACTAATATTATTTGTTTATAAATGCATATTCCATTGATCAAGTTCAAATACATATTTAAATAAAACATCCTCCACATCCTTTTTAAAATATGATTTAAATAATGGGTAATTAGTTGTAGGCTCAGAACAATATTAAATCATTACTACGTTGCAGAAACTTATTGCTTTGCGCCAATACAATTACTACATTTTTATCAAATATTTTGTTGATAATTATTTGTCTAACTTTTAGACAAACACCTTGTTTTGTGGTCAAATAATCCAGAATATTTTTTTTAGGTGCCGTGTGCACAGTAAAAATTTAGAATAAAAAAAACATTTTTTTAAGCCTTTGTAATGGCTTTTTCTTTTTGGATGTGTTTGCTTTAATATTTTCTAACTGGAATCTAAATTTTAAATAAAAATATAAAATGTTGAAAAATCACTTTGTGCAAAATAGGCCCTAAAAAACTGGATTATCGTTTTTCTTTTTTTTTAACTGCTAAATTCTTAAAAACAATTGCTGTCACAAATATTCTGCCTAAATTGCAAGTTTTGTCAACATATAAAAAAGCTGAACCTTGAGAACAAAATATTTTAATAAACAAAAGCATATCTTTAGTAAAAAGTATTATGATATTCGGTGTGTTTTTTACGTGACATACGGTGTGAATAAAGGGGTGCTCATTTAATGAGTTAATAGTGCAAAATATTATCAGCATGGTTATTTGAACTGCAGTTTGTGAGATCTTTTTTTTAATATATGTGTTTATATTGTATATTTGTTTTAAATCCCTAGGCTCCAAACCCATATTCAACAGTTTTTCAAAAGTTTGTTTGGGGGTCAATTAGGTTTAGTTTTTCTTTTATCTATAAATAAATTATTGTCATTCAAAAAAGTATTATATAAATATATCAAAACAGTTTTTAAATTATTTGCTATGTAATACAAATATTTGAATTTACACAAATATATAAATTGTAAATATTTTACAAGCATTTTCATTAATTTTGTTATGCATATGACAATTAAATATGCAATATGTTCTTTGTAAATCGCATATTTAAAATGATATCTCAATAAATATTATCATATATAAACGTTATGTTATGAGAACAGAAGTAGGAAAGTATTAACAAGAGAAAATTTTTATTCAAAAAAACATAACCCCTAAAAGTTATTTCATCATTAAAAAGCTAATTCCTTAATTGCTTTACCGTAAAAAAAAATTTTGTGTGTAAAGCAAAATCCCCCAAAAAATACTTAAAATTACTTAAAACATCAAAGAAATCAATAAAACACCGGACAAATGCCAAAAACAAAAAAAATATTTCTGGAAAGAAAAACCCCAAAAAAATTACCTAAAAATACCTAAAACATCAAAGAACTCCATAAAACACAGACAAATGCCAAAAAACAAAAAAAATTTGTCTGAAAGCAAAATCCCCCAAAAAATACTTAAAATTACCTAAAACATCAAAGAACTCCAAAACACACAGACAAATGCCAAAAAACAAAAAAAAAATTTGTCTAAAAAGCAAAATCCCAAAAAAATTACTTAAAATTACTTAAAACATCAAAGGAAATCCATAAAACACCGACAAATGCCAAATAACGAAAAATAAAATTTTGTCTGAAAAGCAAAATCTCCCAAAAATTACTTAAAACATCAAAGAAATCCATAAAGCATCGACAAAAAAAAACAAAAAAAAATTTTGTCTGAAAAGCAAAATCTCCAAAAAATTACTTAAAACATCAAAGAAATCCATAAACACCGACAAATGCCAAAAAACAAAAAAAAAATTTTGTCTGAAAAGCAAAATCCCCAAAAAATTACTTAAAATTACTTAAAACATCAAAGAAATCCATAAAACACCGACAAATGCCAAATAATGAAAAAAAAAATTTTGTCTGAAAAGCAAAATTCCAAAAAATTACTTAAAACATCAAAGAAATCCATAAAAAACCGACAAATGCCAAAAAAACGAAAAAAAAATTTTTGTCTGAAAAGCAAAATCCCCAAAAAATTACTTAAAACTTCAAAGAAATCCATAAACACCGACAAATGCCAAAAAACAAAAAAAAATTTTGTCTGAAAAGCAAAATCCCCAAAAAATTACTTAAAATTACTTAAAACATCAAAGAAATCCATAAAACACCGACAAATGCCAAAAAACGAAAAAAAAATTTTTGTCTGAAAAGCAAATCCCAAAAAGCAAAATCCTAAAAAAATTACTTAAACATCAAAGAAATCCATAAAACACCGGACAAATGCCAAAAACAAAAAAAATATTTCTGGAAAGAAAAACCCCAAAAAAATTACCTAAAAATACCTAAAACATCAAAGAACTCCATAAAACACAGACAAATGCCTAAAAACAAAAAAAAAATTTGTCTGAAAGCAAAATCCCCCAAAAAATACTTAAAATTACCTAAAACATCAAAGAACTCCAAAACACACAGACAAATGCCAAAAAACAAAAAAAAATTTGTCTAAAAAGCAAAATCCCAAAAAAATTACTTAAAATTACTTAAAACATCAAAGAAATCCATAAACACCGACAAATGCCAAAAAACAAAAAAAAAATTCTGTGTGTAAAGCAAAATCCCCCAAAAAATACTTAAAATTACTTAAAACATCAAAGAAATCAATAAAACACCGGACAAATGCCAAAAACAAAAAAAATATTTCTGGAAAGAAAAACCCCAAAAAAATTACCTAAAAATACCTAAAACATCAAAGAACTCCATAAAACACAGACAAATGCCAAAAAACAAAAAAAAATTTGTCTGAAAGCAAAATCCCCCAAAAAATACTTAAAATTACCTAAAACATCAAAGGAAATCCATAAAACACCGACAAATGCCAAATAACGAAAAATTAAATTTTGTCTGAAAAGCAAAATCTCCCAAAAATTACTTAAAACATCAAAGAAATCCATAAAGCATCGACAAAAAAAAACAAAAAAAAATTTTGTCTGAAAAGCAAAATCTCCAAAAAATTACTTAAAACATCAAAGAAATCCATAAACACCGACAAATGCCAAAAAACAAAAAAAAATTTTTGTCTGAAAAGCAAAATCCCCAAAAAATTACTTAAAATTGCTTAAAACATCAAAGAAATCCATAAAACACCGACAAATGCCAAAAACGAAAAAAAAATTTTTGTCTGAAAAGCAAAATCCCAAAAAAATTACTTAAAATTACTTAAAACATCAAAGAAATCCATAAACACCGACAAATGCCAAAAAACAAAAAAAAAATTTTGTGTGTAAAGCAAAATCCCCCAAAAAATACTTAAAATTACTTAAAACATCAAAGAAATCAATAAAACACCGGACAAATGCCAAAAACAAAAAAAATATTTCTGGAAAGAAAAACCACAAAAAAAATACCTAAAAATACCTAAAACATCAAAGAACTCCATAAAACACAGACAAATGCCAAAAAACAAAAAAAAATTTGTCTGAAAGCAAAATCCCCCAAAAAATACTTAAAATTACCTAAAACATCAAAGAACTCCAAAACACACAGACAAATGCCAAAAAACAAAAAAAAAATTTGTCTAAAAAGCAAAATCTCCCAAAAATTACTTAAAACATCAAAGAAATCCATAAAGCATCGACAAAAAAAAACAAAAAAAAATTTTGTCTGAAAAGCAAAATCTCCAAAAAATTACTTAAAACATCAAAGAAATCCATAAACACCGACAAATGCCAAAAAACAAAAAAAAATTTTTGTCTGAAAAGCAAAATCCCCAAAAAATTACTTAAAATTGCTTAACATCAAAGAAATCCATAAAACACCGACAAATGCCAAATAATGAAAAAAAAAATTTTGTCTGAAAAGCAAAATCCCAAAAAATTACTTAAAACATCAAAGAAATCCATAAAGCATCGACAAAAAAAAACAAAAAAAAATTTTGTCTGAAAAGCAAAATCTCCAAAAAATTACTTAAAACATCAAAGAAATCCATAAACACCGACAAACGCCAAAAAACAAAAAAAAATTTTTGTCTGAAAAGCAAAATCCCCAAAAAATTACTTAAAATTGCTTAAAACATCAAAGAAATCCATAAAACACCGACAAATGCCAAAAACGAAAAAAAAATTTTTGTCTGAAAAGCAAAATCCCAAAAAAATTACTTAAAATTACTTAAAACATCAAAGAAATCCATAAACACCGACAAATGCCAAAAAACAAAAAAAAAATTTTGTGTGTAAAGCAAAATCCCCCAAAAAATACTTAAAATTACTTAAAACATCAAAGAAATCAATAAAACACCGGACAAATGCCAAAAACAAAAAAAATATTTCTGGAAAGAAAAACCACAAAAAAATTACCTAAAAATACCTAAAACATCAAAGAACTCCATAAAACACAGACAAATGCCAAAAAACAAAAAAAAATTTGTCTGAAAGCAAAATCCCCCAAAAAATACTTAAAATTACCTAAAACATCAAAGAACTCCAAAACACACAGACAAATGCCAAAAAACAAAAAAAAAATTTGTCTAAAAAGCAAAATCCCAAAAAAATTACTTAAAATTACTTAAAACATCAAAGGAAATCCATAAAACACCGACAAATGCCAAATAACGAAAAATAAAATTTTGTCTGAAAAGCAAAATCTCCCAAAAATTACTTAAAACATCAAAGAAATCCATAAAGCATCGACAAAAAAAAACAAAAAAAATTTTGTCTGAAAAGCAAAATCCCCAAAAAATTACTTAAAATTGCTTAAAACATCAAAGAAATCCATAAAACACCGACAAATGCCAAATAATGAAAAAAAAAATTTTGTCTGAAAAGCAAAATCCCAAAAAATTACTTAAAACATCAAAGAAATCCATAAAAAACCGACAAATGCCAAAAAAACGAAAAAAAAATTTTTGTCTGAAAAGCAAAATCCCCAAAAAATTACTTAAAACTTCAAAGAAATCCATAAAACACCGACAAATGCCAAAAACGAAAAAAAAATTTTTGTCTGAAAAGCAAAATCCCAAAAAAATTACTTAAAATTACTTAAAACATCAAAGAAATCCATAAACACCGACAAATGCCAAAAAACAAAAAAAAATTTTGTCTGAAAAGCAAAATCCCCAAAAAATTACTTAAAATTGCTTAAAACATCAAAGAATGCCATAAAACACCGACAAATGCCAAAAAACGAAAAAAAAAGTCTGAAAAGCAAAATCCCCAAAAAATTACTTAAAACATCAAAGAAATCCATAAAACACCGACAAATGCCAAAAAAACGAAAAAAAAAATTTTTTGTCTGAAAAGCAAAATCCCAAAAAGCAAAATCCCAAAAAGCAAAATCCCAAAAAGCAAAATCCCCAAAAATTACTTAAAACATCAAAGAAATCCATAAAGCACCGACAAAAAAAAAACAAAAAAAAATTTTGTCTGAAAAGAAAAATCTCCAAAAAATTACTTAAAACGTCAAAGAAATCCATAAACACCGACAAATGCCAAAAAACAAAAAAAAAATTTTGTCTGAAAAGAAATCCCCAAAAAATTACTTAAAATTGCTTAAAACATCAAACCATAAAACACCGACAAATGCCAAAAAACGAAAAAAAAAATTTTTTGTCTGAAAAGCAAAATCCCAAAAAGCAAAATCCCAAAAAGCAAAATCCCAAAAAGCAAAATCCTAAAAAGCAAAAATCCCCAAAAATTACTTAAAACATCAAAGAAATCCATAAAGCACCGACAAAAAAAAACAAAAAAAAAATTTTTTCTGAAAAGAAAAATCTCCAAAAAATTACTTAAAACGTCAAAGAAATCCATAAACACCGACAAATGCCAAAAAACAAAAAAAAAATTTGTCCGAAAAGAAATCCCCAAAAAATTACTTAAAATTGCTTAAAACATCAAAGAAATCCATAAAACACCGACAAATGCCAAAAAACAAAAAAAAAATTTTGTCTGAAAAGCAAAATCCCCAAAAAATTACTTAAAATTACTTAAAACATCAAAGGAAATCCATAAAACACCGACAAATGCCAAATAATAAAAAAAAAAAATTTGTCTGAAAAGCAAAATCCCAAAAAATTACTTAAAACATCAAAGAAATCCATAAAAAACCGACAAATGCCAAAAAAACGAAAAAAAAATTTTTGTCTGAAAAGCAAAATCCCCAAAAAATTACTTAAAACTTTAAAGAAATCCATAAACACCGACAAATGCCAAAAAACAAAAAAAAAAATTTTGTCCGAAAAGAAATCCCCAAAAAATTACTTAAAATTGCTTAAAACATCAAAGAAATCCATAAAACACCGACAAATGCCAAAAGACAAAAAAAAATTTTGTCTGAAAAGCAAAATCCAGAAAAAATTACTTAAAATTACTTATATCAAAGGAAATCCATAAAACACCGACAAATGCCAAATAATGAAAAAAAAAATTTTGTCTGAAAAGCAAAATCCCAAAAAATTACTTAAAACATCAAAGAAATCCATAAAAAACCGACAAATGCCAAAAAAACGAAAAAAAAATTTTTGTCTGAAAAGCAAAATCCCCCAAAAATTACTTAAAACATCAAAGAAATCCATAAAACACCGACAAATGCCAAAAACGAAAAAAAAATTTTTGTCTCAAAAGCAAAATCCCAAAAAAATTACTTAAAATTACTTAAAACATCAAAGAAATCCATAAAACACCGACAAATGCCAAAAAACAAAAAAAAAATTTTGTCTGAAAAGCAAAATCCCCAAAAAATTACTTAAAATTACTTAAAACATCAAAGAAATCCATAAAACACCGACAAATGCCAAAAAACGAAAAAAAAAATTTTGTCTGAAAAGCAAATCCCAAAAAGCAAAATCCCAAAAAAATTACTTAAACATCAAAGAAATCCATAAAACACCGACAAATGCCAAAAAACAAAAAAAAATTTTGTCTGAAAAGCAAAATCCCCAAAAAATTACTTAAAATTGCTTAAAACATCAAAGAATCCCATAAAACACCGACAAATGCCAAAAAACGAAAAAAAATGTCTGAAAAGCAAAATCCCCAAAAAATTATTTAAAACATCAAAGAAATCCATAAAACACCGACAAATGCCAAAAACGAAAAAAAAAATTTTGTCTCAAAAGCAAAATCCCAAAAAAATTACTTAAAATTACTTAAAACATCAAAGAAATCCATAAAACACCGACAAATGCCAAAAAACAAAAAAAAAATTTTGTCTGAAAAGCAAAATCCCCAAAAAATTACTTAAAACATCAAAGAAATCCATAAAACACCGACAAATGCCAAAAAACGAAAAAAAAAAATTTTTGTCTGAAAAGCAAAATCCCAAAAAGCAAAATCCCCAAAAATTACTTAAAACATCAAAGAAATCCATAAAGCACCGACAAAAAAAAACAAAAAAAAAATTTTGTCTGAAAAAAAAATCTCCAAAAAATTCCTTAAAACGTCAAAGAAATCCATAAACACCGACAAAGGCTAAAAAACAAAAAAAAAATTTTGTCTGAAAACAAATCCCAAAAAAATTACTTAAAATTGCTTAAAACATCAAAGAAATCCATAAAACACCGACAAATGCCAAAAAACGAAAAAAAATTTTTGTCTGAAAAGCAAATCCCAAAAAGCAAAATCCCAAAAAAATTACTTAAACATCAAAGAAATCCATAAAACACCGACAAATGCCAGAAAACAAAAAAAAAATTTTGTCTGAAAAGCAAAATCCCCAAAAAATTACTTTAAATTACTTAAAACATCAAAGAAATCCATAAAACACCGACAAATGCCAAAAAAAGAAAAAAAAATTTTGTGTCTGAAAAGCAAATCCCAAAAAACAAAATCCCAAAAAAATTACTTAAACATCAAAGAAATCCATAAAACACCGACAAATGCCAAAAAACAAAAAAAAAATTTTGTCTGAATAGCAAAATCCCCAAAAAATTACTTAAAATTGCTTAAAACATCAAAGAATGCCATAAAACACCGACAAATGCCAAAAAAACGAAAAAAAAATTTTTGTCTGAAAAGCAAAATCCCAAAAAATTACTTAAAACATCAAAGAAATCCATAAAAACCCGACAAATGCCAAAAAAACGAAAAAAAAATTTTTGTCTGAAAAGCAAAATCCCCAAAAAATTACTTAAAACTTCAAAGAAATCCATAAAACACTTACAAATGCCAAAAACGAAAAAAAAATTTTTGTCTGAAAAGCAAAATCCCAAAAAAATTACTTAAAATTACTTAAAACATCAAAGAAATCCATAAAACACCGACAAATGCCAAAAAACAAAAAAAAAATTTTGTCTGAAAAGCAAAATCCCCAAAAAATTACTTAAAATTACTTAAAACATCAAAGAAATCCATAAAACACCGATAAATGCCAAACGAAAAAAATTTTTTTGTCTGAAAAGCAAATCCCAAAAAGCAAAATCCCAAAAAAATTACTTAAACATCAAAGAAATCCATAAAACACCGACAAATGCCAAAAAACAAAAAAAAATTTTGTCTGAAAAGCAAAATCCCCAAAAAATTACTTAAAATTGCTTAAAACATCAAAGAATGCCATAAAACACCGACAAATGCCAAAAAACGAAAAAAAATGTCTGAAAAGCAAAATCCCCAAAAAATTACTTAAAACATCAAAGAAATCCATAAAACACCGACAAATGCCAAAAAACGAAAAAAAATTTTTGTCTGAAAAGCAAAATCCCAAAAAGCAAAATCCCAAAAAGCAAAATTTCCAAAAATTACTTAAAACATCAAAGAAATCCTTAAAACACCGACAAATGCCAGAAAACAAAAAATAATTTTTTGTCTGAAAAGCAAAATCCCAAAAAGCAAAATCCCCAAAAAATTACTTAAAACATCAAAGAAATCCATAAAACACCGACAAATGCCAGAAAACAAAAAATAATTTTTTGTCAAAGCAAAATCCCAAAAAAGCAAGTTTCCCGCCAAAAAATGATTTATTACTTAAAGATTTTGCTTTTTGGGATTTTGCTTTTTAGGATTTTGCTTTTTAGGATTTTGTTTTTTAGGATTTTGCGTTTTGGGATTTTGCTTTTCAGACCCACCCTTTTTATACCAAGGTTTAAGTTTGGATTTTTTAAATTCTTAAATATTTTTGAATTTTTTTTTGATATTTTATTTTGAAAGATAACTTAGGACTGAGTCAGTTGATGGGAATATACCAATAATCCCTTGCCCATGATTTGGTTTTATTGGGGGTTTGGGATTACACTTTGCCTTCTTGGCCATACTGTGCTTTACAGATGACATTTAGAAGAGATTCTAGGTGTACAGATACTTTCAAATTCATACTTGCCGTAACTTGATATGGTGGGGATTGAATATAACCTAGTAGCTATATTTCTGAGAGTTTTTCTTTTCAATTTGGTATCAAATTCTATTTTTTTACAATTTTTTTTTTTACAAATTCTATTCTGCTACAAA
Organism: Acutogordius australiensis; assembly: GCA_030555515.1. Lineage (NCBI taxonomy): Eukaryota > Metazoa > Nematomorpha > Gordioida > Gordea > Gordiidae > Acutogordius > Acutogordius australiensis. Next base: position 44,859,353 of record CM060243.1, on the reverse strand, counting down.
TTCCATTCTCTTACCAAATTTTTTTCTACAAATTCTATTCTCTTACAAATCTTATTCTGTTATATTTTTTTTCTAAAAAATTTTTTGCACATTTATTTTATTCATCTGTGTTATTTTATGCAACTTGTTAACACCGCGGCTTTAACTTTGTTTTTTGCCCATATTTTTTTAGGAAGAAACGGGAATTGGATAAAAGAAGAGTGAGATAATAGTTAGGGTCTGACATCAAGTAAGATACATAAGTCCTAGTTTGGCGCTATTTTAGTTAAATAAGTTCCACGTCAATAAGACCATTTATATTAATTTAATTTACTAAGGCTGTGCATTCGCATAATACGGCCAATGGCAAACTATATTGTATTTTGTTTTAAAGGGCCTCTTATTTGAATTTCAGGATAAGACGATGCTGTCAAGATAGGTCACATATTATAACAGAAGATAACATTGTGATCCAGTTCTTTTGTTCTTGTGATTATAACTTCAATAAATAGTTGCCCAAGTTATTAATAGTTCTACTCTAGGGTTTGGCATTCCCTAACCCTAGCCAAACCCCACAACCCTCAACCATCCTTATTATACGTCATAACACAGCAAATTTTAATTATGTCAATTATATAGATGTTAGATATGTTAGACTAATGTAAAATCCGCAGGCAATATAAATTTTAGACTGACCCCAGCACTTTTTAAATTAATTTCTTACATTATTTTAAGTCAAAACCATTATATGCCTTTTAGAACTTATATATTTGATACCCTATTGTTTAGCTATTTTTTCTAAATGTTTTTACTAAGTATTTAAAATTTTGTATTGCAAAATAATAAAAGGAATTATTGTTTTTTAAATGTCTAGTTATTAACGTTAATAGCCAAAAAATAATTTTCTAATTCATAATATTTATTTTCTATAAATTTTTCATAAAATGTTCTTCCCGACCTAAAAACACAATTTAATCAATAAAATTAATACATTTAATTTATTGATACGATTTATGTATTGAATTATGGAAAAATAAAAAATTTGATTTTTTTCTACTTTGTGAAGAATAAAATATGCAATAATCTTATGTGAGAACTTTTATTAGTCTATATTTTAATAACAAATACTTTTCTTTAAAACAATAAAAAATAAAGATCATAGCTTACTCTAAGTTGGTCTAAATTTGGGGTCCATAGGGCACGTGCAAAGTGAGTTTTTATTTTCGTAAAATTTTGAAAATTCTAAAATTTTTAAAAAAAAATTTTTTTTCGAAATTTTTTTAAAAATTTTTTATTTCAGAAAAAGCATTTTATGTATATATACCAAATATGGCAAGTTTTAAAAAATTTGCGTTTTATTTCAAAATAAAATTTCTCAAAATTTTGAAATTTTCACAAAAATAAAAACTCACTTTGCACGTGCCCATATGTCCCATTTTTTGCGTTACAAAATTCTTACCATACTACTTGCGGGTTTATAATAAGTTGGTTTATAATAAGGTTTTTGTTTAATTAAATAATATACAAAAAATTAGAATCATTATATTTTATTACCAATACCATATTTTAGATTTTAAATTTCTAGCATATATTTCCTCGTGAAAGTTATAAGAATAATACACGTGATTTTACTACAAAAAAAATAATAAAACAAATCGATAGATCGCTTTTTACTTCCCTCTCTATTAAAAAAAAACAACAAAAATAAAGGGATTAATACGCTTGTAACTTGTATTCCAAACGGTAAGCAATTTCCATTGAAAAAAAATAACAAATCATTATTCATTAACATTGTTTTTTTTCGTGCGTTCAAAATTTTCATAATTTTCAGCTTCTAATATATAATTTTCGCGGTCTGTACAAAATCTGTTCAATCACGAATTAAGCAGCCTAATTTAAATTATATTCCATATTAGTCATTTCTTGCATCTGTATATCCCATTTTCCATTATAAATACAACCATATATACCGAAGTATCTCAACTTTCTTAATTATCCGCTTAGTTATTCATTGAATATTACCAATGTCCTCATCTAATGGTATAAACCATAACGGTGAAAAGGCCGATGTAGCTGATGGTAATGTTTCCAGTTCGAGGAAAAGGCAACTTGAAGAAGCCACTTCCCCAACCCCTGAAGGCAGTGGCCACAAAGCCACACCAGTGGATAAGAAAAGCAAGAAACATGACTTAGGTATGTCTGTTTGTTGATAGGGGCTTTTAAATTAAATTTTTTGCTTTAGAAAGACTTTATAAAGTTAAATGTTAATATATAGGATATTGTAGCCTATACAATGGTATTGTTCATTTATCAGATACTCTAAAATTTTATTTATTAGATTAATGCTAATTTCAAATTAAATTTATTAATGTTTTATAATTTGTATCATGTACCTGCAAATAGTTGTGTCATTTCTTTTTTTGTAAAATATAAAATTATGCTTTTCTTAACATTTATACAGTTTTAGATAGAGCCTTATAATTTTTACAATTCATGTCAAAATAGATGATTATGATGAAAACACTGGTGATGGTTCATCCCCTGGGCATGCAGAAGGGGCTGTTTATGATGTTGATGATGAAGAAGAAGATTTTGAAGGTTTTATTTAATATAAATTCATGTAACTTTTTTGATGTTCTGAATATTGAATGACAGATTCCAAATTTTTACTAAGAATGTTTTTATTTTTATAAGGCATCAAAATCATTTAATTTATATGGGTTTTATAATATTATTAAATAGGCTCATCCTTAGACTTAATAAAATAATATATAGCATTACATTTATTTAACATGTGTTATGGCAAAATGTAGATTTTTTAATATGCACAAATTTTTCATTGTCCTCAAAAATTAACAACACACCTATATATAAACAATGTTAATAAATGCTGAATAAACTAAAAGGCGTCTGCAATTTATAAATTTTTGTTTTAGAAAAAAAATTATTAAATTTTAAAAATTTAAGGTTTTAATTTTAAATAATTCATAATTGTTTTTGTTTTTAACAGTCCAATGGCTTAAAGTGTATTTAGATAGATAAATTTGTATATAAAGCTATAAGTATGATTCTTAAAAGTTGTATTTCTTTTATTTTTTTTACAAATTTAAATTTGAACATATTTAAATAAAAGGTTATTGCAATAACTAATTTATTTATTAAGATTTTGCAAATAAAAATAATCTTGTGCTAACAGTAAATTTTATTTTGTGAAAAAACTCATTTTTTTAAAAATTTTAATATAGCATGCATGGAACACATTTATGTTTTTTAAAATATTTTTAAATTAAAACATACATGCCTTTAAATTGCATGGCTTATTTCTAACTAATAATTTATCTGGATAAGATTGTAAGGCATAGCAAACAAAGAGCTTATATTGGTTAATATATAATTGTCAATGTATGAAAAAATAACTTATTTTTTTCTTATTTGCCCAAACCTCTCCTCAACTAATGGTAATATAAAAAATAATTGTTCTGTTACATAATTAATTTTAACTTTTTTATTTTAATTAATTGACAAACGTTGGAACCAAATTTTAACTTTTTGCAAAAAATAACAACTAAGTTTTGAAAACTTAAAGTGTTTGGAATATACACAAATCACTTGTTGCAACCTCTTAATTTCATCTTGAAAAATGTTTCCATAACTTTGTCTAATACTTTTACAGAAAACGGTGCCCACGACGATGTCGACGATGATGATGAAGATGATGAGGACGATGACTTTCACGAGGGAGACGAGGATGATGACGAAGACCTAGAGGACCTGCCTGAGCGGTTCCAGCACCTGCATTGGGAAGACGACTACGTAGTTAAAATGGCCAAGTTCGTGGGGGAAAAAGGTTTCAGTCATTCATTAAATTATAAAATAATATTAATTATATTAGGTTGGGTCTGTAAAGTATAATTCTAAAATTGTTTTGAAAGAAAAAATAAAAAAATTTGAAAGGGCCTAAGCAAAAAATTAGTCTCAATGGATTAACGTTAGTTTTACTAGTTAAAAAAATTATTTTGATTAGGGCACGTGCAAAGTGAGTTTTTATTTTCATGAAATTTTGAAAATTCTAAAAATTTTGAAATTTTATTTTTTTCAAAATTTTTAAAAAAAAAAATTTTATTTCAGAAAAAGCATTTTAGGCGCATATACCAAAATTGGCAACTTTTTAAAAATTTGCGTTTTATTTCAAAATGAATTTTTTAAAAATTTCACAAAAATAAAAACTAACTTTGCACGTGCCCTTATATAAAAAAAACTTATTTGGTGTATCTTAAACGGGAAAGTTTATCTATTTGATTTTGTAAAACATTCTTTTTTTAACATTTAATTTGAGTATTTTACACATGAAAGAATGCATTGTTTATAAACTATTAAGACTTTAATATTAGATAAGGTGTTATCAAAATGGTATACCAATTTTAATCCATAAATTTTAAATAAATGTTTATGGAGGAAAAAGACAAATATACTTGTTTTATATTACCTTAAATAGCCCTATTTATATTTTGGCATTTAAAGTTGCCCATATCACACAGATCAACAAATTTTTGAGAGTTATGAGCTATAACTACAGTGATTAAACCTGTTATTTTATATATTTTTAAATCCCTTAATTGTTTTTTTAATCAAAGTCAGCTATAAACACTAATTTGGAACAAACGTCAAAAAAAACAAAAATGTTGAATTTGCTTATTCTTAACAGTTAAACTGTTAAATTCGAACTCTAAATAATATTTTTATTAAAACCCGATAATATATCATGTCGTATTTAAGTTTAACGAAATATTTTGTTTAATGCAGATGTAAGAGCTTGATATATAAATAAAATTTATTTCTTATTATTGGAGACAATAAATATAAGTTAAAAGGGATTTTATATAAAGAATTTTTAGGGTATTTTTTAGGTTACAAAATTTGTTAAAAGGGCCATTTTACCAGTCGAATCTTAGAAGTCCAAGGCGAAAGAAACTAAGAAAAACGAAAAATATCTATGAGATTAGGCCATCATGTGGATGCATTCTTTTATGTTTTCATAAAACTCACTTTTCTGACAATTATATTTGCTGATCTGTGTCACAACAAATGTAAAAATGTTTTATAGATAAGCCGAGCTTGAGCAGTCAGTACTAGCTTTTCCATTTACTTAAAAAACACTAAAAAGAAGTTTTTTATGTTATCTTAGAAATTTAATTCATTAATACATACATCTATGGATTTGTAACAGATGTTAGGAAAGCCCTTTTTAGTTTATTTGCCTGGCCAAAATAATATATACATAAATTTGCTGGTTTTGTCAAAATAAAAACGCAAACATGGTTATATAAAAGGAGTACAATAATATCTTCCATTGGAACCAATCATAAAAATGTTTAGAAGCAATTTTTAGAGTGCGATATTAGAAGACCCAAAGTTTTGAATTTTCTAGGAAAAAAAAATATTAAAATGTAACAAATAAAATACATCTCACATTTTTCACGCTCCTCGTGGACGTAAATTCAAAATGCCCTCGCTCAACTACGAATCACATGTTTTTATATTCAAATATAAGTGAAATAAGGTATGATGTCCTTAGGTAAAATCTCCGAAAATATGTACAAATCAAAGATTTAAAGTTTCTCATAAAGTTGATTAGGGTTAGTTCGTAGCCCAACGTTCGGGCTTAGATTAAATTTGGCCTCACGTTTTAGCCTATTAAGTAAAAGCTACTTATGGTCGGGGTAAGCTTGTTTTTAATCTAAAACATTACAAGATGTATATTTTTTAAATGGGTAATGCCGTTATAGCATTGCGTCGCATCACCTTAATTCCTATATAATATATACATATTTATATAACACACGAAAATGTTAATAAGAAAATGGAATCTGTCTCTATTTGCCAGATGGACCAACTAACTATCTGTTTCACCTTTTGACTCTCTTCTCATCTTCATTTGTACATGTGTATACCTGATATTATTTTACCTTTACCTGTCGAAATACACCTTTACGTTTTATGTTAGTTAGTTAGCTCTCTCTAGCTTACCTGCTCGTTTGTAAACTTGTAATAATATTATTATTATACACTACGCTTGTTTTATCGCTTTGTTATTTTATTTTTTTTTTTGGTTATATCTCTTACCATCTCTCCACTATTTGCATAACCTGCCTGCACCTTGTGTTTTTTTTATTTATATACATATCATTTTGTAAGTATGGACACAACCTACCTTTAATCTTGCATATTATGGCTTTGGATATATTTCAATACCTATGAATGAGTGAATATCATCTGTTAACATTTCCCCCTCGTCTATAGTTTAGTTATTTTTTTTTGTAAAATTAAGCGAATATAAGTTATCTATCTATTTTTTAGAGACCAGTTGTTTGGGGTTTATACTTATGTTGCAATCTCCGATCTTACATGTGTGTTAAAAGGCGAAATATTTTTGAGTTTTAACATTTTTTTTAGCAGAGGTTGCTTGCTACAATAGTCGAGGAGCACATGAGCTCAAACGCCTCATTTTTTAACAATGAGTTTTTAGTGAGCACTCAAAAAAAAAATTAAGTTTATAAAGTTTTTCATTCCCGACTTGTTGTGGTCCATAATCTCTTAGATTGTTTGTCCCTCATTCATGTTTTATGTGTGTCTTTTAAAGCCTTCTTACCACTATTATTTCAACCATTTATTTTCACAGTCCTTTACGAAATGTTGTAAATCTACATTGTATTGATTGACGCTGTGTCACCTACTGGCCGTTATCATACATATATGGGCTTTATACTTAGTTTTGATGGTCATTTCATATTTTGTTTTCGTTTTTCGATGGGCCGAAGAAAAGGGAAATGTGTTAAGCTTTTGCAGCCAACAAATTCCTAACTATATGTTGAATAATTCCAAACAAAATTGCTTAAATCTTTTCAAACATAATGTCGGCTCAGATAACTTAGTGGCAAACCTTCTGCCTTAGACGCAGGAGGTTGCGAGTTCGAATCCTTGCACAATAGCTTTTTTCTTCGGGAAAATTAGCATACATGTGCAACCACTTTATAGCTTGTGAGGCCTGCTTAGGCAGTAGGTCTTAAACGATATGTCTAAAAGTAAGAGCCCAGGCTAAAAACCTAGGTCGCCGGCGTGCGAGCAAATCTTACTATTTAACTCGTCGGCATTATTAATTGCTTTGTTCGGGTTAAGAGTCAAAGCTCTAGCGGGTATGGCGCCCCTAAGTGGGGAGAGGTATGGGGGAAACCTTAAATTGTTTTTTTGTTTTTGCAAACAATGTCATTTTACCTATATTCGGGCTCACTCAATGTAAATAGAGTAATAAAAAAATTGCTTACCCTTAAGTTTGCATATTTAAAAGCACCACTTTTTAAGATTATATTTTCTTTAAATGATTAAAATCAAACATTTTAGGTTATGTATGTACGCTATCGCGGGCAATTAAAATATTAATTAAGTTATCTTAGTCCAAAATTATATATAGTGCTGGCCGCTATAAATTGGCCAGTGCCAAAAATATAAGATTATTTGTATATATAATGTGGCCATCTACCACTATCTTTTTGATCGCGGTCACTAAATGATCACGATCACAATTAAATGGCTGATAATTTTATGATTCACTACCATTTAGCCAGAACGTATTGATAATTATTATGAAAACATCTTCTTGGTCATTTAATTGTGACAGAGATTATTTATTTTGTATGTGATCTTTTTTTTCGTGACAACGATCAAAACCATAGTGGTCGATGGCCACATTATTGATCATTCTTTTTGTAACATGTGCCAATTTATTGTAGCTAGCACTGTAATCAACTAACCGGGCCAGAATTACAAAATTAGCCAAATTTAGTGAAATAAAAGTTGTTGGGGGGTGGTGGAGCTAATTTTGGCATTCCCCGAACACAGTGACTTTTTAATTGTTTCACCTACTTAATTACTCACTCTCATGCTCGATCCTTTAGTTGGAGAGCAATTGCGAAATCGGTTAGGAGAGGGGAAAAAGGTCCTTGAAAAAAAACTTTTTTTTGAATTCGAGGGGTAAAAAAGCCCTTGAAATTAAGGGCAGCTCAGTCAGGATTATTGCAATGACGGGGCGTTACTGATTCCCTTTAACTACTTCTTCTCATGCCTTATCCTTTCTTATAGGTGGGAAGCTATTACAAATTGGTTACGGGACTGGCATAGCTTCTCAAACGTTTCACACGTGCGACCATATGGCCGAACTATACGTAGTCGAAGACGACGATGAACTGTACGATTGCTTAGAGGCCTGGGCCTCCGAGTATCCCGACATTGTTTGCATCAAGGGCTCCTGGGACGATGGCAAAAGCCTCGAAGAGTTCTCCGATGGTGAATTTGACGGTATACATACTCACATTTTTCAATTAAATCACATAATCTGCTTTGTTCTAAGCGTTTATTTGAGTGGGGGGATGTGTTTTTTCACCTTTGGTTTAAATGATCATGCTTAAAAACTATGCTCGCTTTGAGTGATAATAATCATGGATTTTTGTTATTTAAAAGTTACTAATTGTAGAATATGTTAAAATGTTTAATTTTAAAGATAATTAATGATCAAATTAAAGATTAAGCGATTTTTATAAAATTTATGAATTTTTACACGTGAGTAACAAATTATGGTAAAATTTATACTACTTAAATCACAGTTTAACAATTTTTTGATAGTTATGAGATAACTTCAGGCATAAAATCTGCCATTTTATCGATTTGTAAATTCGTTTACCGTTTTTTTCTAATCAAACATGGTTATTCAGCTATAAACATTAAAAATATTAGAAAAAAATGGCAAAATTCACAACAGTTAGCCTGTTAAAGTCAAACTTTAAATATTTCGATTAATATCCGATATTATATCATGTCGTATTTTAGTTTGTAGGCGAAATATTTTCTTTTTAGGGCATTTTCGTGGTCGCGAAATATGTTAATTTGGTCAAAAGAGCTATTTTTTATTCGGAAGGATCTAGCAAGCAAAAGGCGGAAAAAACTAAAAAAAACGGGCTTGCATTCTTTTATATTCTCATAAAATTTACATCCCTTACATTGATATTTTGGCATGTAAACCTATAGCGAAATAATTTATACTGCTAAATATGGTTCTTCTTACTTTCATACATTCACTAGGTATTCTCTTCTACAGTCACCCGATGGGACCCGACCAATCCCCTGACAAAGGCGCCGGCGACGCTGCCACAGTCAAGTCAGACTCCCACCTCGATTTCATATCACGTTACGGGTACCGCCTCCTGAAGAAGGGTGGCCATCTGTCCTATTGCAACATTCGGGCCTGGGGAGACCATCTCAAACAAGACAAGTACCAGAACGACGTTATGAAAATGTTTCAGGTAATGCTTTATTTATTTCATCTTAAGGCATAAAAAGAGTTTTTTTTGTTTAATAAGCTTTTGAAAAGGTACGCTACGTTTGTAAAAAAGCTTTTAATGAAGTTATATTTTAAGGAAATAAAACCTTTTAACGTGGCTTTACGTATAAAAAGGATTTGTTCTTTTAATGTTACAAAGAGCAAACATAAATTTGATTTTTGTATTAATGTGTAAACAAATTATATATCAAAATAGGTTTTTTTTAAACGCCTTATCAAAACTGAATTTATGAGAAATATAAGCCATTTCGACAGTTATTTAGGCCACTTTGAATTACAGGAAAAACTCTTTTAGATCGTCCAAATAAACAAGGTCTTTGCTTAATTAAATCAAACTTTAACTAACAATTTTTGTTCAAAAAAAAGGAAACACAATTAGAAGCGCTTAAAAAGATCGGGTTTACCGAAGATCACATTGAAATTGAGTTGGAGGACGTTTCAGTGCCCGAGGATGTCTCATACTATGCCCACGAGCAAGTCACGCTTGTCAAACTGACGAAATAATCCATTTTCGATTGGGAGAATTAAAATTTAATTTTACTCATATTTTGTCTCTACCAACATTTTAAATGTACTTTCTAAAAGTTCAAGGATCAATGGAAAAACGATCAAACGATTGGGTTTTTGTTCTCTTTAAACTAAAAGGAAGACAATTAGTTATGTTTTTATATATTTTAATATATTTTCCGTTTATAACATATGTTTCTTTCACTAATCTGAATACGTGAAATGAATGTACAATTATAATTTAACCGAACCCGCCATAATAATTTTAATTTCAACTTATCTTTTGTATTTGTTGACTGCCACCACCCTTTATTTGATTTCTTGATAAATTCTGTTTATGTTTTTTTAGTTATTTTTCCAAATTAGATTTACATTTATGGTAATTGAAAACCGAGTTAATTTTATGTGACACTGACAAAACTTACAAAATGATAAAAGCATGCACCTTTGATTTTTTCTGAGTCTTTTAAGATCTCCTTTTTCATTATATGTTTTAGACTTAAACTGATCCTCACTTATTCTAACAACACCCTACTTGTCATTAATAAATACCTTTGTATAAAATATCAGTTTTTTAGGAATACAAGTTATATTTTCTTAGTTTTTTGGTTCTTAAGTATAGTTTTCTACAATTTTATATTATGAACTTTGTACGATTAATCCATTTAAAGTTTTTTTTTTATTTCTTACCATCCATATCGTTTTATTTGATATAATTACTTTCGTATATATTATCCTTATATTTTTTGAATTGTAATTCCTATAAATATATCTTTTACTTTTTATGAATTTACATGTTCTTTACATATATTTTATTACCTTATGTTTATGAAAATAAAAATAAATATTACATTAATTTAGGATTTATGGATCACGTGTGCTTATTTATACATTTACTATTTAATATTGCTTATAGCTTGGAAGACCTCGAGCATCAAAACTTCATTGTTTCTTTTACACTTAGGTTTGTTTACCTTTGTAATTTAAACATTGTTTAAATAGCACAGGTCAACAATTTTTTGAGAGTTGTGAGTTAATTACAGAGATCAAACCTGCCATATTAGGGAATATTGAATCCGTTCACCGTTTTTCCTAATCAAACTGAGTTAGTTAGTTATATACATTGAAAATTTTAGAAAAAAAGGTCAAAACACCAAATAATCTTCAAAAACAAAAATAAATTGAACTTTTATTTTTGGATATTCACAATATTTTTAACTGTTAAATTCAAACCTCAAATATTATTTTTATTAAAAAGCGATATATATCGTGTCGTATTAAAGTTTGGACGCGAAAATTTATTATCTAAATGCCGATGTAGGAGCTTGATATATTAAAAAAAATTTTCATTATTTGTGATTGAAAATACAAGTTTCAAAGAATTTTTATAGGCAAAAAAGATTTTTGAAATTTTTCTTTTTAGGGTATATTTAGATTTGTTAATTTGGTCAAAAAAGGCAATTTTTCGTTGAAGACGGGTCTAAGGAGCCAAAGACGGAAGAAACTAAGAAAAACGAAAAATATATGAGATTAGGCCATCATAGGGATGCATTCTTTTATGTTTTAGTAAAATTCACGTTTCTGACATTGATATTTGTTGACCTGTGTAGTATAATTTAGATATTACTTATTTGACCTTTTATTCAATTAATGGTTTTGATATATTTTGTATATTCATCCTTAAACACTAACAAAGCCAATTTGCAAATCACTAAGCATACGATGGTTTTAGGTGTTTGAAGTTTTAAAACATATATATTATCCTAATATTTTAATTCACGCGCAAAGTAGAAACGATAGTTGAATGTGTACCGCTAATAAATCCTTACATTTCCCGGAGAGACTAGGTCCAGAAACCTCGATTACCGACACGTGGTAATTCATATCTAACTCTGTGGGACTTACTCTAATTTAAAAGTGGAAGTCCTGACGGGTTAGCCCAATGATAGGGAAAAGGGTCTGAAATTAAATTTAATTACAACTTTCATTATTATGGGCATGTTCAAATATTTTTGTAAGAATTTTTAAATTTCGTTTTTATAAATCACAAAATTCTAAAAAGTTGCCAAATTTTATTTATTTAAATAAAATGTTCGGAAATAAAAGAATTAAAAAAAAAATAAAATTTTACAAAAAAATTCTCTTGCACGCCTAATAACCCTATAATAAATTTAAAATATAAAAAAATAGTATTTAAACAAATTTTTGAAAAACCTATGTCATAATATCGTGCATTGCAACCATATAAAATAAAATTAGTTAAAAATATGTGGATTCATATCATCAATAGATCCTCTAAAATAACAAAAACCATCCAAAAAAAACAAGTTTTAGTATCTATTTTTGAGCTTTAATACAGAGCTGTACCCAGGCGGGGGGGAGGGGGGGTAACTCTGGCTCGCCCCACTACCGGCGACTTTTGATTCGATCAGCAATTTCATCAAAAATTGCCTGGCGCGCCCCCTAATCCCAATGGTATTCTGATGGTTTTGCCAGGTTTTTAAAACGACTGGGCCCTTAAATTCCCAAAAATGTGAGCATGCATATAAAGAAAACATAATGTAAGATAATTAGATCAAGGCCGGTCCTTGTCCTAGGTCATCTTAGGTCAACTGTTTCTAGGAGCAAATGTACCTTTTCAATATTTTTGCTTAAACCTTAATATAAAGTAATTTTGACGCCCAGCATCTCTTGGATTGCCCTTTTAGATGGACAGGTTCTAGGTTCCTGACCCTTACTCTATTAATTCTAACTTAGAGTAAAGTTAAAGTCAATAGCTTGATATATCAATATAACGTTTCTAGCAATTAATAACGATTTTAAACTCCAAACCTTTTTTTCTATTTGCCGCTTTTACGCTACAGCAAACCCCGCATAGATTAAGATTTAATCCACGCTGGTGACATAAGTTCTCAGAAAAATGGACGGCTTTGATCTTTAACGGTATCATTACTATCATCCAGGCTCAACGCTGCATATTGAGTATAGAACTCAACAAAATTTACATGCTCAATTTTCTCGTTTGATGCGCACTGTTTTGTATAATTTTATTGCACGAAACTTATTGATTTAATTTTAAAAATTCGGCTTTGTTTAAAATAATATTTTGGGTGAGGAGCATTGAAATTACTATACGAAGACGTTCATAATCCTTTGGGTCAATAGGGTTAAGCGCGCTTCTCCGCCAATACCATAATAACCATCGAAATGAAGCTTCACTCTCCGAAATATTATAGCCTGCAACCTATACACCCAGGCAAAAGTCGAAGGCCAGAGTAATTCATCTGCTAAAACAATGCCCCCCTTGCCCTACATCTCTTAAAAGAAACGGCATTATCGTAAGGGCATAGCCCCTTTGAGCCCTGTCGGTTAATAGGCAATCACTTAACCTAGACCACGAGTTAAAGAATTTTCGGCCAGCTCAGTGACAATATTTAATTCAATAAAAAATTTAAGACTGATCAAAAAACCCTAAAGCCAGATCAACCAAAAATTAGTAAAATAAACCGGGGCGATTTGGTACAAAGTAAGTCGATTGGTCAACCAAAAATCATGTCCCGCTTCAAACTCGATCCACTCTTGATCTACTTTTTTCTAAACACAAATCTATTAGATTTTTCATGTACTTTTTTTTATTCTCTTTTTGCCCACCAACGCTTATTTAATAGCGCACAAGTTGGTTACATATTTTGCCTATTTCTTTTTTGTTTTCTCTCTATTTGACCCATCACTTTCTTCCGAATTCTTAAATACACTCTATTTTGTTTACTTTTCATATATTGCTCTCTAACTCTTTCGGCCATTTCAATTCACAACAATTTTTGAAAATTTTATTGTAATATATTTGGACGATCAATAATTTATTTACCACGAATTTGAAACACAGGTCAACAATTTTTTGAGAGTTATAAGTTAACTATAGAGCACTGTGGGGCTTACTGACCCCAATACATTTAAATTCAAAAAGTAAAAATTATTGGCCAAAATTTTGTATTTTATTAAATATTTAATTTACAAAACTAATTTAGATCTGGATTAAGTCTTTTTTAATAAATTGGAATTACTATTAGAATTAATATGGACCCCACAATCTCAATTTTAATGTTAAAACATGACTTGCCTCAATGTAAATTAAAACATAAGATGTATTAAACTATATTCTAGACTTTCTTTCATAGTATTTTCATATTTTTTACATAAAATGTTTGTCATGTATAATAATGATAGAAAATAACTTTTATTATTAACAATTTGAGTTTTTAATAGCCAAATTTTTTTTTATTTTATAACATTTTTTATGAATCTTTGATAAAATATTCCATCAGAAAAAATACAGTTTTTTAATAAGGTATATAATTTATTGACCCGATAAATTTAATGTAATATAGTGATCAAATAAATTTGCAATATTTATTAATGTAAACTTATATTAGCTTATAAAAGAACACGTAATGTTCCTTTGAACTATAAAAAATATAGACTATGGCTTTATAATTCAAAGTTATAGAAGTTTAAAATTGGGGTTTGTATGGACCCAACTATAGCATTCGTGTTACAAATTTCTCATTTCATTGCGGTTTAAAATTAAGTTTATAAGCCCAGCAAACGTCAATCAAATTTAACAAATAAATTTAACTAAATCAGTGCAAAAAGGTAAAGTAAAAACTAATTTTTCATAAAATATTTTAGTTTATTACATAAAAAATTGTAAAAAAATTAAAAAAAATTTAGCGGCTAATATCAAAAAATAAGAATTTAGGTTTTTTGGGCGTTTTAAAATATGCCTAACAAATTTTATAAATTATTTAATCTTGCGATTTTTTTTTGTCAAAACTTTTTTTTCCACTAGCCGCAGCCATATAAGCAACGCTCAGTTTTTTGTAGTGCGCCCACTTTCTTATATCATGGCTACGTTTAGTTAATATATTTGAAATTTTTTTGTTAATAAATTTTTAAATTCATTAATTTTCTAACACTATGTAAAAATGTATATAAAATAAATTACTGCTGCCACAGTGTGCCACTAAGCATTAATTAATACTATTCTTTAAATTGTCAATGAATATATTTACATACAACGCACTAAAAAAAAATTAAATAACAGTTATAAGGTCAAGCTAAAATTTAATTATGAAAATTTAGAATTTATATAAAATTTTTAATAAGAATGAGTGAACTCTGAACGCGTTTAAAAACAACTTTTTTATAAAAATAATATATTAGGTAACGACGTCTTGTTTGTGAAAATGGCGGACGAACGGGTTTTTCGAACAGGGAAAGGGCTATTATTTTATATTCTTTGGCTTATAATTAGTATTAGATTTTAGGTATGTTTATTTATTTATGTCTATATATTAATAAAATTATAACAAATGGTAATATATTTCGTTGTCTTTAAAATCTTAATGGAACCGCATCGCCTTACAACAGTGTCGGAAAACATGCTTATTTAATTATAATTTTTGAATTACAAATATATATTATTATATATTTTTGAGTGTAAAAATATTGTCTTAAAACTTAAAAGTTTATAAAGGTTAAATATACATGTGTGGAAAAATTGCAAATAAAGCCTACCTTGATAACATTATTTCAGAGGTGTATATTGTGTAAATTTTATTGGATTTGGAGTAAGGTTCCAATAAGAGAATACTTAGGGGTATTGCACTATATATAGGTGATGTAGAACCCATTTATGAAACATTTTTAAATGAAAATATAAAAGAAAAAAGCCTTAGGTCACCATTCCTTGAAACAATATCAATATTTTTTGTTAATTATTTTTGTGAAGGTTATTTTTGGTTGAAGTCATTATTGTTTATGGTATATAAAGTAAATTAAAATCTTTTTATGTCTTTTTTACTATCATTTAAAAAAAACTAGGTTAAATTAAATATCTTGTAGTTTTTAATTATAATGATAAAAAAGGTAATTCTTTTTTTTAACTTATGATGATGAACCTAACATTTACAATTTTTGTTTTTCACCTTTTGTTTTAAAATTAGATCTTTAAAAAAATTACTTAATTATTGAGATTAATAATATTATTTTATTAAAAGATATATTATATCTTAAAAAACTATATTTGAAAATTTATTATAACTATGGACATGTCAAGTTTTTAATGAAATATTTATAAATAGATGTATTGATAAAAAAATTTTTTACCTATAGGTTGAACTTGTAAGAAAAAATTTGAAGATATATTTAATTAAATCTTACAAATTCACATATACACACCTCTAAAAGTGCATATATTTGTTTTTATTATCTTGTGTTTATTGATATAAAGGTATATAATGAGAAATTAAATTAGATCTTAGCCCACACTCAAAATTTTTGACTTAATTTAAAAAAGGCTTAAAAACTAAATGTGGTATTGTTGCAAATTATTTACAAACTGTCTAAAGTTGTCCAGTGTTATTTCAATACTTAATTATTAAGTTAAACATTTAAAATTATTTTTAAGAATTAAATTACATTTTAGGAATAAATGTTGAAAAAATTTATTTGACATGTGGGGGTTAAAGATTACTTACAAAATAAGGGGCAAAATAAGGTAATATCAAATTATCTTTATGTAATAGTCTATTACAAGGCTGACCACATTAATGTGGCCAATGTTTGTGAAAAAGGTCAATTTTATTTAAACTAAGGCCATCAACCACTATATTTTTGATCTTGATCGCAAATAAATGGATCCTACAATAATTTTGTCATGGTCATAATTAAACGGCCCACAACATAGTGAAATTATTATAAAATTTTAATAAAAACATAAATAATTGATTTTGAGTTTTTCCTTCTACCTTTCCCCATTTAGGGGGAGCCATACCTGTTGGGGTTTTGACTTTTTAACCAGAGCAAAGCAATTAACATTTTCCACAGGCTGAATTAAGATTTTGCTTGCACGCCAGCAACCTAGGTTTTCAGCCTAGGCTATTGCTTTAGGCATCATTTAAGGCCTACTGCCTAAGCAGGCCACTCAGTAGCTTCAAATTTGTTACACATGTATACTATTATTTGAAGAAAAAAAGCCTCATGTACATGGATTTGAACTTGCAAATCCTGTATGTAAGACGGGAAGATTTATTACTGAGCTTTTGAGCCGACATTAAATTTTAATGATCTTGGAGATTTAATTGTGATTAATTTTTGTTATTCTAATCTATTTTTTTGTGGTAGTAACCAAAAATATAGTGATTTGATGTTGTTGTTTATTGCCATATTTGTTGAAAGTTGTAAGATTGAGCTTGAGGGCAGCTAGGGATGGATTGATCCAAAGATAGTGACCATTCGATAACTGACACTGGCCACATAAATGTAGTCAGAGCTGTAAGGAATTTAGGATATATGTAATGTGTGTCTAATACATATTAGCAATTTGGCATATTGTATATATAAATCATAAAACTAAACGTTTTTTGTATAACAGTGGACATCCAAATTAACAATATTATGTAGAAATTACATCTCCACATTTAATTTTTTCTGATGCCTCCAACTAATTATTTTTTTTTAATTTGGCTCACTTCAGAAAAATCGATTTATTTGTGTAATAAACTAGTAAAATTGGGTTTCTTGTAAAAATAATTGTTTTAGAAAGATAATTAATTAAAATCATTAGGGTCTCATTATTTCAGATATGTTTAAAAAATGTCTACCCCCCTAAAGTTTTTTATCATCATAAAAGCCCAAAACAAAAAATGGAAAAATCTTATTATGACTTTAATAATTTAAGATTTGGGATTAGCAAAAATTTGACCAAGAAAACGGTAATTGTTTTTGTATGTTTAATGGCATCCAAATTTTGTTATTAAGTTAAATATTACATTTATTGATGTTGATCATATATTCTATATATAATGCTTACACTCTGCATTTTTTTTAATTTTATTAGCTACAGCTATCCCTTGATGTTTAGGACTTTTAATTATCACATAAAGGCTTTCGGTCCTCATGTCTTTTCCCATTTATGGGCACCCTACCCGTTAGGGTTTTGATTCTTTAAACCCGAGCAAAGCAATTAACATTGCCGACTGGTTAAATGATAGTAAGATTTGCTTGCACCCCAACTTAGGTTTTAGCTTCTTTGGGCATTGTGATAGGTAGCATCTCTCTCGTCTCGTGAAAGTGGTTTCGGAATGAGAGGAGGCCATCCATTTTGAAGAATCGGGAACGGTTGTCAGGACCGGATCGTAACTTTGACTGCACTAGTTAGGTTTTGTTGATAAAGCTATTCAGTAGTTAAATGGAGGTCGAAGAGGTGTTTATCGAAGGTTGACTGAAGCAAGTGTGTTTTTCATCGTGCCTGGAGGGGCATCGATTATTTAATAAGATTGTGACATGGGTGTTTTGGCTGAAGACATGGAGACAAAAACTGTATAATTGTGAATCGGGCCTGTCTAGAGGATATTTGTGTTTATTGGTGTGTTGTTGGCGGAGGACGCGCCGTTTTCGGCAATATGGATTTTCACTAAATATTTGAGCTTGATGTTAAGGGTGTCCATATCGAGGCTGCAAATTTCTAATATACCGACTACTAATAGTCAAAGTTCTTTTACCTTGGCCCCAGGTAGTGCCAGTATGAGTTATTAAAAAGTTATTTTTTTTACTTACCTTCGCCATGGTATTTTTAATGTTTTAAATAAATATAGAATCTGAAGTAAGGCCCAATATTTTAGGGTTGCGTACTAGAGGAAGTATTGGGCGCTTAATAAGTACAGGCGAACGAACGTTGACCTGGCATGTTAAAGGAGTGGAGTAACCGTGGAAAGGAAAAACTATTAAGCAGCCATTGGGAAAAGATTCTGATAGCGTTGTAAGCTAATCACTTTGTGTAGTTGATAATTGATCAACATTTGGGCTAGTGGAGTAGATGCTTATATCATCATCATATGAAGCATATGATAGAGGAGTGAAATAAGCCACTTAGTAAGCTTCAAAAGAGTAGAAGAAATTGCAGAGCCCTGGGCTTTTCTGACAATGCGTATTTTAGATTTGAAATTACGAAAGATGGTGTAAGCTTAAAGTAAATAGTTATACAGTCAACTTTTGATAGGTGTGGGTAAAGATGAATGACTGAGTTAGCGTGCGGTGATTACTAACTCATTTGTGAGCACGTGTTGAGCCGAGAGATATCAGGATTGTTCGGTGAGGAGGTTATCTTTAGGAGGCAAGGAGTTGAGAAGTGATTAGATCTATAGGGGTTAAGTGTTTTTTGTTGCGAGGAAGTCTTAAAGTTGTGAGGATCCTAGCACCCGGACAAAGGTAAGACGTGGAAAGTTTAGGTGGTTTGCCGGTTTTTGATATAGAGATGATATTTAATTTTTGGCACATTTTGAAATTGTATAATATTAGGTTATAATTTAAAAATTTGAAGGTTTGTTAATAAGTTGAGAAACTTGATTTTAGGTTAGTGTATACTGAACGAAAAAAAAATTGTGTTTATCGTAATTATCAATATACATAATCTGTTGATTTGATGCATTAAACTTAAATTCAAGATCATATATTCCTTCCAAAAATTGTCCAGGCGTTGAAGATAGGACTATGCCAACAATTATAGCGTTTTACATGTTGTTTCAATTTAAATCAATACAATTTAATTGGGCTTGGTTGACGGAACAAAACACACCGACCAGGTTTTATCAGATTTCAGGGGCTAACTTTACCAAAACAGCTCGTGATCTGACATTAAAGCCACAATTCCTTGGAGGCAAATATTGAAGGAAATTCATATAATTCTTTTTTTTCCGACACCATTATAACATTTATCAGCAAGCATGAGCTTAAAATGTTTCAACACGTTATTTTATTCTTATCCTAATCAGCTAATGAATTAAGATGGATCTTATTCAGCATATTCGATTTCACCGCTAAAAAAGCTGAACAAAAAAACTTTTTTTTTTGGACGAAAATTGCTTTCTGGTGAAAAGTTATCACCAGGCCTACTTAACACGTGCCTGAATGCTCGCAACAAAATACCCGAAAACTCATATTAGGCCGGATCAGGCCAAATATATAATTTTTTCTCTATACCTGTTTATGTTTAATAGTTAAAAAACTTGACACTTCGTACCCTAATTGGAAAGATAGGCAATTTCGGGGCTATAGTGTTATACTCTTTTTGATATTTAATTAATTTTTTTATATAACTCTTGCCTTTTTTAACAATCTTTACCACTTTTATTCGTTAATTTTGCTTTAAATGTTACACTGCATTTTTTAAGAGGATGTTAAAAGTGAATATAAAATAATAAACAAGGTTTTATTTTGTTTTTAAATTTATCAGGGCGAGTTCTGACTCATTTCATTTTTTTTTAAATTTTTTTAAAACTTTTCTTTCAATTATTTATATGCTTACAAAATAGATTGGCGACTTTTTTTTAAAATGCGTTCACTGTCTTTGAGTAAAAAATTTAAGATTATTAAAAAAATGAAATAAGTTTGAACGCGCCCTTATATGACAAACAATCAAGTTAGCGCTAGAAAATTAATGTAATTTTCTTTATCAATGAGCCTAATTGAATATTTACCAATAGCTTGTCGATTTATATGCATTTTTGCATTATAATCCGGGTTTTCACTTGTTTTACCCTTTTTCTTTAGGACTTTGAATATCCGTGGAAAATGGCTAAAGTGTTAACTTTTATACAAATATTTTTATATAGGTGAAACTATATGGATACCGAGTTTGACGACTAAATGATGGAAAGGTAGATGAAAATGTGTATCGGAAGCGTGATTGAATGGCCCATGAGGTAACCATTTTTTCGTATATTTTGCTCAAAAACCGTCTAGAGTTAAAATCTAGTAGCTCAAACTCAGTGATTATGTTTAGCGGTGTGAGTTGAGGTAAGTTTAAAGAGCTTAAGATCCTCATTTGTTTTAATTATGGTTAAATATATGATTTGTTTTTTAGTAGCATTCATTTTGCTAAGCGGCGATGTTCATGATTCCTGGGGCTAGTTAAAGTGAGTTTTTCCCTCCGCCAATAACATTATATCCATTTAAATTACGCCGCTTCTTCTGGATCGTTTTTCATTAGGCTGTGTCTTATAAATAGTTGTTTTATCGGTAAAATTCTAAAAAATGGGATTTCCCATCTATTAAAGTGTCTTTAATGCGTTCTTTCATTTGTGTCGAGACAATATAGTGCAAAAGCCTTAAAATACTTATGAATTATGTGTTTATAAACTCATTTTTTACAAAAAAGAATATGAAGTTGTTACTGTGCTACATATTACAATTTAAGTAGCGTACTCACTATTTTAAATGAGCTTGAAAAAAATAAAATTGGCCAATAACTTGGATGAATTAGGTCCGTAGGCTCACCACAATTCACCCCATTTGCAAATTACACTGAATTTTAGCTCCTTTAAAACTATAACCTCCGTTTTTATAATTAATTTTAAAACTCTTTAAAAGCTAATTTGAACATATTGGCACCAGCTATGTTAAGTTTTTTATAGCTTGATTCAATCCTGCCCCTTGTCTGATTTCAAATTTGCGCCCAACGCCTTTTTATTAGGGTACGCTTAAAGTCAGGTTTGTATCTGAGAAAATTTTAATTTTATTTTTAAATTTTTTTAAAGTTATTCGGTTATAATTAAAATACATATTATAAAAATAAAAATGCATTTTTTCGTCAAATTTTGCGTAAAAAAAGCTCATTTTGAATAAGGAAATAAAAAATATTGGTTTATACACTGACAAACTTAAATTAAACTTTTTAGGGCACGTTCAAATACGCACGCTATATTTTTTGGTTGTAAATTAGTTAACAAATCAATCAATATGTGTTGACGCAAATAGTGTGGCAATAAAATTGTTATTTTTATGGCCAAGACAGGCAAAAAATTTGTATTTATTGGTAAAATTGTCAGGCCGTTTATAATATGGTTTATGGATCAAGTGCCTTTATCAGCCATACAATATCATTTATAAATGACGCCGCATCCACCGACATATTACACCGTGCAACTTTACAGTCCAGTCAATAATAAAAGGTGGACCCAAAGTTGTACGAAACAAAAATTCATAAAATAACGAAAATTTATAAAATATGTTAACAGTTTAGGGTTAGGTTTGGGCAAAGTTAGATTAGGGTTAGTTCAATTGGTTGAGATTACGATTAGGATAAGCTTAGTATGAGGTTTACTTAAGGTTTTTGAAAGGTTTACTTAGGGTTAGGGTAAGTTAGTCTTAAGGCTAGGGTGAAGATAGCTTAATGTTAGGGTGGATGCCCCCCCCCCTCTATGTTTAGGCAACTAAACATAGACCACGCTATAAAAATCAGCGAAATGACAATTTTTAAATGTAAAAGATATGTTGAATATTGGATTCATTTTCTATATAAATTATATTTTTCGTAATTAAATTTCTCATCGACTAAAATCTAATATAATATAATTATTAAAAATTTAAAAATGACTCTAAGCCAATGGTTTTCAGTTACCAATATAATACGATGAAATCCCGGCTATTGATATTTGTTGACTTTGTGATAATTATTATATTCTCGCATATATTTTTTTTT
The DNA here is from genome assembly GCA_030555515.1 of Acutogordius australiensis. Taxonomy (NCBI): domain Eukaryota; kingdom Metazoa; phylum Nematomorpha; class Gordioida; order Gordea; family Gordiidae; genus Acutogordius; species Acutogordius australiensis. The sequence continues at coordinate 44,836,935 of CM060243.1, read as the reverse complement.
AAATTTTACAGGTGACCTTTTGCTAACAAAAAATCGTTTGATTACACGTTGTTAACAGCAAGCCCTTATGGATTGATCAATGGTTATTAAACAAATTTAGGCAACATAAATCAAATGTTATTTCCTTTTTGGTAATAATAATTACAACTTTTCAATCCACTCCTCAAATCAAATTTTTTAAGATTTTTTGATTCGTTGTTATTGTCAGCCCCGGTTCTTTGGACGTGAGAAGTGCCTCTAACGTTGCCGCGTATTTGTTCGTAGAGGTATTATCACCATATTGGTGATTGTATTTGTAGGTGTGTTGTTTATAAGCACTAATAATAAGCAAGCTTTATTGTCAATTCTAAGTTGTGTGAAACATGGGTGGTACATTTTTAATTATTCTTTTAATATTTTCTAAAAAAATTTAAATAGTAAGTTTCATGTTTGAAAAGTTATGAAATATAAATATTATTTTAATATTTTTTAAAAGATATATTGACATTGTGATGTGTGTAAGAGATCTAAATATGCCATCAATATTTTAAACTGAGTTTTTGGTACAAAAATATATCAATTTAATATCTGCTTGAATTTTTCAAGATAATCATATTTTTTTATCAGTCCATACCCCTAATTTTTTTTATGGGAATTTCATTATATTTATTGTTTATTCAAATATCTAAATTATATAATGAAACAACTTTTTTTTCATACTCAATGGCATGTCAAATTAAAATTACACTTAATAACATAGTTAATGCGTTTGTTGCGACGTTTTGTGTCAATTTTTACCTTTTATAGGAAAATTTAAAAAACTCGCAATTTATTATTTTTTTTCTGTATTGTTGAATTATGAAGTATAATGAAAAATTGCTCAAAACTTAATTAATAGTATCTTTGTATTCTATTTCAAATGTCTGAAATGAATAACTATATAGGCTTCTCCAATTAGTGCAGCACCTGTCCAAGGACGCTTTTAGCTTGATTGGGTTTTTACTTAAAATTTGATGTAACGGGATAAATTAATTAAATACCCCTGTAACATCTAAAGCATGTCAAAACTCGGGGAGTCGGGAAGGAGTTTATCAACTCCGGAGTCTTAGTTTTTTGGAATTTGCTAGTAATTAGCTTATTGAAAATGGAATTTGTATTTTTGTAGTCAAAACTCATTTTTGTTTAATGAAAGTTGTAAATTATACCAACTAGCAAATTTTAATAAAAAACTCCGGATATGAACTTCTTCTAGATTCCGGGGTTTTGAAATGCCCTAGTAACATCTATTGCTTATATATAAGTCAAATTATTTTTTATATTCATTTGATGAAGTGTAAAAAATAATAGCCTTTTATACTACATTTAAAAACTTATTAATTGTAAACAACTTTAATCTTACAACAAGTCTTTGGTAATTAATTTTAGACAAATCATACGTTTGAAATTTATTCACGTTAGCTGTTTTGATTTATTTTAGCAGGTAGTGAATTTTTTATACTCTTAGAAAAAAAGTTAAGAATATTTTATATGCTTGCAACTAAGATTGGAAGCTAAATTCTTTTGTTTTTAAAATTGAATAAAAAAAAGTTTTTTTTGAACGTGGCCTTGGTAAAAATTATTAATATGGGCTGCGGCTAATATTATTTTTGTGTAAAAAAAATTGGACTAAAATTTCGAATTTATGGAATTCTGCCGTTTAAGGATGTGCTCAACAACGAATGCGCCATTTTTCATTATATTAAAATATGAAAACTAATGTTTTTTGGTCTTTTTGGAACATGCCTAAGGCAACGCAAAGTGAGTTTTTATTTTCGTATTTTAAAAATTTAGAATAAACATTTTTGTGCATTTTAAAATTTGAAATTTTTTATATAACATTTTTCGGAATTACAAAAATAAAAACTCATTTTGCACATGCTTTAACAAAAAGTGGTTTCTAATTTTTTTTTATAATAGCTACTTTAATGTTAATCGAAGGTGTTTGATTTTGATTAACATTTACTAGCGGCAGCCTAAATAAAAAAATTAATATCATGGCGCAAGACAAACGCACTCACCCATTCCAAAATTATCAATGTGATCAAAATTAAAAAAGTTTATATAACTTTATTTAATACTTTTAGGATGTCAGCTAAAGATTCTCTAGTTGCATATGACGATATAAGCTCAAGCTTTTCATCTGTCTCTCACGTTTCTAATTATGGAAAAAAGTCATCATTAGCATTTAATAAAACGGAGAAAAAATCTCACAAGCATCACAAAAAGCATAAAAGACAACGTAACGAGAAGGATGAAAGTAATTTCAATGAGAGGAAGAAGCAAAAACATGATGTTCATATTATTCAGGATTATTCTAATACTACTAAACATCAGGATTATGATACTACCCCTAGTCCATATTATCATTCAAAATCATCTAGGAGTTCCAAAAGGTATTTTCATTATTATTAAATATATATTTTAGAGAATATGCTGCAAAGAAAGAAAAGCATAGTAAGCATAAAAAGCACAAATATCATTCTAAGGATAAATTATATTTTGAAGAAAGGGGGAAATATGAGAAAATACAATCTTATCAAAAACATGATATCAGCACTTCTATAACATCTAACTATATTGAACCAGGTAATAAAAATTTAGGGATGGTAAAATCTGAAAAGAATAAAGAAAAATATACAGAATCCCATAATACTCCAAAGGAACGTTTTAGTAGGTTAGAAAACAGTAAAAATTCACCTAAAAGCCATCATAGGCATTCAAGAAACAAGATGTCTTCAACTACCTATAATCAAATAGTTAAGCTAAGAACTCAATATACAGACAACTTAGCTGCAGAAATTAAAAAAGATAGGGAGACCCTTGCAAACTTAATGTCAAAAAAGAATGAATCACACTCGCAATCTGCTCTACAAAAGGCTATGTGTGTTCAAAAAGCCTCTGTATCACCTTCTACCATTTCAAGCTCTTCTCAGGATGAAATAAGATCTGAATCTAGGCATAAAGACACTTTAAAAAAATATGTATCACCAAGTAAGGATCAAACCGATTCCAAGCGCCCTATATTGGTTGATGTTGAAAATGAAAATGCTCAGCAAAATGATTTGATAGAATCCCACCAAACAAAAGTAGAGACTTCCATAATTACTACGACAGAAGTCAATATACCTAAAGGTCCTGATGGAATTCCTATCCTCAATGTTTCCCTTTCACTTAAGGACACTTCTTTAAAACAATCACCAGCTCCAGAAAAATCAGGTGACTTACATACAGCAGAAGGTAAAACTGGACAAGAACCTGTGAGTAGTAGAAAGGAAGGTGGGTTTACTAAAATCACAGACCTACCTCTTCCACTAATTGATATGGCTGAGGAGGAAGAAGTTGAATCCGTTCAAAAAAATTCTTTAGAAGCCAAAATTAACAGTTATATGCATTCCTCTCACCATAGGCATAGTCACGCTATTTCAAAAACAAGCCACAGTCACTTTAGTCCAACCAAATATAGAGATTTTAAAAACAGGGCTGCTAGAAAGAAGATCAAGTATGATTATTTATTAAATATTAGTTTAGTTATTTTTTGATATTTATTACATATACCATTCAATTATTATTCAATTATTTATTATTTAATTAATAATTGCAAATTATTAATATATATTTGTTATTATTCTATACAAAAGAGCAATTATTGTTCAGATATAATTTTGTAATTCCAGAAAATTTTGGGCACATATAAATTTCATATTTTTTGAATGTTTATTTGTTTTTTTAAACAATTATTATACAAAATAATTAGGATATTAGAGGAACCTTCTATTCAAATTCACACTTGGGGCCAAAAATATCTTGATATGTATGACATAATAGCCCAAATTGGTGAAGGAACCTATGGTCAAGTCTACAAAGCCCGGGAAAAAACAACAGGTATTTATATACAAAATTCTTGCCATAATTTTCTCTAAATTTACTTTTTAATCCATATTCATTAATATCTATTTTAGCTTGAAATTTAATACCAAATAATCTTTTAAATATTAATAAAAAAGCTTTAAAAAAATTGCCAAATCTAATTATTCATAGAAAATACCTTTTTTGTTGAAATAAAATTAAATTATAAATAAAAATTTTTCTAACTCTAGAAAATTTTGAAAATGACTTCTTTACAAACAGGGGTTTCTGATTTTTGACCACACATATTTTTTATCAAACTCACCTTTTAAACTTTCAAGACTGATATAATAAACAATGGATGTATTTTGTATCAATGTAATGTCATATCAAAAAAATATTTTTATTAGCGCTCGTGCAAAGTGAGTTTTTATCTTTGTAAAACTTTGAAAATTCTGAAATTTTTCAAAATTTTATTTTTTTTTTTAATTTTTTAAAATATTTTTATTTCAGAAAAAGCATTTTAGGTGCTTAAACTAAATTTGGAAACATTTAAAAAATTTGCGTTTTATTTCAAAATAAAATTTTTCGAAATTTTGATATTTTCACAAAAATAAAAACTCACTTTGCACGTGCCCTTACATAATTTTTTTCGATATTTAGGTGACATCGTAGCTCTTAAAAAAGTTCGTCTCGAAAACGAGAAAGAAGGTTTCCCCATAACAGCTGTTAGAGAAATCAAAATTTTATGCCAGCTTAGACATCCCAACATCATTTGCTTGAAGGATATCTTGACCGACAAACGGGACCCATTGGATTTCATTACAGACCGGGGAAAGGGTATATATTTTAAAATTAATTTAGGTGTTTAGTTTGAAGCATATGGTATGTATAAACATTAATAGGTGAACTAAAAATAAATTTTTTAACCTAATTTACCCTCATTTTAATTTGGATTGCTTTTTATTGACGTTTGATTTAATAAAGTTTTTTTAGAAACGTGATTTTTATGAAAATGTAAAAGAATGCATCCTTATGATGGCCTAATCCCATATATGCTTTTCGTTTTTTTTAGTTTCTTCCGTCTTAGGCTCTTTTGGTCCGTCTATAACGAAAAATAGCCTTTTTTAACCAAATTGACAGATCTAAATATAACCTAAAATGAAAAAATTTAAATATCTTTTTTGCATATAAAAATCCTTTGTAATTTAAATTTTTTATCACAAATAATGAGAAATAGATTTTATTAATATATCAAGCTCTTACATCTTTATTAAGATTACAAAATGTTTCACGTCCAAACTTAAATACGACCCGATATATTATCGCCTTTTATTTAAAATATTTTTGAAGTTAGAATTTAAAAGTTTAACTATTGTAAATATGCTAAAATTAAATTTCAAATTATTTTTGTTTTTAAATATCTTTTGTTTTTTTGTCCTTTTTTTCTAAAATTTTTAATGTTAATACCTGACTAACTAAGTTTAAAAATGGTAAACAAATTTGATTTTTTTTAAGTTGGCAGGTTTGATCTTTGTTAACCCTTAGAGAATTGTTGACTGGTGTTTGATATAATCAGTGCTGGGAAAACAATGAGCTAACTTTGGCTCATTTTTTTAAAACATATAGAAAGAAAGGGAGCTACAAAAAAGGGCAAAAATAAAAATTTAAAAAAAGCCCTTACTAAAAAAGGGGCACAAAAAAATCCCACAAAAAGTCCTAGGAGTTTTTTTTGTAGAATGGGGCTTTTTTTAAACATGCCCACGGGTTTGTGGGCATTTAGGGAAAAAATTTAAAAACTTATTAAAAAAAGCCCATTTATATTTTTCCCCAGCCCTGAATATAACCAAGTAATTAAATATTTCAGCCTTATATCCTCAAAAAAATAACCTTATTTTACCGTTTTGTTGGCCAAAAATCGATCATAGTTTATTGATTTATTTTGCCAAATTCGAAAATACCTAAAAATTTTAAATAAAAAATTTTCAATTAGACATCATCAGTATTAATTTTCACCTCTTTTACACATATTAAGTTTTTACATCAACATTTAGTTTTTTGCTCTTGCATTAACATTTAGGTTTTAGAGATCATATACTTTTAGTTTAAATTAGACACTATATATATTTTAAAAATATACATATTATTTAATTTTAAAGATAACATATTATTTAACCAAATTAATCCTTTAATATTTATTGACATATTATAAAAAAAAGCTTTAAATATATTTTTTTTACATTTTTTTAATATTTTTTCCATTATTATAGCTGGCTTACATTAGAAATGGTGTACTGATTTGAAAATTCTTTATTAGCAGACTCGGTTTCTAAAGTTAGCTTATAAATTTCCAATTTAGTCAAGGCTATGTTACATCTGTTAAAATTTTTTTTTCATATTATTCTTATTATTTGTTAAAAATTTAATCATCTTATATCATTATTCACAGGTGCATTTTATCTCGTTTTCGAGTATATGGACCACGACCTAATGGGTGTCCTGGATTCGGGACTCGTTACCCTGAGGCAGTCCCACGTGGCCTGTTACATTAAACAGCTGCTCGTGGGACTCGAATTCTGCCATGCCCGGCAGTTTTTGCACCGCGATATCAAAGGTTCCAACATCTTGCTCAATAACAAGTATAAACATATTTTTTAAAAAGTTTGAATAATTCGTTTTATTTGACTTCATCATTTTTTATATATGAAAATGACTTAGCTAATAAATATTCTATTGAAGTTAATACAAATGCTTTGAATGTCTATTAAAACTAAAAATATATTTAAATATGGCCTTTTCTCTTATAATTTTTTTTTAATTTTTATTCAATAAATCGGGGTTTAATTTGGCAAATTGAGGGATTAAAAATCGGCAAAATTCGCAGAAATGATAAATTAAAACCTTGCTTTTTCATCTGAAAATATTCGAGTCCACACATATTTTTACCCAAACACTTTCACGATTTTTTACACCCTATAAATAAAAATTTTATACACGTTAAAATCAGCATTACACCTGGTTTACATGTCAAACAACAATATCAATATTTTTTTGTTTTAAATCTTTTAACAATATTTTTCTGAATTTTTTGTGTGAATAGTAGGCTTTTAAAGTTGTACCCCTTAAAAAAGGGTACATGATACTAAAGGTTCTAAGAATATAAATAATAGCCTTAATCTGTTTTTTTGCTAATTTTGTTACTCTTTACATTTGTTTTTTTACCCGTCTTGCCAGTTACAAAAATCATCAATGGCACAACTATGAATTTTATGAAAACATAAAAGAACTTATCCCCAATATGGCCCTATCTCATATAATTATTCCTTTATATTAGTTTCTGCAGTCGCGTATAAACTTAAATATAATTATATATTTTTTCGGTTTCTAATAAAAAAATTATTTGAAGTTTAAATTTAACAGTTTACCTGTTGTAAATATGCAAAAAAAATTTATTTTTTTTTGAATCGTTTTTGTTTTTTGGCATTTTTTTTCTAAAAATTTTCAATGTTTATAGCTGATCAATTAATTTTGTTTAGAAAAAATTCTTTGTAGTTAGCTCATAAGTCTTAAATGTTGACTTGTGTTATAATTTAAGTTATTTAACAAAGTTAAATTCTTCATTTTCACGTTTGTTTTGTTTTCAGGGGCGAAATAAAACTTGCCGATTTTGGGCTGGCCCGTCTTTTTAACGCCGACGACAAGGAACGACCTTACACGAACAAAGTAATCACCCTGTGGTATCGTCCGCCCGAACTTTTATTGGGCGAGGAACGGTACGGGCCTGCTATTGATATCTGGAGTTTGGGGTAAATTACCTATCATTTGTTTCACTTAAATGACATTTTAATCCTTATTTTTAATAGGTCGCGTTTAAAGTACATTTTTTTACAAATTTTTTCTTGTTATCGCATTTTTTTACAAAAACTTCCAACACAAATTTAACTAAAATTTTTTTCTTAATGTAATAGTTTTAATATTTTGAAAAATAAAATATGCTTACAATATAGCAAAATTACAAAATTTTTCGCAAAAATGAATATAACGGGCCTTTGAATTTGTTTAGCGCCTTTATGTTTGTTTTGCTCCAAATGTTAGCTAGCATTGACATTTTTGCTTAAAGTGATTTTAAACATGATTATACTGTGATGCATAAATAAATTTACTCTTAATGGATATAAAATCGATTGTATATGGTTAAAGACTAGGACGGATCTAATGGCGGTTTTTAGGATGTTTCTTCCAATTTCGAGCTATTTTAAATATGATTTTATTTTAATAAAAAATGATTATTTATTTTTTATATAAAATATTCTCAAGGTCGCAAAATTTATTAAAAAGGTCAGTTTTTTTCATATGGACGTATCTAAGGACCTGGAGGCTTAATGAATTAAGAAAATGGAAAATTTATATTAGAGTAGGCCATTATGGGGATGTATACCTTTAGGTTTAAATACAAATCAATTCTGCCATTAATATTTGTTTCCCTGTGTAATGTTAAACCGATGCCTATCTTTGTTTTAGTTGCATTCTCGGCGAAATGTTCGTGAAACGGCCCCTTTTCCAAGCCAGCACCGAACTGGCCCAACTCGAGTCGATAGCCAAGCTGTGCGGGACGCCAGGGCCCGCTGTATGGCCCAATGTTGTTAACTTACCCCATTACTCGACGATGAAATTTAAGAAGGTTCACAAGCGTAGATTACGGGAGGAGTTTGTTTTGTAAATGTTTTTTTTCTATTCTTTATATACTTTATTTTTTGTTTTTGCTGTTTATTTTTAATTTTATCAGTTTAAATCTTCATCAAAAAATTTTTTATAAATGGTGCAGCACAAATTAGCCTGCTTTATTTATGTTATCACATACCTTGTTTTTCACGGGCTGTCTAATTATATGGTAATGATTAATTTTTAATTTATCTTGATTTATTTCTTAGTTTTTGTTACTTATATTTTCTTATTTATATAGTATATATTACTGATTCCTTTAGCTTATTTGCTATTTTTTTTGTAACTTTTTTTTGGGTTAATTTTCTCGTATTCTAGATTGTTTTTTAATCATTCATTTGTTCTTAAACCCTGTTATAATTATCATTTATTATTCCTTTTTTTCAATTTCCATTCAGTGCTCCAGAATTAGCTGTTGATTTACTTGACCGAATGTTGGAACTCGACCCCGCGCGACGTATTTCGGCGGCCGACGCCCTCAAGCACCCCTGGCTCATTAACGTTGACACGAAGCATTTTATACAACCCGAGTAACAACTTCTAACTAATATTTTTTTTCTCTAACTCCTTTCTTTGTTATCTACTAATTTTGTTTAACTATTTACAATTAATTTTTTTAAATTAAAATCCTTGAAGTAAGAAATGAGCGTGTCATTTTTACTGAGTTTTAACGCAGTGTATAGAACCATTTGTTTTTTATGGTTTACCTTTGGCTGTTTCCTTGAAATTAATTTTGAGTTTTAACCAAAGCATATGGGGATGTAAATAAAAAATAAAAATTTTTCATTTTTAAATTACAATTTATATTTTGTACCTACTAAAAATAAGCAACATGTATTAGTTTATTATTTTAAATATTTTTGTATAAAAAATTATTATCAGCTTTTGGTTTTTAAAAATGTTTTGTATTAATTATAAAATAACGCCTTAAAATTATTCTTTACGGGACTAATTTTTTAGACAAATAAATATCGCACTTTTGGATGCGCGGCTATAACTATCTCAAAATTGTAAAAAATATAATGGCTAATATTAAAAAATGAAAATTTATGGGATTTGGCCGAATTTGGATATGCTTAACAAAAACTTTTTTTTGTGTAAAAGTAGCCATCTTAATGTTAATTAAATGCGTAATTCTTTTTTACTAAACTTTTTCCTAATTAGTTGCAGTCTTCCACTCAACCTTTGTTATGCATTTTTACCTTTTCACTCACAAACATTTCTGTTTTTTTTGCCGTATGGGCTCATATATTTATTTGATCTGTTTTCATATTTTTTCTGGTCTTTATAGGTTACCGCAAAACCAGGACTGTCACGAGATGTGGAGCAAGGCGCGCAGGAAGGCGCTTAAAATGCAGCGTATGGCCGCAAACAATCAACAGTCTAATGCGACCCTCACCCAGACCGGTTTGATATTAATATTTATACGTTGCCTTTTTAAAAATATTTTAATTTATTAACTTGTCCATTGTAAATCTCACTTTTTTGATTTTCATTTTTAAACTAATTAAACATTTTGCAAATTGATTACACAGGTCAACAATTTTTTGAGAGTTATGAGTTAATTACAGAGATTAAACCTGCCATTTTAGGGAATATCAAATCCGTTTACCGTTTTTTCTAATCAAACTTAGTTGGCCAGTTATAAACATTGAAAATTTTAGAAAAAAAGGTCAAAAATTAAAAAGGATTCAAAAACAAAAATAAATTGAAATTTTATTTTTGCATATTTAAACAAGGTAAAATGTTAAATTCAAACTTCAAATAATATTTTCATTACCAATAATATATCGTGTCGTATTTAAGTTTGGACGCGTGTTTCATTATATGTGACAAATAAGTTACAAAGGGATTTTTATATGCAAAGATAATATTTAAATTTTTCTTTATAGGGTATATTTAGATCTGTCAATATGGTCAAAAAATGCCATTTTTTATTATAGACGGATCTAAGGAGCTAAAGACGGAAGAAACTAAGAAAAACAAAAAATATATATGAAATTAAGCCATCTTGGGGATGCAATCTTTTATGTTTTCATAATAATCTAGTTTCTGACATAAATATTTGTTGACCTGTGTCATATGTATATATAACCCACAAATAGTAAGGTTTAAATTTTGCATGACAGAAAGAAATAATAATAAAATTTGCATTACAAAAATTAGTTTGATCTAATCTTCTTAATTTATAGCAAAACATTAAATTTTTAAATTCACCCAGCTCTTTGTAATCACCATGTAAAACATAACGAGCTTTATAGTGTAAACATTTTACCGAAATTTATAAAAAAAATATTATTTTTGATATAAGCAATTTAATTACAAACCCTTAAAAAACAATTAATAATTTGTTTTTCCCCTAATAATGATTTAAAAAAATAATTTTTGGGGAAAAAACAAAAAAGCAAATATTGTAATTAATCCTTAATCTGGTGAAATTGTTAAACTTCATAAAATTATTTCCAATCTTGTTCTTGTCTACTGTGAGTTACCTTTGGATTATATCCTAAATTCTTAACAAATAATATTCGAAAAATTAACTTTTGCCGTTGATAGACTCTAATAAATATATAAAAGATAACGACGAAATTACGTGATAATTTTAACAAACTTCAATTAATACTTATTGTTCAATCATCCATTCTAAAAGCATTATATTTCACTCTTTTTCTATAGCTTGCACTTGCGTTGAGGCGTCATGAGACCTTTTGTTTTATTGGGCTAAAATTCAAAATACACAAATTTTTACGCGATAATATACAAGAGATACAAAAAAATTTGTGAAATAAATGTTATTTTTACCTAGCCTTATTTAACTTTCAATTATATACTTACTACTGTACGTAAATTATTTTTTTAAATGTAATATTTATATTTTATCGTTTTAACACAGGTTCGAATCATCACATAAACGCATCAATTTCCAACAATAGTTCATCTAAAACTTCACTCGTGTTTAATAACCTATCCTTATCAGCCAAAACGAGCGGGCAGTTTTCATCTTTTAACCCAACTTCCACCGAGCAATTCACTTATGACCCAAATCCGATCGCCCATCTTACTGTTTGAATTGAATTAGTTTTATTGATTAAAAATTATAGATTATACGTGGAAACCTGTAAGAAGCCCGCCAGGTCCTGCGCCGGCCGCTTGAAAATTGGGATAGGCTAGGTTGAAATTCACTGGCCTGGGAAAAGAGAATACGGGTCGTACTGAGCCATTTTTTTATATCGCGTTTTGCAATATTTTTTTATTACTATTTTTAATAAAAAATACAAATATGATTGCCACACCACAAAGAGTACTCACACCACAAAAAGTACTTTTTATTTTTAATGATAATTCTAAAGCAAAATATAACCTGCGATATATCCGATACTTAAAAATTTTGGTTGGGCTTTAATTTACAAATTAAAGCTTTAATTTAAAATTATAATTAATATGGGGATTCTTGCGATTTTTTAGAGGCCCATTTTACGCCATATAATTCTCTCATTTCACTTATTATCTAAATTTAAATAAAAGCTATCTTTATATTTTTTACAATTATCTTTAATTTTTAATAAAAAAAAATATGGGTTTTTTTAAGTTTTTTTAACTTGGATTGAAAAATACCTAAAACTTAAATATTGACATTTAAAAACTAAGTTTATTATTTATGTTCAACTACTTTTTATGTAAAAAATTTGCATTTTTTTGATCTTTGTTAGTAATAAATTTAATGAGCATAATTTTATATTATATTAGTTTGTAATTTCTAATAGGTTGTTACCGTTCAGACTTTTATGTGTTGATAAGCTGAATGGTAATATCCCATAAGAAAAAAATATAAATAGGATTTGAAAAATAAAGGACATAAAAGCTTCATTGCCCACTTTTGTAGATTTTTTTTTGTGTGTATAAAACAATTTGTGTCAAATAATAACCTATTTATATTTCTCAGCAATCTTCGAATCCTCTCGAACCTCTCTCAAAGATAAACGTAAATCATTGCGCCACCTTGCAACGACAGTATCACGATAACCAATCCTCATCACAGACCCAACAACCATCCTCTTCATCTTCTATCAACCCCAAACAAAGCCGTTCCATGTCGAGGCTAACAAACGCTGGCCCTCATGAACAAACTGTTAAAAGCTCATCTTCTTCTCATACCTTATTACCCATCACTACTAGTGGTAATTCTTTCGATAACCAAATGTCAGCTGTCGCGTCGTCTGACGATACGAATTCGTCTGCTAACACGCAGCAGCAACTGGCCTTCCTAGCCAAACTGCTCAACGAAAGTCGCGCCGTCAATTTGGCTCAACTCGCTTCGCTAGTCAACGTCAATCTCGATCCCGCGACGGCTAAACAGCTCGAGAATGTCGACGGTAAAGTCCTTCTCGCGGCTGCCCTGGCCCAGGCCGGTAAATCATCAACCACGACCATAAGTAACACAGCGACGGCGCCTCCCGAACCTACACCACCTCCTGCGATGCCTCCCCTTTCAGAGCAAGGGCCTCCCCCTCCGTTACCGCCTCCGCCCTTCTTGCCTCCGGTGGTTTCTTCTAGGGCACCATTGCTTCCAGCCCCACCGATACCTAGTTACCTCAACCATCAACATCAACAGATTCCCTTGCCCCAAATGGGGGAACCACCCCATCCGCCATTATATCCTCACCCTCCGGCCCATCAGCTGGTTAATGAGGCAGCCCTTTTACCACCGCCCCCTAATCCATTTACTGGATCTTTAAATACTTCCTCTTTGGGCAATCCTAACAACCCCTTCCCGCCATATTATCCTCCCCCGCCCTCCGGCCCAAGTTTGTCCGCTGTTCACCCGTCTAATCTTCTCCATTTACCTAGACCACCTTAAAATTGCATAACGCTGGTGGAACGTGTGTTATTAACAGACATTTTTATGAATTTGGCAAGTTTCTTGGTTTTTAGTGTTTTCTACGAACATTATTACATATATTTATAAATCAACATTTATTGTTTAATTGATAACAAGACATTTATTTGTACAATCGAATGAATGTGTGAAACATATGATTCAAGTTTGATATCTTAAATTCAAAGTTTTATGTTACTATGTTAAGTAACGATTAATTTAAGTTTCAATTTTAGAAAATTATTTATTATTTCCGAGTGCAAGTTTCAAAGTTAAAGTTTATTTTGAAAAGTTAGCTTAAAGAGTTTTAATAATTGTTAGATATAATTATATTATTAAAAGCTTTGTAAGTTTGCAAGCCAAACCAAATTTTTTATAACCTTATGGAACCTTTTATAAAGGTCACATTTTTTCTTCACCATTATCATATCAAATTTGAATCATTAATAAATTATTATCATTACATACGTAATTCACTTTGTTTTTTGAGGGCTTATATATAGGAAAATTATTTATCATTGAATAAATACGTACAAAAAAGATATAAAAATTTTTGGTATATTTTTATTCTCAAATTACCCTTTTGGCCAAACTCTAATATATTTATTATTTAATTTTCATTTTCAAGTTTTAAAGATTGAATATTATAAAAGATAATATTAAAGGATTCACACCTCATTACAAGCAACTATTGTTGGGCTATAAAATAATACATACACATGTCAATTTTTGGGAGTTATGAGCTAATCAAAGAGAGAAAACCTGCCATGGAATTTTTTAAATTCGTTTACCGTTTTTTCTAATCAAACTTAGTAAGTCAGCTATAAACATTGAAAATGTGAGAAAAAAAACAGAATTACAAAAATAAATTAAATAAGAGCTAAACTCTTAAATTCAAATTAAAAATAATATTTTTATAAAAACCCGATAATACATTATAAAATGTACATGAGATATGGCCATCATGGGGATGCATCATATATATTTGTTGACCTCTGATAAAAAAAAAAGAAGTTGGTTTTAAATCATTTAAATTTCTCCTTTCACACCGTCGGACTCTCGTGTCATTCCATCATATTGTGACGAATAGGCCTATAGTTACTATCATCATATCACACTTAAAGAGGCCCGTTACAAATTATAATCTTCCAACAGGCCATCAACATGACATTTGTTTTATGGATCATTCGTTCATAATGTTAGATAAATATTTTTAGATCGATGACCTGGCATTTAAGTAATCATCACACTCAAAAAAAAATTAAAAATTTAATTTTTTTTTTTATAAAAAGAATTAAGTTCATATTTATAAATATTGAAATCATGTTCATATACTGCATAAGAAATCTTTTGTTCTTACACTAGTTTCTTTCACCTTCAGAAAATTTGCTCCGTCCTTATTGAAAATGGTTTTTTTGACCAAATTGACTTATGTTATTTTGAGAAATATCTAAAAATTAAAAATTCTTTTTTCATAATAAAATCTCTCGTAACTTTTATTACTTATATCAATAAATGAGAAATAAAAATTTTAGTTGTTTATCTTTCATCAACCACTATATATTTGGCACTTTCAACCTGACCGAATTTCTAATCGGTTTTATATATTATTTCACAAGTCAATAAATTTTTGAGAATTATGAGCTAACTACGGAGATTAAACCTGCCATTTTAAGAATATTCAAATCCGTCTACCGTTTTTTCTAAAAAAAACTTACCCAGCTATGAGCATTAAAAATTTTAAAATGCCAAAAAAAACAAAAAAGATTTAAAAATTAAAATAAAGTAAATTTTTTCTTGTATATTTAAAACAAAATTTTTAAATTTAAACTTCAAATAAAATTTTTAGCAAAAACCGATAATATATCGTGTCGTATTTAAGTTTGGACGCGAAATATTTTGTATTTTCTAAATGTTAATATAAGAGCCTCTAAAAAAATTTATTTCTAATTATTTGATATGATAAATATAAGTTACAAGGGATTTTTATATGAAAAAAAGAATTTTAAATTTTTTTAGGGTTTCTATCCATAAATTTTGTCACAAAAAGCCATTAGACGGATGTAAGGAGCCAAGGCTGGAAGAAACTAAGAAAAACGAAATATATATACGAGATAAGGCCATCATGGGGATAAATTCTTTTATGTTTTTATACAATTCACGGTTGTGCCATTGAGATTTTTTTGACCTGTGTTATTTGAAATTTGTATCTAACCAATTATTTAGTTGTTTTTTTTAACATTTCTAAAATTTTCAATATTTATAGCTGACTTGCTAAGTCTAATTGGAAAAAAAACGATAAACCGATTTGAAAATCCCTAAGATGGCAGGTTTGAATATTTAGTTAATGCTCAAAATTTGACAGGATTAAATATCAAAGTTGGGAGATCTCAAATCATAGCCACGTGCCTTCATTTCAAATATTAATTTCTTGAAAGATTCAATTTTAAATTTTTTTTGTTTTGAAACGTTGAAATATATTTTTTCGGGTTTATATGAACGGAGATTACCCCTGAAATTTTATAATATAGACATCACATTTAAGATGTATAAAAAAAAATAATATTTAACAATTTAATAATATATTTCAATGCAGTAAACGCTTAAATTACATTTTAAAGTAGTTATTGTTGGATGAAAATAATTCATTTTTTTAATTTAATGCCCCATTTTTTATTTTATAATAATTTTTCTGCTTTTTTGTTGATATTTGCCACTAAATTTGTATGATTTGTTTGCTTTCGACAAAAAAGACCCGCCTGACCTTCACTCGTTCACTGCTGGCTTGCCGAAAAAACCATCCCCGGAGTCCCGTGTTGCCTCCCCTTTTTTTCGTTCGCCATTTTTTGATTCGTTTCTTTAGGGAGTTACACATGTTAGAAGGATACCAACAATCCAGTTTTTTAAATTTGCCAAATTGCCCTTTTAAAATGTCAACCATTTTGTGGTTGATACTCAGGAAGATGTAAAAATTTGTCGTGTAATACGTAATTTGTAACATTTCGATGTATTTTGGGCTCATTTCCACCATTTTCAGCCACTGGGCTGGCCCGTATACCATGCTAATCAGGTAATCTAACTCGCCCGGGACTAAGCCGACGAGAT
The DNA here is from genome assembly GCA_030555515.1 of Acutogordius australiensis. NCBI lineage: Eukaryota > Metazoa > Nematomorpha > Gordioida > Gordea > Gordiidae > Acutogordius > Acutogordius australiensis. The sequence goes on along the minus strand of CM060243.1, from coordinate 44,820,368 downwards.
AAAACAGGCACAGGGCCATGAGAAAGACGGTTATGCGTTTCTCATCTACCTGCATTTTCAGGTGTGAGTATCTCCGAGCATCTCCGTACCAAGACCTGTAAAGGTGTGTCACGATAAGTATTTTGAGCGTAATTATGACAAACAGCGGTACCAACGAGCACAAGCTTTCCACTATGACTTCGTAGAGGACGTAGGAGTTGTCAGGTAAGATGGTGTAAGCAACGACGTAATTTACATTGATAAAGGTCTCCTTGAGCTTCACATTGTACATGGGTGTTTTGACTTTTACGATTTGCGACGTTGCTAACCACACCGGTATCGTGAATAGACTCACGAGACACAGCACAGCTATGAGGGCGTTTCGGGCCGGGTAAGTCGGGTTGGCCCAGTACAAGTGCTTGAGGGGGTGAGCTACTAGCAAGAACCTGTATACGAGAAAAATTAAATATGCAAAATATTTCTTTTTCCGTCTTGACAGGTGTAATAAAAAATAGTTGATTAACATACTAAATTAATCCATTAGGGGTAAAACCTCTTAAACTTTTAAACGTTTTAACTTTAAATGTCATTTATATATAGTACGCTGAATGAAATTAAAACAAAAAAGTATTGAAATTAGGGATTGGGACCGGAACCAGCGAAAAAATGAGGAATCAAGTCCATTTAAATTTTTGACATCTGTTCCAATCGATTTTTTATAATTCAATTGGTTATAAGTAAATATTTATGCACCTCGTATGTTTTTACTACCTGGAACCGAAACCTGAACCATTATATCGAAAAGAACCGAAACCGCTTTAAATTTTTTCGGCGGTTTTAATCGCTGAAACTATTTATTTACATTTCCAGTTATATCAATGCTCCAGTTTGTCTTAATGTAAATAAAAAATATTGCTCAAATTCTACTTTTTAACTTAAATACAATACGACAAATTATTGGTTTTTAATTAAAATATCATTTGAAGTTTGAATTAAACAGTCTAGCTGTTGTGAATAGCATAGCAAAGAAAAAAGTTTAATTTATTTTTGTTTTTTTTTTAAACTTTTTTTTAAATAGCTGAATCACTAAGTTTGATTCGAAAAACGGTAAACGGATTTGAAAGATCTTAAGATGGCTTGATCTCTTTAGTTAGCTCATAACTCTCAAAAATTTGTTGACCTGTGTAATAAAAACTTTTTGATATTTTGAGTATACCACATTAGTGATTTAAGAATTATAACGGCCAAGCTTCTAAAAATTTTATTTTTTTATATCAATCTGATAGCTTAAATGATTAAAATTTGAAATCAATATTCAATAATTATTTGTTTTTCTCTCATTTGCAAGATTTTTTCTTCATTTTTTATAAAGCAGGTTTACATAATTAACACGATGAAATGTACAAAAAAACTTGTATTATTAATTTAACAGAAAATTTTCTTATACCTCTAATTAACTTTTAGTCTACTATCTCAAAAATACGAATCACTTAAAGCTCCTAAAATTAACCTTTCAATGGCAATTCCCAATACGATGAAAGTATTAGTACGGAAGCATATCTTTAACACGTAGGCGTAAATCGGTTCAAAATATTTTTTGACCATTCCCCGACCTAACCATTTGATGAGACGGGTAGGGCGGCCCTTCTTAAGTCTCCGCGTCCAACGGACGAGGGAAAGGGCGCACAAGAGCGTATCGCACGTCGCCAATGCGCTTATGAGGGCCGTTATGGCCCCGGCTTTGATTAAAACGGGCGGAGGCGGGCAGTAACGCTTCCTAACGCCAATAGTTTGATTATTATTATTATTATTATTATTATTATTATTATTATTATTATTATTATTGTTGCTGCTATTTTGTTGGCCTTGTGAAGTTTGGGGGTCATCACAAGCAGTAACACTAAAACTGTTTTTTGGGGGACTTTGAGCAGCGGTGTGTTCACTGTAAACGCACTCCGTCAGGTTTAGCATGCTGGCCCTTTGTTTCACGAGGTAAAAGAGATATAAGACCACTAGGTTTCCCAAAATTCCTTGAAAGATGAGGAAAGGATGAACAACGTCTTTGAACCAATCTATGCCACTCATAGCAGCCACCGGGCTTTGATTTTGATACATAGAGGTATCCTTTGTTTCCGAGGAGACATTCGTGACAGTGGAATTTGATGTCGACGAGTAGGGAAGAGCTAATTTTCGTAACACTCTGAGGTTCCAGACTCCATTGTATTCGTATTCCGGGATTGAATTTTTAATATTCCACCAGGAAGGCATGTTTTAGTCAGATATATAGTTCGGCTAATCTTTGGTTTATAGCTTTTCAATTTTATGATCGAATGTGATAGCCTTCTGGTCTTGGAAACAAAAAAAAATAGGAAAATAAGTGATTATGGGAAAGAAAATACATTGATCGGAACCTTTTAAAGAATGGAAAGGGACGGGGATATATTAGATTTTGGGTGTCTGGAAAATGAAACAGGGGGGGGCATTATAAATAATATGTCAAGAAAAGGTAGTTTGTGAATTTTCCTATTCCTTTATATGTTTGAGGTAAATAAAAGAAGCACCTACCTGCGTGCGTCATATTTTTTGGGCCCTTTGCTTAGGCTCTCCGGGCGGCCCTACGAAAAAATTTTTTTCCATATAAAACTGAATGAAAATATTTTATATTTGGAAGGAACTTTATTAAATTAGCCAATAAAATTTGTTTTAAATTAATACGATAGGATAATATTTCCTTTTAATATATAACAAATTTAATAATTTTTCTTTTTTTTCTAATTTTGTTTGAATATTACATTTAAATTTTCTGATCCACAATGTTTTATACATAGTTGACTAAGCGTTATAAATAAAACGCATCGCAACGAATTTTATTAATTTACTTTTTTTTTTAATTTTTTTAAGTTCAAATCGCAGCATACGATGAAATAAATTTTTTTTGTTTAAATGAAAAATAACGAAAACAATTTTATTTGGATTTCAAATTTTTTTAATTATACCTATGGGCGCCGCGTTAATACTCAATAAATTTTTTTGAATTGAATTTCCTTGTCTATAATATCATAAATTATTAATTTTTGTTTTTAACGATATCTTTTTCCGTCCGAGACATTTTGCACTGATTACATTTAAAAATTTAATTAAATATATTTCTACTTATATATAAACATAACTGATAAAACCACTTTAAACTTACCTAGCGCATGAAACAACTTTACACCAAAAATTAATGAATGAATGAACTTTTTTAAGGCGCCCCAATAACAAAAATAAACGCAAAATTTTTGTTTTAAGGACCTAAAAGTTTGTATACATTTTGTTCAGCCTTTGTTTTTCGATAAAGTTTTGTAAAATATATGTTTTTTTTAAAATTTGGCCTAACACCATAGGGAGCGTCCAAACTCACTTTATTTTTTTTTATAAATTTTAAATAAATATAAAATTTAAAAAAAAAATTTTTTTTTTGATAATTTTTAAAAAATTTTTCTTTCAAAAAAAAACAACTTAAATCGTAATAACAAAGATTGACGATTTTTGTTTCTTAAAATGCGTTCAATGTTATAGAGCAAAAATTTTATTTTTTTTTTTTAAATTAAATGAGTCAGAACGCGCCTTTATATGAAAAATGAATTTTGTTTTTTTTCACGAGATTTTTTCCTTATATATTTACATAATATTATTAGATTTAAATTTTGTTTGTTTATTTAAAGGTCACCTCAGGATTGTCACGATATAAGGAGCAACTTAAAGGCGCCCAAAACGCACTTCATGCCCGCCATCAACCAACATTTACGGCCCTCTCCCGGACCGGTTTGATTTTCGAATTTTTGTTAAATTCTTAATGGCATTGAGTTGTTCGTTGAGTTATGTTGGCCGAGGTCTGGTATATTATTGCATTACACTGGACAACAAAATTTGGAGAGGACCCTAAGCATCATTTATGGCAACTATGGTTTTTGGTCAAGTTTTTGGCGCTGATCACGGATATGAAATTAGAATTTTAGCCAAGGCCTTAGATTTTTAGTTATTCGGTGTTTGAGTTGAGATTTTTTAATTTTTGGTGTATTTTGGGCTTCTATATCATAAAACCTATGGGTAATAACAAAAGTTTAAAAATATATTTTGACAACGAAAACATTCATTATTAACGTAAGGGGTTTAAATTTTTTTTAAACATTTAATTTTTTTTTATTTTTGTAAAATTAGTGGTTTTTATCATAAACGCCGTTTTTTGATCCTATTTTTGTAATAACCTTTCTTAAATATGTTTTTTTATAAGGAATTTGAATGTGTCAATAGATTTGTTGAAGAGTTAATAGTAAAAGAAATTTTTTGAATTTTTTTCTGAACTTTGGGCGCGGTTTTAAAAAAAATTAGAGGCCTTAGAAAATAAACTGAACCCCGGATCGTTATCACAAAAAAATTCTCTACAAAATTCTCAGAAAATAGTTTATGTTGTTTTTTTTGTTGTCCAGTGTTATCTATCTTATAATCATGATCATAGTGAAAGGGGTTGGGGGGGGGGGGGGCAATTGCCCGCTTTAGAATTTTTTTCTTAATTTTTATGGTGTAACAAGCGGTTAAATTTATATATCAACCAAATAAATTGGAATAGAAATAAAATTTCTATTTTTTGGAAAATATACAGCCCCTAAAAATTTGACCCCCTCCCTCCCTTTTTAAAAGTTGCGGCATACTCCTCTGGTTATGATGTTAATAAGGAATTGAGTTGGTTTAAAACACCCAAATTCCTCATTTCACACTGCCTTCTTGTGTCATTCCTTCAAAATGATAAATTTTGAAGGAAGGATTTAGAGTTGCAAGCCGGCCTCTCCTATATCTTTGTGAGACGAAAATAAGCGTATAGCTATTTTACCAAAGAAGCTTGTGTACGAGGAACAAACTATAAACAGGCCTTCAGAACATGACTCTAGTTTTATGGAGTAATCTAGCATGTTATATAAATACAATTGTTCTAATCACTTAAACGAGTTTAAAATTTTTATTCCTTTTTTTAGACCTGAAGTTTATATTTGTAATAAAACTTATAACCAGTGCTGGGAAAACAATGAGCCAAAAAACTTTGGCTCATTTTTTCCCCCAAAACATAAAAAAAGAAAGGGGGCTACAAATAAAGGGCCAAAATAAGAATTCAAAAAAAGCCCTTGCTAAGAAAAGAGGCAAAAAAATCCCACAAAAAGTGGCTCTTAAAAAAGCCCCAAAAAGCCCATTTTATGTTTTCTTTATAATAATTTCGAAAAATTTTGATTTTTTCTTTATAATAATGATGGGTGGGTTATTTTTTCTTAAAGCTCCTAGGAGTTTTTTTTTAAGAAAAGGGGCTTTTTTTTAACATGCCCCTTTTCTTTAAGCAAGTAAAGGGGCTTTTCTTTTGCCATGCCCACGAGTTTGTGGGCATTTGGGGAAAAAAACTCAAAAACTTGATAAAAAAAAGCCCATTTAGTTTTTTTTCCCAGCCCTGCTTATAACAGTTGTATACATTTACTTTTAAATCGAAACTGACCGGTTTTCAAAAACTATACAAAGCTAATTTAATATTAATTTCGTCTTTAAAATTAAATTTATATGGTCGATTCCACCTCAAATCGACAAACTTTTTCCCTTGAAGTCTCAGTTTTAGCTGAAATTTGGTACAATTGTAGGGTCCTAGGGTGCTGATAAAAACCTAAATTTTTATTGACCGGAAGTGATTTTTGACCGAGATATGAGCAAAAATATTTTTCATTTTTTTTAAAAAAAATTTGAGGCAACTTTGCGCGCATGTATCATCAAAAGTATTGTAGCTAGAGTCATAATTTTTTTTTTATTTTGAAGATCGTAATAAGGGCTACCTTAGATGCAAAAAAAATTTAAAAAAATTTTTTTTTAAGTTACCAAAAAATTAAAGTCAAGTTTAGACACAAATAGCTCAAAAAACGTATCTTTGAATTTTTTGAAAAATTTATATAATATAGCCCTTAATAATGTTAATAAATATATGATTTAAAAAGTTTGGGACCGGCATGACTTTTTACAAAATTTAAAAAAATCAATTTTTTGCACTAATTTTGGGACACATTTATGCCCTTTGCACTATATTAGAATATGCCAATGTGCCAAATTTGACAGTATTCAAAAAGCAGGACATATGGGCAATTATGTTAGACCATAATAGTTTGATTTAATTAATTACTACCATTATTAAATTTACAGTGAAAAGCTGAACCTTAAAACCGAAAAAGTGAAAATTTTGCCTGTTTTCAAAATCGACTTTCTGGTTAACCAGCCAACCTTTTTTTAATATTTAACATTCATTTTATAGATAAAATATTGCTTAATAACATATAATAGCCCCACCATTTTTCATTCGATTTTGACGCTTCTACAATAAAAATACCTAAATTTGCCAAAAAACAGCAAATTTTCAGGTGTCAAAAAACTAACGCAGATTGTATTCGACTGTGCAAGCTTATTTTTTTATTATTTTGGCAAAATTGTCTAAAAATATCTAGAACCTATATAATCAGTCATATTTTGCCTGTAAAATTGTTAAAAAAATAATATATATGTTATGTATAGAAAATCTTAAAAGAACTAGATAGGTAAATTATAAATAAATGAGATTATTAATACATTTCATTATTTTTATTAAATTTGTAATTAAATGTATTTATTAAAAAAGACTTTTGTGTTAAAACTCGTAAGTAACGCATTTAGTTATAAAAAAACTTTAGGTCAATGCTCAAATCTATATGCCCATAGACAAGTAACAGTAATATTTCCTCTTTCTTTAATAGGTTTAGTGCGTCTATATTATAAAACAAAAATGTAATTGGAACTTAAATTGTTGGTTTTTAAACTTTATTAAGGTCAGTTAGATATATATGGTGTTCCTTGCTCTAAATAGCCTTTCAAAAACTTATTTAGCATTTGTAAAAATTAGTAAAAAAGACTGAATGTCTATATTTTGTTTATATTAAATTGGGTCTAATATTTAGTCTTAAAATTTATCATTGAAGCTAATTCTGCCCGTTATAATCATTTAAGGTTGTTTAACCCTAAAATTGACTTCTTTTATGTAGTTATAATATTAAAAAACCATATAACTATATTTCATAAAATAATTGACTTTTTACGTTTATTTTAAGTTTGTTGATAATCATAAAAAAAGAAAATCTGTTAAATCATAATATTCTAAATAGGCCAAATATATTCTATTTTACTTATTTTTGTCAGATTTAACGTTGTTGAGGCTGTTTTATTTAAAAACTATTAATTAATAGAAAAAAATTAATTTTTACAAATTTTTTAACCTTATTATTTTTTCTAAAATCCTCTTAAATTTTTTTTTATCCAATAAATTTAAGAAATTTTTTGAATTTTGCCGAGGATAAATATTGAGAATTATGTACATATTCTAATATTGTTCATCAAACTAAAAATGACTAGTAAAAGTTAACATATATAAGCATAAAAATTTTAAGTTTTTATTTTTTACACCTTAAAATTTCAAAAAACCTGGCAAACTTTGGTTTTTATTTCATAAAAAGCTATGGGTACGTTAAAAAATGTTGGGGGAAATATATGTTATATAGTGATGTTTTATGTATAAAATGCAGTTTTAAATTTTCAAATTGGTTTAATAGTGACCCAGAAAGTCGGCTTAGAAGATAGGAGTAAAAACTGAAAATTACCAATTTTTTTGTTCTAAAGTTCCCCTTTTCTTTCCAAAATTGACAATAGTTTGAATCAAATTAATAAAACTGTTATAGCCTAACATATTTGCCCCTATGTCTAACTTCATATATATAAACAAATTTGGCACTTTTAAATATTAATATAGTACAGGGAGCAAATTTTTGTCTAAAATTCAAAAAAAACAAAATTTTTTTTTTGAATTTTTTAAAAAGTCTAGTCGGTCCCATACTTTTGAGTTCACATATTAATAATGAATACTAAGGACTGTATTTCAGCAATTTTTTAAGAAATTCAAAAATACGTTTTTTTAGTTATATCAAAATGAATGTTCTTTACAAAATTGTAAAATTTCAAAAAAATAATTTTAAAATTATAAACACAAGCAAGATAGCCCTTATTGTCCTCTTCAAAATAAAAAAAAAATTAAGTCTCTAGCTATAATACTTTTTGACTTATAACCTCGCAAAGTTGCATTAAATGTGAAAATTCACTTTGCAATTTTTATTTCTTTTGCCCCTATCTTCGTCAAAAATCACTTCCGGTTAAAAAAAATTTCCAGATTATGAGATACTCTTAGATACTACCTCCATGCAAAATTTCAGCCAAATCAAAAGGGGTACCCTTCCCGGACTTGCTGGATTGAGGTGGAATTGACCATATATATGTATATTGAAATCAAGAAGAGCTATGTTCTTTTCTACATTCATTTACTTATTCAAACAGAACACACCTATATTTTGAATTGTTTGTCTCGAAATTTTGAAAATTTAATATTATTTTGATGCAGAAAACGCTTAAATCAATAGCTCTCTATAATATATCTATATATTTATTATTTAATTAATTTTATTGCCACAATTGTCGTAATTAATAATTTTTCACTATTTTGATGTTTGCCACTAAATATTTATGATTTGTTTGCTTTCCACAAAAAAGACTCGCTTAACTTTGACTCGTTCATCACCTTCCCGAAAAAGCCATCTCCGACGGAGTCTCGTGCCTCTTCTTTTGTCAGTAGGTTGCCTTATGGGATCCCCCTGGCCCGAAGTCCAATTCAGTCGTTTTTTAATTGTGGCAACTAACGCTTTCAACGTAGCTATCATTTTGTGATTGATGCTTAGGAAGATGTAAAAATTTGTCGTGTAGTACGAAATTTGCAGCATTTCGATATATTTTGGGATCTCTTTGGCGCTTTTAAACCACTGGGCCGGTCCATAAATCAAACTGATCAGGTATTCCAGCTCGCCCGGCACTAAGCCGACGAGGTAAAACAGGCAAAGGGCCATGAGAAAAACCGTTATGCGTTTTTCATCTACCTGCATTTTGAGGTGAGAGTATCTGCGAGGGTCTCCGTACCAAGACCTGTACAGGTGCGTTACGATAAGAACCTTGAGAGTTATGATGGCGCACAGGGGTATCCACGAGCACAGGCTTTCCACTATGACTTCGTAGAGGACGTAGGAATGGTCCGTGAAGATGGTATAAGAGACGACGTATTGAGAAAAAATCCATGTCCTCTTCCTCGCTACATCGTAAACGGGCGCGTTGAGTATTATGATTTGTGAGGTAGCAAGCCACACCGGTATTGAGGCGATACTCACGAGACAAAGCATGGTTATGAGGGCGTTTCGGGTCGGGTAAGTCGGGTTGGCCCAATATAAGTGCTTGAGGGGGTGAGCTACCAGCAAATACCTTTACGGGAACAAATGATTAATAATGAAACACTCCTCATCCAAATATAATATCAAACTAAGGACTGGGACTGCATGCAATGAAGGACCGAATTAGGGCCGCCTTTTTTTTGACTATTTTGACCTTCCAGCCCTATTAGATACTATTGGTCTTATAACACAGGTCAACAAATACTTGATAGTTATGAGATAACTTCAGAGACCAAACCTGCCATTTTAGGGATTTTCAAATCTGTTTACCTTTTCTCTAAACACACTTAGGTCAGCTATAAACATTAATTTTAGAAAAAAAAGTAAAAAAAAATAAATTGAATTTTTTTACAGCTAGACATTTAAATTCAAATTTCAAATATTTTTTTTTAAAACCGATATTATATCGTGTTGTAATTAAGTTTGGATGCGAATATTCTGTATTGTTAATGCAAAATTTGGTAAAATAATGAATTTTATTTCTCATCATTTGAGAGAATGAATTCAAGTTACAAGAGATATGAAAAAAAAAGTTTTTGATTTTTTTTTAGGGTAATTTCGAGCTCGCAAAATCATTTAATTTGGTCAAAAAATACCATTTTATTTGGTATAGACGGATATAAGGAGCCAAAGGCGGAAAACCAAAGGCGGAAGCAATTACAAAAACGTAAAATAGATATGAGACAAGGCCATCATCATGGGGATGTATGCTTTTATGTTTTTATAAATTTTGACATTGATATTAGATGACCTGTGTCATGATAATATATACAGTTTTGTTTGTTTAGGTTTATAAATATCATTTTAATATATAACTAAATGATTCGCTATTTTTCTACATTTATTGTAACCTTTCAATCGCGATTCCCAGGATGATGAAGGTATTAGTCCGGAAGCATACCTTTAAAACGTAGGCGTAGAACGATTGGAGGTATTTTTGGATTACGAAGGAACCTATCCATTTTACGATCCGTGTTGGGCGACCTTTCCTCAGTCTCCGCGTCCAGCGGAAGATCGTGAGGGCGCACAAGAGCGCATCACAGGTCGCTAAGGCGCCAATGAGTGCCGTTATCCCTCCGGCTTTAATTAAAACGGGCGGGGGTGGGCAGTGACGCTTTCTCACGCCATTAGTTTGATTATTATCACTATTATTATTATTGTTGTTATTGCAGTTGTTTTGTCGAGAGGTTTGGGTGTTATCGTTTGCAATACCATTCAAGCTACTCTTTGGGGGACTCGGTATAGCGGCAAGTTTGCTGTAATAGCAATCGGTCAAATTTAGGGTACTAGCTCTTTTTTTCACGAGGTAAAATAGATACAAAACCGCCAGGTTCCCCAAAATTCCTTGGAAGATGAGGAAGGGATGGAGGACGTCCTTGAACCAATCAATGCCACTCACCATAGCAGCCATCGGAATTCTATACCTCGCGGTATCATTCGCAACTTCTAAAGACACATTGGTGGTAGTGGAATTTGTCGACGACGACGGTGACGGTATAATCGCTAATTTTTGTAGCAATCCCACGTTCGCGAGTCCAATGTGATCGTATTCGGGGACTGAGTTCTTAATTTGCCACCAGGGATGCATGTTTTTATATATTCGTCAGATATATCGGTTGTGAAATAGTCTCTCTGGACTTAAAAAAAAAAAATTATTAGTTATGGGAAGGAAAATACATTGATTGCCTTTTAAATAGAACGGGGGAGCGGGGGATGAGATGTTTTGGTGTCTGGAAAATAGGGGGGGGGGGGGGGGGGGGGGTAAAAATATGTCAATAAAAATAGTTTTTTTCTTTAATGAGTTTTAGTTTTAGTTCCTATAGATGGAATTGAACCCATAATGGAAAAACACCTACCTACGTGCGTCATATTTTTTTGGGCATTTTGCTTGGGCTACCCGGGCTGCCCTACATTAATTTTCCAATTTTTTTTAGTTTTTACCGTCTATATACATATTAATAATGGTCAGGTAATCTTATTTAAGATTTAGGAAGAATACCTCATAAATAGGCTACTAACTATATGTGGATCTGTAAAATTCAAATATTTATAGTATGTAATGAGAATCATTTTCTGCCCCAATTTGACATACGTAACATACATTACGTACAAAGTTGTAAATTAACCTATACGAATAAATAATTAATGGTACCTTAGACCCAATGTGTCAACCTTCACAAATATAAAAATCTTCCTCCTGTTTGTATAAAATGTTTCTTAGAAATCAAATGTTTTTGTTTTTTTTTGTCATTTATCGAGCCAATATTTGTAATATGGATATACATATTTTTTATAATACAATTTATAAGTGGGCTCGCTTCAAAGAATACGGTCCTTGAGATTATTAAATTTAGGTCCGGCCCGCTGGCCCGTTTTTTTGTTTCTGCTTTGCTCGGCGGGCAGACCCACGGCACCGGACGGGCTTATGGGTCTCGACTTTAATCTCTAGCTTTTTATAATCAATGCCCTAGTTTGTACTTTATGTTCATTATTCTAAAATGCTTTTCTTTCGTCATTCACACATTAACATTTTAAAACAGTAGCCCCTACGAAATCCGTACAAGGTTATGAAAGTTAACTCCCTTAACTGATGAAATTAAAATCGAAAAAAAATGAGATTTGAAAAGAGGTCTCATCGGAGTTATATGGGACTTGTATTCGTAAACAAGTGTGAGCAACCAAACACTATCCTCCAAGAGTTACACTGCGTCAAATATTTTTCCATGATTATCAATAGGATTTGAGGAAAAAACATAAACAGATGGTTTTGAGGTTTGCCTCCTACCTTTCCCCATTTAGGAGGCGCCATAACCGTTAGGGCTTTGACTCACTCCGAGGAAAGCAATTAGTATTGCCCACGGGTTAAATAGTAAGATTTGCTCGCACGCCGGCGTCCTAGGTTTTTAGCCTAGGCTCTTATTTAGGCATATCGTTTGGGGCCTACTGCCTAAGCAGGCCACTCAGGAGCTACAAAGTGGTTACACATGTATACTATTTTTCCGAAGTAAAAAGCCTCCCGTGCACGGATTCGAACTCGCAACTCCTGCGTGCAAGACAGGAAGGTTTGCCACTGAGCTATCTGAGACGACTATTTTTGAGGATGGCAGTTCACTCCGGCGCCTAAATTGTTCTTATAAATTTCCCATGCTATTTCATATATCAAATTAAAACAATGTCAAATTATACATTTTTTTTGAAAGTCTACAATTACAATCTCTAGGGTTATTTTAAATATATTTTTAAAGTTTTTGATTTATTTACTAAACATAGGTATATGGGAGAAATTTTGTTTTTTTATATGTATACAATTTATGAGTTTTTTTTGATAGATTTAGGGCACGTGCAAAGTGCGTTTTTATTTTCGTAAAAATTTAAAAATTCTGAAAATTTTAGAAATTAATTTTTTCAAAATTTTTTCAAAAATTTTTTGTTTCAGAGAAAGGATTTTATGTGCATATATTAAATTTGGCAACTTTTTAAAAATTTGCGTTTTTTACAAAATATTTTTTTTCGAAATTTTGAAAATTTTACGAAAATAAAAACTCACTTTGCACGTGCCCTTAGATGGCTTAGGGCTTGTCTCATAAATTTTGGCCATTCACGTCATGGGTATGAGTCTCGACAATGTCAAAACAAAAGGTTTCACTGTGAACTAGAACTGAGAAAAAGTTCATTTCTAGACTAAGCTTAAATTTTTTTTTTTTTCAAAAATTTAATGATTAAAAAAATTAAAACTACAAATGGATGCAAAGTTTTAAGAAGAAAATCTTAAATCTTATAAATATTTTTGTTAGTGCTACTATGGCCATTTATTTTTTTTTAATTTCAAAAAATAAAATAATGAGTTTAGCTCAAAAATGGGCTTTTCCCGATCGTGTGGACAGCACCTATCCATCACTTCCCAGTGAATCGATGGGTTCAGTCATCAAATAAACAAAACCTTCGACGAAGAACGCCAAAAAATCTCGAAAAATGAAAATACTGATGAGAAGACTATAAAAAAATACATGACCCAGAAAGAATTTGCTGAAACTTGCGTCAATAGATGAATTATTTATTATTTATTATATATGGATTTAATATTGTTTGCACAGGTAAACAAGGTAAAACTGTCTAGACAAAAGGTAAAATGGTCATGATATGCCATTTTTCAAAATTTTTTAGAGGGGCGCTTTCATACTTTATTTGTTTTTCCAAAAATTTTTCGAAATTTCTGAAAATTTAAAATTTGGGTATTTACATCGAAAATACTTAACATTCGTTTTTTTCAATATTTTGTAACGATCGCCAGAGCAGTTGCTTGTAGTATATTTAGAAATCTTGTTAAATTCCTATCTAAAAGTAGTAGCTGATAAAACTTAGTGCATTTTTTTCCTAGTTTTTTTAAAATATTTTAGCAAAATTCTAACTTAAGGAATCAATATTTTTTAATTTAATACTTTGGGTGACGAGCATTTGCTATGCGGCGACGTTCATAATCCTTAGGGTCAATAGGATTAAGCGCGTCTCTCCGCCAATACCAAAATATCCATCGTAATGAAGCCGCACTCTCCGGAATATTATAGCATGCAGGCTTTACAACCCTGCCAAAAGTCGAAGGCAAGAGTCATTCACATGCTAAAACAAGGCCTCCCTTGTCCTACATTTATTAGAATTACGGGCCGAATAAAGAAAGTATTATTAAGCGACCTAATATTTGATAATACAGCCGAAATTTAATTTGGAAGGAAATTATAAGAAAAGTTTCTATTTGTTGGTAGAAAAATGAAGTTCAATCCGATTAAAAGGGGGTGGGGGGGGGGGGGGTGGGTGTAGTTGGAGTATTAATAGCTAAAATCTGAAATAAATGTTGTAGAAGGTTTAATCAGGTTAGTAGGATGAGAAAGATATGTTTGGCTGAAAGTTTTTTTCAATTAGTTGTCTCTCAAAATAATCGATATAATATTTTTTAGGGCAGCTTAACGAAAAAAAATTATTTGTTTTGAAAAAGGCAAAGTGTTTTCCGTTTAGTAATCACATGCCAGACCTGGAAACCAATTGGCCGGGACAGTACATTTCGGCCTAACCTATAGTAATCTATCTTTTTTGAATGTTGTAAGTTGGCCAAAAACCCATTATTACTCGTAATTTATCTGTTTTAATTACAATTTTATATAATCTCACGTGTTCTCAACTAAAAGGTCTGGATTAAGAGTTAGATTTGGACCGGGTCTGGAATCTTTATTAACGGTCCGGGCCTTTTATATTCATAAGAATATAATCTAAGATCACGACGAATCGGGGTAGGGAAGTGTTATAAACAAAATAAAAATCGTTTTATAAATCTTAGGCCACGTTCGAAACTAACATTTTTATTTAATATTTTTTAATATTTTTGCAAATGTGAGAATAAAATGCAGTTCTAAAGCTGCGACATTCTATTAAAATAAATTTAAAAATTTGTTTTAAAATGAAAAAAAATATTAAATAATGTTAAAAATAATAAAATTTTTAGGATTTATAAATTTTTATTTGGAAATACAAACTTACTGTAAAGGTGTTATTAAATATAAAAAAAATCCAAAAACATTTTTTCCCCAAAAATTTTACCAAAAATTTTTCGAGTGTTCACGCAGCCTAAAGATACAATAACACAACACTTAGATGTAAATACAATATGTGAAACAATTAAGTCATAATAATTATTGTTTTTCGGACTATAATAGACATAAAATATATGGAAAATAGGAAAAACCGTAATTACGTCCCTGCTGTCAAGTTTTGAAAAGTGTTGAATGTGTCCGGCTATGTAAGTATTTGTGTAGAATAATTTAATCCACTGCCAGATAGGGGAAGGTTAATGACGAGAATATTAACTTTATGACCCTAAATGGCCCAAAAAAATTTTTTTTTACACTTTTAAAGCGAATTTATGGCACAATTTGGGGCAAAGATTAAAAAATAAATTATCAAATTACATATATATTTTTGCATACTTATAAATGTCTTTTTTAAAGATATAAAAATTGTAGATTAGAAAAGGAAGTAAGGGACCCCAGGTTTCTATAAAACTTCCTGCTTTTTTAATTGGGAGACACAGGTAGGGTAGGTGTTTGAATGGGACTTAAAAGTATGCTTGGTATGACCCTAATTTGTATTTTTAGAACATTAATCATATACTGTCTCCTAAAATTTTGTCACATTATAAAGCTATGTATTTATATATAACCTACACATACATGTTAATGAGTTTGCTAATTTTGATACCTACCTACATATATATTTATATATATATATATATAACTTTATCGTCCTAACAATTTAACAATTTTAGAAATCCTATCTTTTACTCCGGTATCGCGATAGCTCAGTGGCAATCGTCTCCCTTTCATACACGCTACGGTTCGGGGTTCGATTCCGTGCATGGATGGCTTTTTTTAGTCTCCATGAAGCCTTGAGAAAAATCAAAAAATGCCAAAGTAATTTCTAGAGGAGATTAGGAATTTGCCGATAATATAAAAAAACACCCTAACCAGCAATCATCGCCCCCCCCCCCCTTTCCATTTTTTTTTTGGCGAAATTATGTATAGTTTTTATTTTGTCATTGAAAATCTATCTTTAGTAACAAGTTTATCTGTTTTCAGAAATAAAACTCTGGACTAAGGCGTGAAAGAGTGAAGATTCTAATCTAACTCATGGCGGGTTTTTCTACCTTTTAACCAATGGAATACAATATAACGTCCTTTTTGATTTGAAGCTGATGTTGACAACTAACGCATTGAAACGTGATGCCCATTCAGAAAGCTTTGGATTAAAAGCTTGGAATTGCCATCAGCCCGGTTGGCACGCAAATCTTACAAACAGTCAAATATCGTGAAATCTCAAATGAGAACGGGAAGATGAAGTTTTTAGAGCTGATATGATGGATAGAACTTAAAAGCCAGCTAACAGCCTCAAAAAGCCTTAAAGTTGTAAAGAAAAAAAAAGGTTTGAGAAAAACAAATTAGTAATTTTACAAACTAAAAATTTACTTTTTTTTCTTGTAATTTTGCAATAACCTAAAAGGTCATTTTTTTGATATAAATGGAATATATGAAATTTGAGTTGAACTCACTATCAGGCCGCGTGCAAAGTGAGTTTTTGATTTCGTGAAATTTTAAAAGTTCTGCAAATTTTAAAAATTTAGTTTTTTTTATAATGTTCTAAAAAAAATTTATTCTAGAAAAAGCATTTTATGTACATATACTAAATTTTGCCACTTTTTAAAAATTTGTGTTTTATTACAAAATAAACTTTTACAAAATTTTGACAATTTCACGAAAATAAAAACTCGCTTTGCACAGGCCTTTACTATCAATATCTTTACTTTGTGCAACAAATTATATCTATGCCGTTAATACTTTTTATAATTCACTACCAATTTTTTTTCGTTTTTTAATTTTAATATATACGCGCCCTTTTAATATAGTCTACTAAAACTATTCTCTCGGTAATATAAACATATAAAATATTATATATCAAAAATTTAAATATAATAAAATTATTCATAATATTAATTTCTTCTACATTTCTTTGGTACAAAACGAAATAAAATAATCAAACAAAGTCCAACTAACATTTGTTTCCAAGTTAGGCCTTATCTTGATTATATCTTTTCTCGTAAAATTGAAAACAATGGGATATTATAATAAATCAAAACGCATTTTTATCGCGTTCAATAAATGGAGCGCTGCAACGTTAATGCGTAAATGCCCTTAAATAACCATGTGGAATGCGTTTTTTACTCATTTTTTTTTTGTTAAAATTAAAATTAGACGAGATACATCCTTAAATAACACTGGAAAACGAAAAAAAACAACTTCAACGATTTTTTAAGAATTTTGTAGAGAATTTTCTTGCAATAACGATCCCGGGTTTAGTTTTTTTTCTAAGGCCTCCAATTTTTTTTAAACCGCGTCCAAAGTTCTGAAAAAAATTTCTTTTACTATTAATTCTAAAAAAAATTTGTTGGCATATTCAGATTCCTTATAAAAAAAAATTTCTAAAAAAGGTTATTACATAAATTTTTAGCAATTTACTTTCAAGTTATTTAGGATCAAAAAACGAAGTTTATGACAAAAACCACAAATTTTACAAAAATGCCAAAATAAAAAAAAATAAATATTAAAAAAAAATTTAAACCCCTTACGTTAATAATGAATGTTTTCGTTATCTAAATATATTTTTAAACTTTTGTTACTACCCGTTATATGATATAAACGCCCAAAATACCACAAAAATTTAAAAATCTCAACTTTGACACCGAATAACTAAAAATCTGAGGCCTTGGCTAAAATTCTAATTTCATATTCGTGATCAGCGCCAAAAACTTGACCAAAAACCATAGTTGCTATAAATGTTGCTTAGGGTTGTCCTAATTTTGTTGTCCAGTGTAATTTATTTAGTTATACCGTCCCAAGCAAACGTGTATCCAGGATTTTTTAAAAGGGGTTAAGGAATTAAGTTAGAATCACCATCTTTTTTATCATTAAGATTTTAAAAAACATGGGGAAAATTAGGGCAAATAATTTCCGTAATTGCATTGGCTCTTTGACATTTTGCATTCACATTTATTTAAAAAAAAAATAATCCGACATGTGAACCAAACACCTGTTTCTTTCAAACCCGCCCTAGTTTGTACCTATTTGGAGAAATAAATTTGCGAACTTTAATATATAAGTCCTAAAAAACAAATTTAATCAGGTCATATAATATATCAATCTATACTTATATGAGTAAAATAATGAACTAGGCTATCATTGTTATATTGACAGAGAATTCTATATTGTTAACGCAATTGTGTGTAGTAGGAGGAGGAGATTTGTGTGAAAGAAATAATAGAATAATCAATTTTATTTTTGAAATCTAGTACAGTAGTTTAAACGTGGGTTTCCAAAATTTGCAACAAGAAGAGTAGGGGAATGGATAATGGTAGCATGCTGCAAAGTCATTGTGTTACCTAAAGTGTTTAATACAACTTACAGGTAAATTTACCACTTCGTTTAATCAAAATAATCATTTTTTTTGGCTTGACCTTAGCCTTATTATTCTCACCTAGTTAACTCTTCAAAAAACTATTCTTCTTTTAAAATATTGCAAATGTTAGGGCTTTGTTCTTTTTTTGTTTGAAATCTGTGCACTAAAATCCTATAAATTTTGCCATTAAAATTTGCCATCGTCACAGGCTCCTTTGTTTCAGCAATATATTGCCCCGACTGCCACATATGATATTGCCTCAATCCCAGAATGCCGTAAAAATTTGAGGGAGGCGGTGAGAATTTTTTTTTTTTTTGCAAATGTTAAAAATGAGAATGATAGATTTAAGGTCATCTCATTTTATGTGAGGCACAACGTATGAATTGGCTCTAAAAATCACTGGTAATGGAATCGTTATTACTATTCCTATTGTTATGTTAGGTCTCTTAGGATCTCCATCTCTCTATAATGAAAACAAAATATATGTTTCCAAATGCAACACAAAACTCCTAAACAATGGCACACCACGGTGTTAACAAGGAATTGATTAAAGATTTTTTAAAAATTTTTTTAAAAAATGCTTGCTAGCGATGCATGATTTTTATTTTAAAACAAAATAGTTAATTCTAACCTAACCTCGTTTACACCTATTTTTAACGTCTAAGATATAGGCAGAGCTGGGAAAATGCCCATTTTTGGGTCAAACTCATTTTTTTATTTTTCGAAATTTGGGAAAAAAAAATGGTTTTTTATATAAAAAAAAAAAATTAATAATAAATAATATTTTCTTCTTTTTTTTTTTTTTTTTTAATTATTTTTTTTTTTTTATCATATAAATTTTTTAATAAAAAAATAAAAGTTTAGTTGAAAAAAGGGTTTGTTGATATAGGTTTGGTCAATGAGGTTAACTCCAATCCAAAATGGACATAATGTCGCAATAAAGAAAGTCAATTACAGTATGTGAGATTTGAGCAGTTAAGGGAATTTTAGTAAAAAGGAAAGTTAAACTTTAGACGCGACAAATATACCTCCAGGTATAAGATACATCACTAATGACTTTTCACATTTGGAATAAAAGCAAAAATTTGCGCTAACTAGAAACCATGTATGTATATTGTTATATTTAAATTCTATGCCTAATAATTTGTCACCGTCCGGTATAATTACTTATATTCACGTCCCCTTAGTACACCTCTTTGCAGCTTTCAATTTTTCTCTCATACACCTTTAAGGTAACAATTTTTAAATTATAAAAAACTTGCATTTTAAAAATCTTTTTTTTAGCTCTATTCAAGTGGAAAAATATGCCTAAATAGTTATTATGTACATATAAATTTCGCTAGTTTGTTTGAAAAATATTGTAATTTTGGGATTAGATCATCTCTAACAAATTTGAAAAAAAAATTTTTTTTTGTTTTAAATCTACTTTTAGTTTGTACTATAATCATTATTTTTCCCCTCAAAAATTTTATGAAAATTATTTCCTTGCATTTTAGCTTAGCTTTCATTGCGTTTGGCCATAATAATTCCTGATGTCCCATAATCCTTTCCAGCGTTCACTCTGAAGCTCTGGGGCTTTCGGGAAACAAAGAGTCTAATCTCATTTATTGTTTCTATTTTGAAAACTGTCATGTATTACCACTAGTAAATGGAATGATAATCGCAATTGAGTGTAAAGAAGATTTAATTTTAAAACATTTTTTTTGAATTATATAAAAGCAACCGTACGTTCATTCAAGAGTTCTATTCATATAGTATTATCATGGTTAATGATTAATCAGGTAGGAGGAATACCTACTTCATCACCATAATTTGATAAAAAGTTAAATATACGCCTCTAGCGGTAGTGTAGAATGACACCTGCAAATAATGAGGTAGTTTTAGCACATGACAAATTATTCATTTCACCTGAGCCTCGGTCAAACCACACGTTGAAATAAGGTAAAAAGGTGTCCTCAAATGCGAATTAAGAATTATATATATGTTTTTTTTTTGAAAATGCTTTGCTAAATTTATTGTCGTCAAAAGCTGTCACCTATAAATCCTTTCATTCCAAAACTAATAGAATATAAAATAGAGCTCATATGACACTTTTTAGCAAATGAATGCCAACTTGAAATGAAATCCTTTATCGACACGATTTAAAAGAAAAATAACCCAAATTGAACAGTTTCAAATATTATTCAAAAACGGTATTTAATAAACTACTCTTCAAACATGGTCCTTATAACAACTCAACCGCCCATTATCACGCAATCAGCTGTTCCAAACGGTGTGATTGAAGCCCCACCGTTACCTCCACCCCCGCCTTCTCACTACTCTACAGCTGTTTGTCAATCAAAAAAAAAGTTGGACATTATGAATAATCATCAGCTGAACAATGTCACAAATATCGATAGTAACAAAATAGATATGTCAACTCTACCCAAAGCACCTACCCAAACATCCTCGAATAAATCTTACGGGAATACGTTACCGAATAACACGAAAAATTGTTACAATTCTAGTTCAATTAAGAATCACTCAAGTCCCAAGAAGACACCTAAGTTAAGTAACGGCGTTACATCCCAGTACCTCCTTACTAACGGTTGTAATTCGAACCAAATGACCACTTCCCCTAAGCATTACGAATACCCGTCTGCTATGAAAAATAATAATTATCATAATTATAAACAGGCCAACACCATTGGCCAGCATGTAACGAATAAGAATTATTTTAAAAGTATCGAAAATATTAAAACACCTAGTACAACTAATGGGGCCAAGCTAAAAAAGATGGCCACTGCCGGAGTGGGTGGTCCTTTTCACCCGGACAATAACGTGATAATGGACCAGCTTATGGAGGAATTTCAGCTCAAGGCTTCTACTTTCTTGAAACAAAATTCGGGGTCTGGCGAAAATACAACGCTTAAACTCAACGGGTACTTCACCAACGCACATAACTCGCACAATAACAAAGACCATTACGGCCCGACTCCTAAATCGAGTAAAAAGGTATCGGTGATGAATGGTAGTATCGAGCCGCGTAAGAATTGCAACGTGAACGGCTGGCTCAAACAAAATCACGACCTCGCAATGAATTCAAACGGTAGTGACTTGAATAACGAGTTGTGTAACGGCGATAGTCAACCAACAGCGTTTATTAACGGCACGGTTCAAAGTGCAATAGGGCACCACGCAACTTTTGATGATTTGGAATCCAACGTTTCAGGGACTTTGCCCGATTCTTCGCTCGAACCAAGTGCAGCTATAGAGGATGGATATTTTGCGAGCCCTGAAGTAGTCGATGGCGAAGAAGGAATTGATGAAATGATAGATAAAGCTACCACTAACTATGACACTATGCAAAAATTTAGGGGAAATTCATTCGTTCACGAAAGAGATAACAATGATCATAATAATAAAAGTAATAACAGAGCCTCGACTGAAATATTAGTCGAGACTTTGGTCAAATCAACCCAATCGCTATTGCACGCACGTGAAAAATGCTGTGATTCCGTGATCAGCGTAGCCCTAATGCGCGAAAAATTTAGTTTGAACGGGATTAACGCTGGCAAAGAGTTAACCATGTCAAGGTCGAAATCCAAAATTACGGGCCAGGGAATGCCGAGCTCCCTCTTGAATGACGGGAGAGAAGATAACGGCATTACACAAAACATGAAAAAGGCTACAAGCTCACTTGCCCGTCCTCAAAATATAACATCCTCAAAAAATTTTGGGGCTGAAGTAGACAATAATCTAGAAATTGCAGGAAATTTGCACATTAGTAATTATAATAGTGAAATGGTACCAGCCACACAGAGACCTGGTGGCTATGTTGGTGAGAAAATTTCGCATACGGCATTAAAGCTATCCTCAAACTCACAAACAGTAGATGGTAATAAAAAGACGAATTGTCCGACGCAGACATTAATTAGACAATACGAAGAACGCCAAAGATCCAAAAGCGTTGTTGGGCGGGACGGCATATTGGCTTCGAACTTGATTCGCCGGAAAAAAAATGAGACTGAAAATGATTTTGAACTCCTTCCGAACGTGACAAAGCTCATATCTACCCTCACGACTAACCTCGATAAATCATCTTCATCTGCGAGCTACAGGGGCTCCCCGATTATTGATGACCGTCACGTGATGATTGACTCTAATCTGCCGGTAGACGTATGGGATGACAATACCCAAAATAGAAAACCCCTATTAGGGTACCTCTTACCTCCGGGTTCGGCGACGCATTCTGAATTAGGTTCTTCGTTTGCCTCTCTTTCCGGTAGTAATAACGAAGCGAATATTGAAATACCTGTTAAAAATAATTTGTTGCTTCGTGAAAGTAATTGCGAGAACCTCTCAGCTGACACATACTATAATCAAGCTGATGACGATGATAACGGCTTTATACTACCACCTTCTAAGTCCCGTTACGCTTGTGAAACTTATAGAGTAGCTAAAGATGATGCAAGCATGCTACAAACCGATAACCGACTATTTGTAAAAGAACCTATTTCAGCATCTACCCGTCGACACTCAATACAAGAACACCTTTCTATGGCCTCCCTAGCTACTTCTAACGGTCAAATTAGTCCACCCACTCTTAAAACGATCGTTCCAAATAACAGCAGTACTCAAAGAACCCTGAGCACACCCCAACCCAAGGTGAATGCAACACTCCTTAGGATTCGACAAGAAAAACGCGCTGCCGGCAACCTGACACCTAGCCAACTCATGGACATACATTTTCACTTTGATACGGACGATGAAGAAAGAGAGGTAGGAGGCGGCGAGAGTTCGTCCCGAGGTGATCTAGATAGCGTCATTTCAACGCCGACAACGAACCCAAAGCACGTAGATGACAAGGTTATAGACGAGGACCACACATATATACAAAGCTGTGAGGAAGTTGGTAGTGAACACTTTTCATCGGATGATTCCAAAGAAGGTGCGGAGGCCGCAAAGCATTTGCAAAGCGTTCGCGACTTGGTCGAGGACCGTGAGATATTAACCTTGCCGATCGAACCTCAAGGTCGTACCGAGTATGAAATTGATAGCAGTACCGATTATGGGGAACGTCGAGGTAGCAATATGAGCGAAATCGATAATCTAAACAGCAGCAATAACAATAATTCGGGGGTTAGAAGTAACAATCCGTCACCTTCGGTATCCTCGAGCCGCGGCAGTGCCAAGCGTTTCTTGTACAGTTCCAAGGGAACGGTAAGGGGTGTCCATAACAAAGTTTACCGGATCGTACGAAATTTCATTGACCTAAATATGGAACTTAAGGTAAGAACTGTAGAAATTTATTATCACCACAATGTTTTTTGATATTTTTCTAAGCGAGTGTTTGTAAATGTAAAGAATTTCACACTAACAAAGCTGAAGGGTACGTAAAAAATTAATTTAATTTGATGAGCCACTGTCCTTTTTATGGCCTCGACCGGTTCGTGACATATGGGCGCTTCCTAGAAGACTGTTTTCCTGATAATATTTACCAGATGTTTTCCAAGCATCCTTTAAATTGCCCATACGAGCAAATTGCTCTACAAATGGTTATTTTAGCATTTTATATGTTTTAATTTACAAATTAACAAATTGGAACTAATGCAAGCTTGACTCTTCTAACATAAAAAAACTAAATTTTGTTAGCAAAGACGCTAGTATTTAGATGTACTTAATTCTTAATAGTAATGTGGCAAATGTGTCTTGTTCTTACAAATTTTCGATGCCCAATTTAAAACCAGGCACCTATTTATTGCATATTTATTGAAATTCAAGGAATAGGAACAAAGTAAATTATATTAAAAATCACACGTAAAATTAAGAATTTTGTCGAGAATAAGTAATAATCATATATAATGTTTATATTTAACTACCACATAGCTTTAAAATAAAAACATACTAGAAAAAGGTATATCACGAGCCGCCAATCGCTAAATTTTATGGTTAATATACATCAGTGGAAACCACAAGTTAGAAAAAATTTGAAGGGCGGCCCTAATACTTTCTTTGTTTTATAATGTATTTGTTGGGATCAAAGTTGACATTATAAAAAGTTCCTTTCGTTTGTGAAGCTGCTCAATACATATATGCCTTAATTCCAAATGATTCGTTGGCCAATTAGTCAGAGCTGGGAAAAAAACCCATTTTTCGACTAAACTCAAATTTTTGTTTTTTAAAAATTTTATGACAGATTAAAAAAATTATTTATTAATAAATACAGAATATAAGCAAAAAATCTTAAATTTTATAAATATTTTCTTGAAAAAACTAAAACCCTTTATTTTTCCTAAATTTCGAAAAATAAAAAAATGGGTTTGACCCAAAAATGGGCATTTTCCCAACTCTGCAATTAGTGATTTAACTTGAGTTAAAAGAAAATAGTTAAAAAGTTAATAATTGATTCATTAATACTAGCCTTCTACTCGTCATATATTTCCTCACCTCATACTTTCGTGATTTATTCATTTTGTCTTTAATAAAATCTACACGAGAAATCGATTTTGTATTATTATTGCCTACACATTAATTATTGTTACAAATTTCATTAAAATTAAACTTTTGATTTTAGAAAATTTATCTAAAAGATGAACTAGGCAACGTGGATTGGACCTTTTTCACCTAACAAACGGTTAATTTTAAACTTAAGCCCGATTAATTCGGGTGCCAAATAGTTTTTTTCCCTCTGACTGGCACGGCAACCAGAAAATTTTGATTATTATATCTATTTCGGTGCTATATTTGATTTTATTGACCTAATAATACATGACGCTTTATAATACAGAAAAAATTGCTAACTTCTCAAAAAGTGGTCATTTATACGACAACGTGTACGGCCCTTCGGGAAACTTATAACCGTTCGGAAAAAACTAAGGCGCTACTTCAGGCCATGAACGTACCTCATTTTTTAATTTAAACGCTAATTACCGAGCATACAAAGAAAACACGAAGAGCTCGTAAAAAATTTATAAGTTTAGCTGGTGATATGAATAGCTAATGTGCGCGTTCAAAGTTCATTTATTTTTTCAAAAAATTTTAAAATTATGATTTTGGAGTTTGTTACCCCGTAAAATTATTAACTATTGTTCCTTTTTATAATTATTTTTGAAAATTCTAATCAATATTGCTCTTAGGATATTTAAAAACTACAAAAATTTATATCTAAATCCATACAAACATTACCTGATTATCATTTCCAAAGCCACACTTTTAAATTATAACGCTTAAAAAATTTTTATGAACCAACAATATTTTAAAATTTAATTTTCAAAATTTGGCCAAAAACAAACAGTTATCTTTAATTAATTTTTTTTTCAGTTTGTCTTGCATAAATTGACTTACAAAATTTAAAAACATTTTCTAAGTTAATCATTACTACCCTAAGCTTGCTAAGTACCATTTATTTTGAGTTTGAGAGCAGTTTAAAAAACAGGTGTAGAAGTAGGTTTAAATAAAAATTTAATCCTTTATTTAATTAGCTGTTTTTACATTTTTTTCTAGGTAAAATTTGTGGAAAAAGATTGTTACATCGACGTGAATTACACGAAAGAACTCAAGTCCCTGTTCCCGGACACAACGGTCGCCGCCTCAGCTGTACTCCCACAACTCCCGCAAATTTTTATCGATACCCAACATCTTGGGGTAACACATTTTTTTACCTAAATTCCCTTCGATTATTTTGGTAACTTTTTTTTGATTTTTCTTATTTTCAAAAATCTAACGTCTAAACCTATTATGGTTCAAAAATTATCTACCACCTAATTTTTGGCAATTTTGATACAAATGGTAATCTAAAAGAACATAATTACATCTCAAAAATATGCGTTTTAAGGTATGAAAAACATCGCAACAAAGCATTTTAGATTAATCAGCAGGTAGGTAATAAGAACTTAATTATCTTTTTATTTAGGTAGTTTAGGCTAAAAAAGCCTAAATTACCGGTCTGCGTTAACTCTCTTTGCCTGAAAGAGAGTTAACTTTACAAAAATTCTTTTTAGAATTAAAAGAGGCAAAGCTTTGACGGGTAAGCCATCCATAGGTTGGATTTATCCAAGTAAGTAACATACCAAACTGTTTCTTATATAACCCTCTAATAAGAAAAAACAACATACCATTAAAAATTAAATCGAGTTTTATTATTTTATGTTTTGGAGCTCTGTTCTAGGCTTATATATCTAAAATTTTAATTCAAAAGCGTTAGTTTTAACTAAATTTAATAATAAAAATAACGCCATCTAGGGATTTAAAGAACTCGAACAACTCAACGAGGCCGGTTTTTTGAGCGATATCCTCCAAAAGTACAAAAACAATCACAACTGTGCAGGTAGGAAACCACAGTGTCTTAGGTGCGGCGACTTCAACTATACCCTGTGCCCGCGGTGTAATGGCGGAAAACGGTCCAGCTTTTTCAATTCCTTCTCCCAATCGCCCCTCAAGTGCGTCCATTGCGAAGAAACGGGACTCGTGAGATGCCAGCATTGCCGGTGCCCAGAAATTAATGAAACCCACCATAACAACAAAAACAATATTAATAATGGCTTCAATGATTTGGAGGCGTTATAGTTAGTTATATTCGATGAAATAAGGGTGGGAGAAAAAAAAGAATTTTTTCGGATTTGGATTTAATTTTTTTAATTAAGCCACGGAAAAGAGAGTTTTTAAAATTTGGTAAAATATAAAAAATTACATATTTTTGAATTGTGCATAAATTAAATTTGGCAACTTTATAAAAAAAATATATTCAACCAAATAAAAGTTTTATAAAATCTCATGGAAAATAAAATCTCACTTTTCGGGTCTTATAAAAAAAAATCCTGTGTAACTTTCTACATGGGCAACATATAATTGGCTTAATTGTAGCAATTAATAGGGATGTCCTTCTTAAACGCATATCGACAAAAAATTTTAAACAATATAACTTATTAGTATTTAAGGTCCTTATTTTTATATAAAAAGTAAATTTAAAAATGATAGCTCGGTGACTTGATGTTTATAAAAAATCTTGCATTTATTGATTGACACAGTTTGTGTTACAAATCCTCTCGATTATTAGAATGTAATGGGAAGGGTAAAAAATGAATTTGGTTAGCATTTAATTTTTATTATTAATTTGGATATTTATAAATTGTTTTCAAATCAGAATGTTGCCAGAAAGTATTTAAAATTTTTATTTCTATTCATATATATAAAAAATTAAAAAATATATTGCTATAATACCAATGAAAAAGCAACACGAGATTAAGGATTTCTCACTAATATATCTTTGTTTAACTATGTTGGCTATTCATTATGCTCACAAATAAACAAAAATGAATTACATATCAAGGCGCGTTCAGAAAATTAATTTTCAAAAAATTTTAAAAATGATATCAGTTCTTGTTGGATATTATTTTTATATTGCAACAAACATTTTTATTTAAATTTCAAATTTTAAAATTTTTTGAAGAAAAAAACTGAACTTTAAACGCTCCCTTAAATTTTTTAGCAAACTCAAGAACTTCAAAGTTAATTAATGTAAAAAAACAAATCTTTTTTTTAAAAAAATGTTTTCCTATAAATACGAGTCTGGCCGGTTGATATATAATAAAATTTGAATTACATTATTAAAAACAGATCACAAAACCTAAATTTTATATTCTTATTCTATACATCTAACTATGTGTGATTATAAAACATTATGCCAGAGCTGAAAAATTATAAATTGTTTATATGGTCTTATGTATCATAATTATTATTATCACATTTTACTCAGTTATATACGAATAAATTTAGTAATTAATAGAGGTCCAAATAAAGTAGCTTGGGTACAACTTGAATAATAAAACTTTTTGGTAAAAAAATACCAATCTTATATATTGTTAGGCTCCTCACTCGTACATATAACCCATCATAGGCAGAGCTGAGAAAATGCCCATTTTTGGGTCAAACCCATTTTTTTATTTTTCGAAAATTAGAAAAAAATAAAGGGGTTTAGCTTTAATCAACAAAATATGTATAAAATTTAAGATTTTCTGCTTATATTCTGTATTTATTTATAATTGATTTATTTTAATCTGTCATAAAATTTTTAAAAAACAAAAATTTGAGTTTAGTCGAAAAATGGGTTTTTTCCCAGCTCTGATCATAGGTCATATAAAATATATATTTTAATAACAAAATGTAATCATTGATCCTCCAAAAACTTAACCCTCTGATAAATACTTTGAGATAAACGAAAAAAGGATGGTTTATAAAAAAAAATTTAATTTGCAACCACAAATCCAAGTTTAGTCATGGCCTTCTTATCCTGTCGTTAGTACAAAGTTATATAAAAAATAAAGAGAAATATTAAATGGCATGTTAAAATTTTTCAAAAAATTAGTCTAAAAGAATAAATTACACAAAAACTCACAACGATACACTTTTTATACCAAAGTAATGCATTTTTTGCTTGAATCTAATAATAAACCCTAAATATTATATAAAAAAAAGAATGTTGTTTTGTAATACATCAACCTTATATACTCAAAAAATTAATCTGATTCAGAAATTAGTTTTAAATTATTTTTGTAACCGGCCCTAAAAAACTTTTTCTAATTTAAACAAAAGCTAAAAATCCAAATTCTAAAGTAGTAATATTTTCTAAGGGCAAATCAAAAAATGGAAAATAAATTACAATTATGGAACTAATGTTTTTATTATATCGACGTGAATGTAAATAGAAAGGCTAACCAAATAAGGTGTACGTAAACCAGAAATATTAATATAGAAATAGCGAGATTATGTCAAATTGAAAAAATAAATGACATTAAACTTTTATAAACAAAATATTGGAAAAAAAAATTGTTTTTAAGATAAAAAGTTATAAAAAAATTTTAAAATTTAAGGTATAATCATTTTTATAACAAATATTCAGGGCACTAAGTGCTTTAGAAAATGCGCAACTTTTACAAAATTTAAAACAGAAACAAAAACTTACTAAATAAAAAATTTTGAAAAATAAAATAAATTAATAAAATTTAAAATTAGTTAATTTATCCAATTTAAAATTTTTTGTCGAATGTGTTTATAGGGTAAATTGCAAATAAAAAATTACAAAATGGTCTGCATTATTATAATATTAATTTAAATAGCAAAGGAGAGAGGAGACTGAGAAAAGAAAAAAATAAATTCAATAAAAAATATTATTTTTATATTATCAGTTTTGTTGTAGTATGAGCATATCAATAGCAGCGTTCACATCACCAAACGTGGCAATTAGGGCTAAATAATATTTTATAAAAAAAAATATATAAAAAAAAATTGAAAATAAATATTAAAAATTTAAATACAAAAATTAATTAATTTAACTTTCGTATATTATAAAAAATGACAAAATAGAACGTATACACGAAAATAATATATGCTAACTAAGTGTGGAATTTTAAAAAAGAAAGTTAAATTTTATATATTAGAAGTAATAAAAGACCCTAAACGAAGGAAGCCTGAAATTATTTAAAATACATTTGAATGAAACTCCTAATATTGCCTTCATTTTTAAGTTTGACGTATAATGCCTATATATTTCAAATGCAGTGGTGCAGCTATGAACAAAAATAATGAAAAATGGCCGTCCTAATTTACAAAATATGTTATTTATTTTTTAAAAAAAAAACTTATAATATTGGACGCGGCTGATAAGGCATTCCCACAAAATATAAAAGTGGATAACCTCGTATGTTAGCTTCCCGGTTAATGAAACCCATTGAGTTGAGTTGTTCCAATTGCGATCGATAAATTTCCTCAGCCTGATTCGGTGTCAATGCTGGCTAAAGTTGATAACGAATTTGACAATTGCAAAGAAAACAAAAAAGCGCCCTTTAAAAACAACACAATTGCACATTTTCAAGTTAGGGGCATAGGTTAAATTTATTTTGCAAAAAAAGCTAAAGATTATTTGTTTTCTTGTTTAAATGATATATATTTAATGTCGTCAAATTATAATTTTTTAGCTTTAATTTTCAAGAGTTTGATAGATAAAAATTTAACTATTTTGTATATGGCTTCAAATCTAACAATACATATTTTTTGTTCTTCTATAAAATTAATCTTTAGCCACAATATATTATTAAATAATTATTCTTAAGGAACTGAATTCATAATATAATAAACTTAAATTAAATATTTCTTAGTATATCTTGTTAAAACGGCATTTCATTAGAAGACAATTTACTAATTATTTTTCCAACTAAATAACACAGGCAAACGAAATTTGATTTTTGTGAGAGCCATTTCGAACGTATCTTTAAACAAATTTTTTTTTAAATATGAGATGGCAACAAATATTTTTTTATTCAATGTTTTATAAAAGACCGAAAAAAGATTTGAGTAAATAGGACATTTTATTCCATTTTTTGGAGACAGATCATCCATATACCAACGCACATACACCTGACAATTCCTGCAAGGATCCAGAATAAAAGTTCAACCAAAATTCATCATGGGAGGCCTAACCCACACTATTACATGCAAAAATCACACAAACGTTATTTTGAATTTGACAATATATGTTTATTTAATTTTGGAATCCAATTCTTTAAAAAATTTTAAAATTTCATAAATTCACAAAATCGATAGATTAAAATACATAGAATTAATAAATAAAAAAAATAAATATTTTGGACCGAATTTTTTTTTTATCTTTCTTTATTTATTATTTATTTTTAATTCTTTTTTATTTTTTTTATTTATTATTTAATTTTAATTCTATGTAACATTATGTATTCTAACGAGTTTAAAAATTGATAAAATTATATAAAAGTATTTAATTTATTCGTTTAGCTGACATCCGTCACAATACTTTTGAAATAGTAATTAAATTTTTTTTGTTATTAATAAATAATTGCGCCCTATCCTTCATTTTTTATACCCGCGAGTAGCACTGTCAGATCCATATGGTCCCAACACATCTTTTTAATTATCTTCAAATATATGTTATATTGTAGATCAAATTTTAGTGACTCTTTACTTAAATGCTTAGTGAATAAAAGTAATGAATCAATCCTAACTAAAAATCTTGGTCAATTTCAAATTTAAAAACCATAATATAGCCTTAATGTAAATTAAAATTGGATAAATTGAAACCTTGTTTTTTAAATTAATTATAGTTTTGTATGTATATAAAAGCTTTGTATTGTATAAAAATTTTATGAATTTTTATGTTTTCCCTTAAAATATCCAAAATTTAAACTTTTTATTTCAAAGTAGTTTTTTTCGTAAGCCTTCCTTTATATATGCTTTTTGACGTACGATCTTATTAATAATAATTTTACATTTAGTTTATTGACGGAATTTGTTTGCTGTATAAAAAAATATAAAGATTTTTCATAGATTTTTTCATAATTTGTGTTAAACCAAATTTAAAGTCTACATTAATATTAATTTATACTAGTTTATAACGTGTGTGCATGTATTCTTCTTCAAATTAATATAAAAATAAAATTAAAAGCTTTAAAAAATTACAAAAATTTAAAATTTGTATGCCGTTTAAACCACGTAGAAAATTTTTTATTGAAACAATTACAAAATTACATGTTCCAAATTAACAAGCCCTTTCAATAACATATAATTTGGTCTAATGTAAAATTAAGCCCAAAAAATCAACATACTTGGGCCGGTGCACCACCAACGCCGGGCGCCCCGCTAGCGCTAAGCATACTACTCAACGCCGCGAGTTGCGATGCCATATCCAGGCCGCCTATCGCCCCAGGCGTTCCAGCCGTCGTGGCCAAGCTCGGTGTCGTGTTTGAAGAGGGAGATATACCCGAGGTAGTCAGCTGTTGAGAAGGCTGGGAAGTCGTCATGTTGGTCAACATTTGCATCATAAACTGGTTGACGGGATCGTCTGTTACACTTGTTTCCATTTTCGTGTCGTCACTTCCTAGTGAATCCTTGTGTTCACTTGGATCAGATGTCGGGGCATTAGTACCATCATTACTCGTGGATGTATGAGTTAAAGTAGTTTGATTGGCCGACGTATTTCCAAAAGGAGCCGTGGGGAGGAAAGGTGTACCAGCGGGAAGACCTAATCTGTTTAAGCATATGAAAAAAAACAGTTTCAATATTAATAAATGTTTCAAATATTATAACTCGCGATAAAGGTGATTTAGCTCAAGGAGCATTTCAAATGACGTTATTTTTTTTGAATACTTTGCAAATAATTTTATTACATAAAATATATAATAAACTTAACAATAAAAAAAGATCTCATAAGAAATAACCCAATTTATTACGCCTTCAAATCCCTATTCTTTAATAATAGGGCTTTATTGATCCGAGCTAAGCAACTAATGTTGAATGATGGAACAAAAATATATAAAAATATTTGATCTCACTAAGACCACAACTTATAGATAACGAAAGATATATAGAGAGATGTTTATATAAAACAAAGATTGCAGAAAACTTTATTATACCAAGCAAGAGACTAATTGAAGCCGGGTCGAGGCAAAATCCTTTTAGAAAAAAATGTTTAAAAACGCATATATCTTTAATTTTTGAGTTGCTGAGCTAATTAACCTTATATTACGAACTAGCTATAATGATAGCCAAGGTAAAAAAATTTGTGGTTAGCAGAAAGGTACGTAACCGAAAACAATACCAATAGATCCAAGAGACAATGACTCCAGGACAGCCCCAGGAGCGACCAAATCTGCGTCTGCTCCCCCCCCCCCCCACCCCCCCCCCCCCCCCCCCCCGAAGAAAGGACCCCCCAAAAAAAAAAAAAAAACCACCCCAAAGGCCCCCCCCCCCCCACCCACCGGAGCCCAAAGAAGGGGCCCCCCGCAGGAAATTCTCACGGGTTTAGGAGAGTCTAATTACTCATATAATGTGTATAACGCAACTAAAATAGAGGGAATAGGTGTAAGAAAAGATACCTAAATACAGCAAATAGTTTCAATATCCTTTTAAAGTGTTTCATTTAAACAAAAGAATCAAACCAAACTAGTGTCGTAAACATATGATCTTTATCATAAATCATGTCCTATGTATACAATAGTAAAATATATGTTGATACAAACAAACAATGAATAATACCCAGGTATCAAAAACGGTGCTTCAGTCTGGAGCGTAGCTAGACCCTCCTGGATCTGCATGATGGCCTTCATAGCTTTGGGGTTTGACATTAAGGCTTGAACGTTTGGGCTTTGCATCTGTTATACATAATATACAAATCAAAATAGTAATTTTATATTTAAATGAGCTTACTGAATGATTAATAAAATTTGGAAATTTAAATATTACAACAACAACAAAATAATAGTAAAATTTACATTAATAATAGTAATAATAATAATAATAAATTATAATAAAAAAATAATATTAATAATAATAATAATAATAATAAATAATAATAATAATTTTTTATAATTATAACACAGGTCAACAAAGAGATAAGAGCTAACGAGACCAAACTTTTCGTTTTAAATTTTAACATTCGTTCAACGTTTTTTCTTTTCTAATCAAACTTTGTGTAAATCAGCTATAAACATTAAAAAAATTTTAAATGTTAAAAATACAAAAAAAATATTCAAAAACTAAAAAATATAAATTATTTTTGATTTAAAACAGCTAAACTGCTTCAATGTAATATTTTTATTAAAACCCAATATTATATTGTCCTATTAACGTTACCAAATGTATAAAAATAAATGTCGATGTAGGTACATGGTAAAAAAAATTATTTACGAATTATTTTAGATATAAAATACAAGTCATAGGTACAAAGAAATATCCTTGAATTTTTTCAATTGAAACAGGCCTATGGCAGAGGGCAAAAGAAATTTTGGAAAACGGAAAATTAAGAAATAAAGTTATCACGGAGATCATTTGATTTATATGTCATAACTTTCTTTTCTCATTGATATTATTTACTTGTGTAATACTATCCAAATGCTAAATTTAAAGAGGGTAGAGTTTAATTTTATAATTTTACTTGTTGAGTAAATAAAGGCAATCTTTCTCTAATTTGGGCGGCTAGGGTCGGATTATTCGCAAACATAGGGTTAGCCATCAATATCTAAGATGATTTAGGATAATTAAATTCAAAAATTTTTGAAAATTTGTAAAATAATGATATAACTAATAATAAAATATTCTAAATAACCAAATATTTGGTTGGGGCAGGTTGCAATTACAAAAAAACTCATAAAAAACAGGAAAAAATAGAGCTTAGCAAAAACTATTTAAATTTCGAAATTTAAAAAACCCTTAAAAGGTTAATTTATCGTATTTTTAGAATAGCAGGTCACAGAGCCAACATAAAAATGAAACCTTTTCGTATAGCTGTGGATTTTCGGCAAAAGCTTTAAGCGTATTCTGCATGGTCGGAGAATTCAGGATGCCTTGCATAAGGCTGGGGTTAGACATCATTTGTTGGATCGTATTTTGCATGGCGGAAGTGTTAAAAGCGGCTGAAATATAATAGAAAACTTAGATATTTTGTAAAAAATGTTTTTGTGTTTAAAAAGGTAAATCTTTTTAAAAAAAACATGCTGGTTTATAAATAGAGAAATTTCTAAAACACAGGTCAACAAATATCAATGGACCGTAAATTTTAAACACCCTAAAATAATAAATTCCCATAATGGCCTTATTTTATAAATATATTTCGTTTTTCTTAGTTTCTTCCGGCCTTGGCTCCTTACATCCGTCCATATAGAAAAAAGGGCTTGTTTTTTGACCAAATTCACAGATGGAAAATACCCTAATAAATTTAGGAATCCTATTTTCAAATTCCTTGTAACTTATATTTTAATGAGAAATAAAATTTTTTAGTATATCAAGCGTATCGATAATTATATAATACGAAATATTTCGCGTCTAAACTTAAATTCGCCACAATAAATTATCGGGTTTTAAAAGTCATTAAAGTTTGAAAAAAAATTCAATATATTTTTATTTTTTAATCTATTTTGTTTTTTTTTGCATTTTTTTTTAAATTTTTAATGTTTATAGCTAACTAAGTTTGATTAGAAAAAACGGTAAATAGGTTTGAAAATCCCTAAGATGGCATGTTTAATCTCCGTAGTTAGCTCATAACTCTCAAAAATTAGTTGTCGTGTGTAAGGGCACGTGCAAAGTGAGCTCTTATTTTCGTATTAAAAAATTCTGAAAATTTTGAAAATTTATTTTTTTTCAAAAATTTTCAAAAATTTTTTATTCCAGAAAAAGCAATTTATGTGCATATATTAAATTTGGCAACTTTTTAAAATTCTTATTTTACAAAATATTTTTTTTCAAAATTTTGAAAATTTTACGAAAATAAAAACTCACTTTGCACGTGCCCTAATACAAAAATTAACCTTTCTGTATTGTTTAATATGAAATCTCACTAAAAAAGGATCACTAATTTAATCAAAGTTTAAACAAGAACTATACCCTTAAGTATTCATACTAATAAAAGATTCGATCGATTTGGCCAATAAACTATTAACTAACTAAGTAAGCGATGTTTTTTTAAATTTTTATATTAGAAAAAAATTTTAAAATTAAAAAAGAAAAATTACGTAAGCCAATATTGTTAAATCCACCGCCCGCGCCCATATTTTGAATCGGAATACCGGTAGCGCCTTGATTGACGCCTGTGGAAGGGAAGCCCATGGATTTGGCATAGGACCCTTGTTTTCTTCAGCGCTTCCTGCTTCTTTGGACTGAGCATTGTTGGTTGTATTAGTTGTCGAAGAGGCGCCTTAGAATAAAGTTATTTATATAATAATATGGAAATCATCATATGGTCTTTACAAAAAGGAGCATATCAGTTTTTGAAGCAACAATCCGTCTTTTACTCTATATAAAATAATTTATTCCGATCAAAAAAATGTAAAATTCGGCTTTTATAGCACCAAACAAATCATATATTAGTAAAAAATTAGTTGTATAGTCATTGATTTATATAAAAATTTAGGTTGAAATATAAAACAACTATAATAGTTTTAGCAAATTCAGATTATTTTAACAAAAAGCTTATATGTAACTAAAATTCAATGAAAAATAATATAACCTAAGTGACAATTTTTTGTGTAATCGGCCTAACCTATTATAAATTTACCCCTAAACATTAAACTACCCATGAAAACTCTTAATTAAATACACTTGTTATAAAATCTTAAAAACAATTACAATAGGGTTAACAAAACTTTAATTAGAAGGTTAAAATTATGGCTCGTACCCCATCAGGGTGTTTTATTCAAAAACGCAATTTTTGTTATGATTAACTTCAAAAATCTTTGTAAAATTTTAATGATTTTAACAGATACTTTCATGAAAATAGAATAGAAAATCTCTCGTTCACTGTATAAAAAGATGTTACTCATTGAGAAGATACTCAGAGCGGTTTTTTTTGGGTGAGGAGCACTGAAATTGCTCTGCGGCCAGCATGACCCCTAGGGTCAATAGGATTAAGCGCGTCTCTTCGCCAATACCATAATATCCATCGAAATGACGCCGCACTCCCCGGAATATTATAGCATGCAGGCTTTACAACTCTAGCAAAAGTCGAAGGCCAGAATCATTCACCTGCTAAAACAATGCCCCCCCCCCCTTGCCCTACATCTCTTGAAAGAGAGAAAAAGCTACTCAATATTTTGAATTGCAATTTTGATTTTTAAAGTGAAATGTGAGCTCACATCAATTATCACACCAAAAAAAACAGCTAATGCTCGGGTTTTGTGCTCTGAAATGATGAATTAGACTAGCAATTTAATGCTGATCTATTAATAAAAAAATATCATATATGCAGTCAATCCCGTAATAGAAAGTTAGACAGAAAAAACCTCACAAATACTCTTTACCTCGAAGTGCGTCAAAAGGATTTGGGATGAGTTGGTCAGTAGCTGCATTCATTAGAGGCTCTTGTATATCGGTGTACATACGACGTAGGAGGTTATAACCGCCAGGAATGCTCTAATTTGCAATTTACAATAAGTAAGAATTATAATTAGTAAGTATGAGGCCTAATTAATGGAGGAAACAATATAAATTTTGTTAAATTATGTATACAAAACATCAGTAGAATACATTAACTATAATAAAATAAAACTTAGAGCTGATTAAAAATAATTTATGGCCACTTAAACGATATTTATAAAAAAAAAATATGTTAGCAATTGATTTTTATGAGAGTAATAGCTAATTTAAAATTAGTTTGCAAATTTCAATATGTCTTTAGTTGCCTGAAATATACAAAAAAGTGCATCTTGGTTACTAATGAATAAATAGAAATGGTGAAAAAGGGTTGATAAGTAAAAGTAAATAAATTTAGTATGTAAATATCTTTTATTGTAAAAATTGTTAAACCAAATAATTATAGCTAAGTTGAACAAATTAAAGGTTTAAATATAAATTAATGCTGAATAAAATTTTTTTATAGCACTAAAAGTTTATTTTATCTTTCACCTGCCATTTCATTTTTTTATACAGTTAAAATTTGATACAGATTCAATTTTTCATATTACTAAAATTTATTTGTGATAATTTTTAATTACATAATAAAATAAAATATTACTTCAAGGTTACTCAATGCTCTATCTTGATTTCTCATCATTTCTTGTAGCATGGCAGGATTTCTGGCCAATTCCATGGTCTAAATGGTTATAACATATAAATCATATATAATTACAATACTGCAAAAATTTAATTCATGGTTTTACTTCTCTCATAAGTTCAGGGTTATTTAACATGTGAGTCAGCTCTGGATTTCTCTGTAATTTAATTAAATTTATATATTATTAATTTCTATAAAAAGAAACAAAAATTTTTCAATGGTTGCTCAATTGAATAATGGAAATTTAAGTTAAATTATAACCTCCATTAAGGTCTGCATTTGAGGGTTAGATGTCAATAAATCTCTTAAAACATCAGAATTGTTCATAAGATTTTGTACCATTGGATTATTTAACATTTGTTGAATCATAGCTGGATTGTTAAGCATCTAAATATATGTCAAAATAATTATACAAACCTCTCTTTGCATCCTTTGTTGTAGGTCATTCAAATTACCTATAATAATATTTAAAAAAACATTGATTTATTCTATCAAAAAAACTTTATATATAATTTCACAACCTGAATTCAAGTTTAAATTTCCTAAACTGGGTATTCCACCAAAATTTCCCAAGCCATAGGGATTTGCATCAATATTTGAATTTAAAATCTGTACATAATTTAATCAAAGAAAATACTGTATCTTGTTGGGTATCTGTTGGCTCAATAGGCTATAAACAAGATTTAAAATATACAAAAATGCGTAAATATGAATAACAATTCAGAAATTTACTTTATTAGGACTTTTAATAACTAAATGAACAGTAAGTCCATCTTTAATATCTATACAAAATAAATTACATTAAAAAAACTTAGATCAGGTAATTTTTGATCATCCTTTAGAATTCTTCCAGCAAATATAAGACAAAGTTGTTCGAGTGAGGAAGCTTCAAACAATTTTAAAATTTGTTCTTTAAGCTATATATACAATTTTAAAAACAAACAATTAAATATATTGTTATAAAATAACAAAAGCACCTCTTTTACAGTTGAATTTTCATTTATTTTGACTTCCTTTTGCTCTTTAGTTCCTTTCACCTTAAGATTAATTAAATGAGGTTCTGTAGACATTTATTGATCAACCTGTAAAATTAATTTATGATGAATGTTTTGATGAAAATGTTAAAGGCGTGTAGATCGTGTCTTGTATAGGCTGTACTTATTTCAAATTGTAAAAAAAATTTCTAAAATAAAAAAAATTTTAGCGGCTAATATTAAAAAGTAAAAATTTAGGTTTTTTGGTTGTATGCCTAACAAAATATTTTTAAAATAAAATTTTAAATTTTTTTCCATCAGCCCCTTCAATGTTATTTAAATGCGTCCAATTTTTTTTCGTCAAAACTTTTTTTTTCCACTAGCCGCAGCCATATAAGTGCACGTGCAAAGTAAGTTTTTATTTTTGTGAAATTTTAAAATTTTGAAAAAAAAATTTTTTTAAATAAAACGCAATTTCTAGAAAGTTGTCAAATTTTTAAGTGCATAAAAGATTTTTCTGATATAAAATTTTTTTTTAAATTTTTAGAAAAGACAATGAAAACTTAAATTTATAATTTCAAAATAAAAACTCACTTTACGCGTGCCCAAGCAAAGTTGCTAATGCGCTAACTTCTTGAAAATATGAGAGCGTGAGGTTTATCTCTGAATAAGGAATGCTTTATTAT
This sequence comes from Acutogordius australiensis, assembly GCA_030555515.1. Classification (NCBI taxonomy): domain Eukaryota; kingdom Metazoa; phylum Nematomorpha; class Gordioida; order Gordea; family Gordiidae; genus Acutogordius; species Acutogordius australiensis. The sequence continues at coordinate 44,780,833 of CM060243.1, read as the reverse complement.
GTCAGCGCCTTCATATATTTGAAAATCCAAAAATTTTAAATTTATAAATTTAAATTTTGTATCCAAATATTTTTGGCAATTGCAAAAATGTAATATATTTAATTTAAACTTTACCTATATATAACGCTTTTCTAAAACTTAAACAATAAATTTAACTTAAATTTAAAAGTACCTTCAAGTTTTTTCTAATTACAGCCTAACCTCAAATTTACATAGATCTAAAATAAACCGAATGGGTATAGTATCCAACCGGAACAAATTTTTAAAAAGTTGCAAATTTAATATATGCACATATTATGTTTTGTCTGAAATAAAAAATTTTTGCAAATTTTAAAAAATAAAAATTTCTTAAATTTTTTGAATTATAAATTTTTAGATAAAACTTACTTTAGAAATCCTAATGGGTATATTTGTTTAACCTGAATGTAAATTGGACCGTAATATTTAAGCCCATCCTGCCTGGCGTATTTTTAATTATTTTTAATTAGACTTCTGGGATTTTTTTTTATTTTGGACTCTGCAAATTTATAAGTAAGTAATAATTTTTTTTAACTGTTTTATATATTCGTAAAATTACTAATCAAATTTAAAGAGTATAAACACTTTAAAGCTTAGCATTACAAACAAAAGTTATCAGTTAGGTTTATGTCAGTGTTGTCATTGTTGTTTTGACAAGGCTGTTATTGTTTTATTGATCTAAATCTCGTTTTAGTAATTTTTTAATATTTGTTTTTGAAAACTATTTTTGTTGTATTTTATCGTAAATTAATTTATTCTACCATGGTATAGTGCTTATTATATTTTATTTTTCCAAATGTGGCAAACATGATTATTTCTAAATATTTATAATTAACGTCCAGGCGCCACGCAAAACTTTATATTAATTATTTTCTAACTATAATGCGCAGCTTAGGCTGCCACTAGTATAAAAATGTTAAGCAATTAAAATTTGGCCCAAGTCTAATAACTATAGTTTAAAAATTAGAAATTCTGTGAGGGTTTAAGACCCTACGCTCTTTACTTTAATGTCGAAAACAATGATATTGCCTCAACTTAAAATTAAAAAGCGGAAACTTTTTTCTTGGTGTCCTTTCACCTTTTTTTACATACCAATAAAACGTTTGTGTTATTGAAGGCAGGAATTATTTTTTTTGTAGTATAGAATATCTATTAACGTGATTATCCAAAATTATTTTTTTATTTCCTAAAATGTTTTTTTAAAAACTTATTTTTTTTTTGGTGTTCTTTCACATTTTTTTTTAACAACAAATGTTTAAAATGTTTGTGTTAGTGAAAACAGGAATAATTTTTTTTTGTAGTATAGAATATCTAGTTTAACGTGATTACCCAATATTTATTATTTCATAAAATGTTTTTTATAAATTTTTCTTAAAATGTTCTACCAGACCTAAAAACACAATCTAAATAATAATTAATATATTTGATTAACTGATAAAATTTCTTTTTAGATTTTTCCAGCCTTCGTGTCATATAAAACTTGCAATATTCTTTGATAATACTTATATTTAAAACAAAGGAACATGTATTTTTCTTTAAAATAAAAAAAAATTATATTTAAAAATTTGTTAAGTGATATAGGTTAAAAATTGGGGTCCGTATGCACTAGCATTCTCGTTAAAAATTTCTCTACTACCATTCAAGGGGTAATGTATTTGACACACTAACACTTCTTTTAAACTTTTTAGAATTTCATCATTCTTGTGCTAAACATTCACACTGTACATTATTTATAAACGTAAATTTTGGTCTAAAATAATTACACGTGTTATTTTCACACTAAAAGATTCTCAGCTACAAAACTCTGAAATTATATTCTTAAAAGTCGGCGTAACGACTCCATTGTAGTTCTTGTAAAAACACGGGTCATTAATTTTTGGGGTTTATGAGCTTACTAAGCGTCAAACCTGGCATAGGAATTTACAAATCCGTTTGCCAATTTTTCCAAGACTTAGTAAGTAGCTATAAACATTTAAAATTCTGGAAAAATGCCAAAAAAAAGAAGCAAAAACTAATAAATATTGAAAAAATTATTAATGCGTAAAAACCATTTAAACTGCTAAATTTAAACCCTCAATAATGTTTTTTTATCGATAATAAATTGTCCACCAAGTTGGGGCGCCATTTATTGTATAACTTAGATGTTAATGTACTTACTATACTTAGTAATTTTAATTCTCATTTTTTGAAATGATATATAGAAGTTACCATGGATTGGTATAAAAAAAGATCCTTAAGATTTTTCTTTTTAAGGTATTTTTAAGGTCGCAAAATCTCTAAATTTTTTTCAAAAGAAGTCATTTTTTTGATGTTGACCAATTTAAGGAGCCGATAAAGAATATAAGAATAACGGAAAGATGAGGCCATATGTATTTATTTTTATTTTCATGATCTTTTTTTCTGACATTGATTTATGTCGACCTGTATAACGAAAGTGTATTACCATAAAATTGAGGGAGAAAAGTAATTTTCCAAACCTTAAAATTAAATTAATTTTCTCCACAAACTTATAAATCTATAATTTCCATAATATCGTATGGTTGGGCTTCATTATCGACCTTATCATGGTTCTGTTTGCCATCCAATCGAATCTCAGGCCCTATCGACCGCTATCAAGTTTATTACGGTAGGTACAGTTCAAAATGAATGTGTGTCAAATTAGTATCAGGCATCAAAGTTCATAAATATAATTAATATTAGAAATCGGCTCTTGTAACATATTAGCAAGCACCCCATTCTTGTATGCGGAATATGGGTTTGATTCCATGCGATAACCCTTTTCTCGTATCACATGTACAACAACTTCAACGCTGCTGAATGGCCTGCTTTAGCGTTATCCTCACAAAATATGCCCAAAGTAAAAACGAGCCTAGGATAATACGTAGGACGTTTACGTGCGAACAGATCATACTATTTAACTTGACGTGGCATTATAAATGGCTTTGCCCCAGTAGAAAGCCTTCTAGGTATGGCGCCGCCTAAGGGGAAAAGGTCTGGGCCAAAACCCATTTGTTTCTTCTTTAGATTTAAGGTAGTTAAGAGAGCAAAAGTTTAAATTACGATTTGCCAAGTTGTCCTAGTGGATTAACGGACTTATATAATCATTATATATGGTCAATTCCACCTCAATCCAACAAATCCGGGAAGGGTACCCCTTTTGATTTGGCTGAAATTTTGCATGGAGGAAGTATCAAAGGGTATCTCATAATCTGGAAATTTTTTTTGACCGAAAGTGATTTTTGACGAAGATAGGGGCAAAAGAAAAAAAAATTGCAAGGTGAATTTTCACATTTGATGCAACTTTGGGAGGTTATAAGTCAAAAAGTATTTTAGCTAGAGATTTAATTTTTTTTATTTTGAAGAGGACAATAAGGGCTATCTTGCATGTGTTTATTATTTTAAATTTGTTTTTTTTAAATTTTACAATTTTGTAAAGAACATTTAGTTTGATATAACAAAAAAAACGTATTTTTGAATTTCTTAAAAAATTGCTGGAATACAGTCCTTAGTTCTCATTATTAATATGTGATCTCAAAAGTATGGGACCGACTAGACTTTTTAAAAAATTCAAAAAAAAAATTTTTTTTTGATTTTTAAACAAAAATTTGCTCCCTGTACTATATTAAAATATTTAAAAGTGCCAAATTTGTTTATATATAAGAAGATAGACATAGGGGCAATCATGTTAGGCTATAACAGTTTTATAAATTTGATTCAAACTATTGTCAATTTTGGAAAGAAAAGGTTAACTTTAGAACAAAAAAATTGGTAATTTTCAGTATTTTACTCCTATCTTCTAAGCCGACTTTCTGGGTCACTACCAAACCAATTTGAAAATTTAAAATTGCATTTTATACATAAAACATCACTATATAACATAAATTTCCCCCAACATTTTTTAACGTACCCATAGCCTTTATGAAATAAAAACCAAAGTTTGCCAGGTTTTTTGTAATTTTAAGATGTAAAAAATAAAAACGTAAAATTTTATGCTAATATATGTTAGCTTTTACTAGTCATTTTTAGTTTGATGAACAATATTAGAATATGTACATAATTCTTAATATTTATCCTCGGCAAAATTCAAAAAATTTGTTAAATTTATTGGATAAAAAAAAATTTAAGAGGATTTTAGAAAAAATAATAAGGTTAAAATATTTGTAAAAATTAATTTTTTTCTATTAATTAATAGTTTTTAAATAAAACAGCCCCAACAACGTTAAATCTGACAAAAATAAGTAAAATAAAATATATTTGGCCTATTTAGAATAATATGATTTAATAGATTTTCTTTTTTTATGATTATCAACAAACTTAAAATAAACGTAAAAAGTCAATTATTTTATGAAAGATAGTGATATAATTTTTTGATATTATAATTACATAAAAGAAGTCAATTTTAGGGTTAAACAACCTTAAATGATTATAACGGGCAGAATTAGCTTCAATGATGAATTTTAAGACTAAATATTAGAGCCAATTTAATATAAACAAAATATAGACATTCAGTCTTTTTTACTAATTTTTACAAATGCCAAATATGTTTTTGAAAGGCTATTTAGAGCAAGGCACACCATATATATCTAACTGACCTTAATAAAGTTTAAAAACCAATAATTTAAGTTCCAATTACATTTTGGTTTTATAATATAGACGCACTAAACCTATTAAAGAAAGAGGAAATATTACTGTTACTTGATTCTATGGGCATATGGATTTGGGCATTGACCTAAAGTTTTTTATAACTAAATGCGTTCCTTACGAGTTTTAACACAAGAATGTGTTTTAATAAATACATTAAATTACAAATTTAATAAAAATAATGGAATGATTTAATAATCTTATTTTTTTATAATTTACCTATCTAGTTCTTTTAAGATTTTCTACACATAACATATATACTATTTTTTTAACACTTTAACAGGCAAAATATGACTGATTATATAGGTTCTAGATATTTTTAGATAATTTTGCAAAAATAATAAAAAAATAAGCTTGCACAGATGGATACAATCTGCGTTAGTTTTTTGACACCTGGAAATTTGCTGTTTTTTGGCAAATTTAGGTATTTTTATTGTAGAAGCGTCAAAATCGAGTGAAAAAAGGTGGGGCTATTATATATTAAGCGATATTTTATCTATAAAATAAATGTTAAATATTAAAAAAAGATTGGCTGGTTAACCAGAAAGTCGATTTTAAAAATAGGCAAAATTACTTTTTTCGGTTTTAAGGTTCACTTTTTCATTGTAAATTTAATAATAGTAGTATATTATTAAATCAAACTATTATGGTCTAACATAATTGCCCATATGTCCTGCTTTTTGAATACTGTCAAATTTGGCACATTGGCATATACTAATATAGTGCCAAGGGCATAAATATGTCCAAAAATTAGTGCAAAAAATTAATTTTTTTAAATTTCTATAAAAAGTCATGCCGGTCCCAAACTTTTTAAATCATATATTTATTAACATTATTAAGGGCCATATTATATAAATTTTTCAGAAAATTCAAAGATACGTTTTTTGAGCTATTTGTGTCTAAACTTAACTTTAATTTTTTGGTAACTTAAAAAAAAATTTTATTAAATATTTTCTGCATCTAAGGTAGCCCTTATTACGATCTTCAAAAAAAAATTATGACTCTAGCTACAATACCTTTGATGATACATGCGCGCAAAGTTGCCTCAAATTTTTTTTTGCAAAAAAATGAAAAATATTTTTGCTCATATCTCGTTCAAAAATCACCTCCGGTCAAAAAAAAAATAGGTTTTTATCAGCACCAAAGGACCCTACCAGTGTTCCAATTTTCAGCCAAAACTGAGACTTCAAGGGAAAAAGTTTGTCGATTTGAGGTGGAATTGACCATATATATATGTATATCAATTAAAAACAGCATATTTCTTTAATTCCGATAAAATATAATCGTGCAATTTATAAGTATCTTTGCGCAAAATTTAAGTTTATCCATACTAAAAAATTTAAATGTTACATTTTTTACAATATTTTAATTAACATTTAATTTCAATATAATTTTTTTAACTAGTCATAGTGCGAGAAAATCAATCACAATTTGACTTTTTTTTCTATGATCTGAATTCACTAAAACTGCCGGTTTTAGTTGAAAAAGGAGGCAAAATAATTTATGGAATTAAGGTCATACATATTTTTAGATTAGTCGGCCTTTTTGATGAGAAACTCTACAGTAGTACATTACCAATGTTGACGCGTGTTATCATTTCTATATTACAATATATCTAAATTTTTCATTTGCTTTCAACTGAATGTTTTTTAACAGATATTTGTGCGAAAAGACCTATTAGTAAACAATGGCCAACTTCGCTTCTAAATGTGTTATTTCAACGCCTACACATCTAAATATATTGAAAAAATTGGCGTAAATAAGATATAATATTCGCTTTCTAAATGTGTTATTCTACAGATCAAAATATATCGAACGATTGGCGTAAATAAGATATAATATTCGCTTTCTAAATGTGTTATTCTACAGATCAAAATATACGGCGGATTAGAAATATTATTTATAAATGTGTTATTCTACAGATCAAAATATACGGCGAAGATTAGAAATATTATTCGCTTTCTATATGTGTTTTTTTGCATATCAAAATAAAATATGGATGCGATCGGCGTAAATTAGAAATGTTAATGTTCAACGCTTCTCTTTAGGCGGCGTCTTAAAAATACATATAATAATGCGTTCTGAAATCATGTCTATTTTTACTAAGGGCACGTGCAAAGTGAGTTTTTATTTTCGTGAAATTTTAAAAATTCTGAAATTTTTAGAAATTTCATTTTTTCAAAATTTTTTGTACAAAACTTTTTATTTCAGAAAAGGTGCATTTTATGTGCATACACTAAATTTGGCAACTTTTCAAAAATTTGCGTTTTATTTCAAAATAAAATTTCTCAAAATTTTAAAATTTTCACAAAAATAAAAACTCACTTTGCACATGCCTTAAGCTTGTGAGCTTGATCTTTTTGAAGAGAAGAATCACAGCAATTCATATAAAACTAAAAAATAAAATATTCTGTTTTATTTTACCTAAAAGTTATTAAAAGAATTAAAAAATAAATTACACTGGACAATAAAATTTGGACGACCCTAAACATTTATGGCAACTATGGTTTTTGGTCAAGTTTTTGGCGCTGATCACGAATATGAAATCAGAATTTTAGCCAATGCCTCAGATTTTTAGTTATTCGTTGTCAAAGTTGAGATTTTTCAATTTTTGGGGTATTTTGGGCCGCTATTTCATAAAACTTATGGGTTATTTACAGTGGCGACTCGTCATTAGGTGCAAGGTGTTCACTGAACACCCTGGCAAAAATTTATATAGAAATGTTTTTAAAACTATTTAAAATTAGTTTTGGATGGTCTAGCGGGACGGCAGTGATTTGTAAACAACATAAAAAATTGAAAGTCCCATCGTACCATTTTCTATTTACAAAATTGAATCATACATAAGCTGTTTTATGTTTAAATTAAGAGGATCAACAGCTAGATTCAAAAAACTAACATCGAGTGTCTATCAGAAAATGTGCAATTCAAATATTGAACCGTGCTTAGTCAAATGCAATTTAAAAGCTTAATATTATTAAGCTATTAAGTCTATTTACGAGGTCAACAACTTAAATTTCAGGTAACATAGATTATTTTGTCGTAAGATGTTCAGGGTAAAAATTGAACACGTAATATTAATCTTCGAGCGTGTTCAATTCTAAAATTGATCTATATCGACTATATTTAAAAAAATAAACAAACCGGACAAGAAAGCTAATAATTTTTTATATTGCATTGCACGATGTTCAATCCAAGAACTGAACACGTAATGGTTCACTCCATCCAGCACAGGAGCGTGTTCAATCCACAATTTGAACACTATGTGTGAGTTATAGTTTAGCCTCTTAACATTGAGGATTGAGCCTATAATAACACGCAGAATACAATATACAATATTAAAAAGATGGTGTTCAATTATTAAATTGAACACCGATTACATATTTAATAACACGAAGACATATAACAGCTAAAAGATGGTGTTCAATTCTAAACACATACATATTGTGTTCAATGCCTAGCATTGAACACTTTATTAACACGAAAAATACAATAGTAAAAAGATTGTGTTCAAATAAAATTAAGCGTCAATGTGTTCAATTTTAGCATTGAACACTTAATAACATAGAAGGGTAAAAAGTTTAAGTTAGCATTAAGTCTCATATTTATAAAAGATTGGGTATATTCGAATGATATATGAGAGAAAGGCCAAATGTGTTACACAAAATTTTAAAGCTTATAATTAAATTGTAGAGACTACACGCTCGTTGAACAATAATGTTAGTATTTTTTTCACTTCAAAATAAAAATTATGTTTAATTTTTGAATTTTAATTAATATAAATGAAAATTCAAGATTTAAAAAACAACCCATTTTCTTCTCATTCCAGAACATTCCTGGAAAAATTCAAATTTATATCGACAATTCCAAAGATTCATATGCTTTTATAAATAAATAATGAACAATAAAATTTTGATTTTTGATTGAACACCCTGGCTAAAAATCCACGAGTCGCCACTGGTTATTTACAAAAGTTTTACATTTAGATTATCAAAACATTTATTATTAACGTAAGGGGTTTATATTTTTTTTTAATATTTAATTTTTTTTTATTTTTGTAAAATTAGTGGTTTTTGTCATAAACTCCGTTTTTTGATCCTAAATAACTTTGCTAATAATTTATGTAATATCCTTTTATTAGATATATTTATTATAAGGAATCCGAATATGGCAATAGATTCTTTGTAGAATTAACAGTAAAAGAAATTTTCTAAATTTTTTTTCTGAACTTTGGACGCGGTTTTAAAAAGGTTGGAGGCATTGGATAAAAAAACTAAACCCGGGATTGTTATCGCAAGAAAATTCCCTACAAAATCCTCAAAAAATCGTTTATGCTGTTTTTTTCTTGTTGTCCAGTGTCATTTGGGCAAACGATTGGCATGCGAGCTTATCTTAAGCTAATTGCCGATTTTAAGCTTTTTAAATAGTGTAACTTCTGCTTTTGACTTTAATATATAAAATAGCTTGAACAAAATTTTTTAACCATATAAGGCACCTTTTCAACATAATTTGTCCAATTGATCTGCAATTAAAACATTATGTTACAACAATTTTTTAGCCCTTTACTTGACAAATAGACCCAGGCACGATTCTAGACCCTTTTTTAAGGGAGGGGGGGGGGGGGTGCCTCCCCAAAAAGGTTCAAATGGTGTACATGTTTATTTTCTGCCGTGACCGAAGGTCACGGCTAATTCTGCCGCTGAAGGTGGCAAAAATATTTTTTCTGCCCCCCCCCCTCCACGAGTTTTTTTGCCCCCTGAATACACCTCCGCATATATAGGCGCCATGGGTTTTGACTCTTTTAGTAATCCTAGCAAAGATATGTATATTGCTGGCTGGTTTTGAAGTAGGATCCACTCCGACGACCTAGGTTTTTAGCTTAGGCTCTCACTGTAAACATCTCGTTTATATTTTCCGCCGGCACAAGGCAGTTTAATGATTGCACATGCTTAGTATTTTTAAAGAAAAAGACTCCTATGAGCGGATTAGAACCCCAACCTCCCACTTGTAGGATAGGGATGCATGTTACTTAGGTGTCTAGGCCAACAAAAACTTAAACATCATAAAATAAGCTTTTTTTTATTAAAAAATACAGCAAATTCATACAATTTTTGCAGTTTCATTTTGTAAAGAGTTTTATGAATGTAGAAAAATAAAAATATTAATTCTAAAATAATTCTACATTTTTTTCAATAAAAATGTGTAATGGGAAAAAATTTTTGGTACTTAAGGGCACGTGCAAAGTGAGTTTTTATTTTCGCGAAATTTTCAAAATTTTGAAAAAATTTATTTTGTAATAAAACGCAAATTTTTAAAAAATTGCCAAACTTAGTTTATCCACATAAAATGATATTTCTAAAATAAAATTTTTTTTGAAAAAATTTTTGGAAAAAATAAATTTTTAAAATTTTCAAAATTTTACGAAAATAAAAACTCACTTTGCACGTGCCCTAAGATGAATTTTGCCCGCATAAGATAAAGAAAGTATCACCTCTAAGCTAATGTACCTAACGTAATTTGGGCGACCTCAAAACCTCTCAATTATGGATAATCTTGGACAAAGTGTCCATTACTAATAATAAAGTCAATTTTTTCCAATGCTGTGAATTTTTTATTATTGGGACTTAAAATAAAAATCGAGGCATTATAAGAAAAATAAATAATTAAGAAAAAAAAAACATGTTAAGATAATTTAATCTAGTACGGCGTTGTATTTTTTCATAAAATATATTGTTTTTTTTTAAATTTGTGTTTGTTACAAAATACTTATCTTAATAAATGTTTCATTATCCTAACTTGATGGTACCCAAAATATGAAATTGGTGGTAATGGTAGAAATAAACCTGTGATCAATATTGCACAAAAATCGTGACAAAGGTTGCGGCTAATATTAACGTCAATATGAAAAAAATAAATTTAAAATAAAAAAAAAAATTTTAACGGGTAATTAATAAAAAAAATTATATATGTCTTTTGGTCGTTTTGGAATATGCCTATCAAATTTTTTAGTTTTTTAATTTACATTAGACACCTTGATGTTAATCCAATTGCGCTCGATTTTTTTTTCTTCACAACTTTTTTTTTAGAATAGACGTGGCCAGAACTTTGTGAAAAATATTGTTTGTTGTTGTTTTTGTTGTCCAGTAGCACAAGAAATATTTCAACCTGTTCACATTGCAATATACATGCTGATATAAACCTACGCATTTATATATCTTATATAAATATTATTCTTTTCATGATTAAGAGAAAGGTTCTATTGTTTTTGTAATTATATAAAATAAAATTGTAACCTCCAAAATTACAATATCTCTCATATACGCCTAATCTCTTATGCTTTCTAGTGGCGGGGGCGTACAAAGTTCATTTATTTATTTTTTTTAAATTTTAAAAAAATGTCGATTCGCAGGGGGGCGGCGCCGCGTTCAAAATTTATTTATTTATTTGAAATGTGTTAAAAATTAATAAATTTTAGGAAATTATTAAAGGTTTAATAAAATTATCCTATAGATTAACAACATGATTAAAAGTGTTTAATGCAAGTTAAAATTTACAAAAAACGCGCCTTTATTTGTTAAATTTTTTAGTTTTTCAAATAAGTCATGTTGATATAATTACACAGTTTAACAAATAATTGAGAGTTTTGAGCTAACTAGAGAGACCCAACCTGCCATATTAGGGACTTTCAAATCCGTTTACTTTTTTAATTTAGTTAATCAGCTAATTATTAAAAATTTTAGACAAAATGTTATAAAAACAAAAAGAATTCAAAAACAAAAATTATTAACATTTTTTTGCAAATTTACATTAAACTGTTAAATAACTATAAATTTTTTTTTATAAAAAACCCCAATATATTGTGCTGTTTAAGATAAGACGCGAATTATTGTGTATATTTAAAAGATAATGCAAGAGCTAAATATACAAAAAAAAGTTATTTCTCATTATTTGAGATGATAAATATAAGTCACAAGATATTTTAATATGAAAAAATATTATTAATTTTTTTTAGAGTATTCTCGGTCGCATTTGTTAAATAGGCCATTTTTTTGATATGGAAGGATTTAAGGAGCGAAAGGGGGAAGAAACTAAGAAAAATGGAAAATACATATAAAATAAGGCCATCATGAATGTTTTTCTTTATATTTTCATGAAAGAATCATTTTTTTGTCATTGTTGTTGACCTGTAATATATGTATTTGGAAACCAATATATTAGGAATTTTTATTTATAGTGCAATTGCACCGAGTGCAAGACAATATGGTTAAAAGAACAATGTTTATTAATTTTTTATGTAAAATCATATTTTAAAATTAATGTTTTAAAAAAAATAAATGAACCATAAGCGCCCTGAAATAAAAGGGGCAAAAACAATTACACTCTCACAAATATACGCTGAATAGATATCCATATTATTACAATATCTCTCTCTCTCTCTAGATGCCCTTTGTGTTTATAAGATGTGTTAGGTAATAAAACACGAACACAAGTTGTGTTTATTCAAAAATAAACGTGAATTAATGTAAGCCTATAAAAGCAAGGGTGTTTCCGCCTAATAATATTTTATCATTTCTCAAATACTATTGTACATTTCCAATCCTATCCTAGATATAATAAGGTAAAAATCCCTTTTCTCATTTACATATATTTATATTAAAGATTTAAAAGAATAACAACTACATATTTGAGCTTTAAAATAACGAATGTACCTCATTTTGAGTGTTAAAAGGACCCTTTGGAAAAATGAGCAAAAACTCTATTAGTTTTTTGAGTTTCAAATTAAAAAAAAAATTAATTTATATTCAAAATGAGTTTCAAAAAAATAAATTAGAACATACATCCATAAAATAAAATTGAAAATTGTTCCCTAAATTTAAATTATGATAAATTATATGGCGCGCACTACGACATAAACCAGGGCTGGGGAAAAAATAAAGGGGCTCTTTTTTAACAAGTTTTTGAGTTTTTTTCCCCATATGCCCACAAACTCGTGGGCATGGAAAAAAAGCCCCCTTTTTTTGCCTAAAGAAAAGGGGCAAGTTAAAAAAAAAGCCCATTTTCTTTAAAAAAAACTCCTAAGAGCTTTAAAAAAAATTAACCCACCCATCTTACAATCAAAAATAAAAATGTTTCAAAATTATTATTGAAAACAAAAAATGGGTTTTTGGAGCTCTTTTTAAGAGCCACTTTTTGGGGGGTTTTTTTGCCCCTTATCTTAATAAGGGCTTTTTCTGAATCCTTATTTTGCCCTTTATTTGTAGCTACCTTTCCACTTTATGTTTTGGGGGAAAAAATGAGCCAAAGTTTTTTGGCTCATTGTTTTTTCCAGAACTGACATAAACAGAAGCTTTTTAATACGTGGTAAATAAATTGACCCATCTGACTGGGCGGCAACATCCTTGGAACGCGCAGGAAAAGTTCAAATTTGATTCCGTTCAAAGAAGGCATTTTTTCACCGAAAAGCACAAATTTCCTTATGAAGCTGTTAAACGGCTAACATATGCTGCAGGCCCTAAATAATATACTTAAAGTGTGGAAAGTCTAGGAGGAAACCCTAGAGGTGCCGCTGTGCGAGCAAGTCTACCTAATTATAACACAGGCCGAAAGATATCAATGTAAAAAAATGTTTTTTGACACCGAAATATGATTTCCATGATGGCCCTATTCTCCGTTTCCGAACTTTTTTTTTGCCTTCAGCTATCATGCTACTTCCCTATCAAAAAAATGGCCATTTTTAACTTAATTGACAAATTTTGCGACCTCGAGATTACTCTTAAGAGTAAAAAACTCAGGGATCGTTTTTTATATTAAAATCACAGGTAACATATATTTTTTATATCTCAATAATGTAAAATATGATCTTTAAGTGGATAAGCTCTTACTAAAACACATTGATAACAAAGATTATTTGGAATATCAACCCTTAAACATTCAATATTATTGGTTTAAAAAAATGTTATCTGAAGTTTAAATTTTCAGCTGTTGAAATTATATCTAAAAAAATAATTTGAAATTTTTTTTTGTTTTTTTAACATTTTTTTTTATATTTAGAAAATACGGTAAACGAATTTTAAAATTAAAAAACCTAAAATGGCAGGTTTGGTCTATGTAGTTAGCTCAGAACCGCAGGTCAACCCGTGTTATATTTGCTTTGTTAAACGAGTCATATAGCTCTACAACCCCACCATTTAAAAAAAAGGTCGAGTAACCTAAAAATTCAATTAATATGGCAGAACGTTGGACTTAAAACGATTGGCCATTTTTTTAAAAACCCCCCAAACGCAATAATTTAAACTTCAAACTATTTTGCAGAGCTACTGTAAAATGTTTGTATTAAACCTCATCCTCGCTGCAGTCATGTTCCTTGAACACGTGAGTTTGGGAGATCACTCGGCAGATGTATCACGAATAAAAACTGAGTTCGATAATTTGGCCAAGATAGAAGAACCTCATGCATTGGGTATTCTGTTGAACAAGAGTGAATGCCGTGGGCAAACCCAATTAATTTTTGAAAAGTAAGCAGCATATATTATAGGCTCGATCCCTTTCAAATTGCTCTCTCCGCCACGAAATAATTGCTCTTTGTTCTGTGTGCGCGCACGCAGAGCAATTCGTGGTGCACAGAGCCAATTTGTAAAAATCAACTTATAATAATTTGTCGTGCTCGTCAAAGACTCCGTCTTGAATTATGTTTTGAACCATGTAATGGGGGCCCAAATAAAGCCCTTTAAATGTTTGAAATAAAATTTGTTTTTGAAAAATAGGGCGGCCCTTATATATATACCCCCTTTCGAAATTATAGATTATTCTAATTTTTCCGTTTTTTTTGGTTGATAATTTTCTTTTTTTGGGTAATAAATATTAAATAAAGAAATTTTATTCTTTGTTTTTAAATTTATATTTAAAGGTTGTTCACTTAATTATACAGGAAGTTGTATCCTCACCATAGCGTGCGCGTATAATTACACACAAATATCAATATTAGAAAAAGAAGTTTATGAGAGTGTAAATGAATACATCCCCGTGATGGCCTTCACTCATATATGTTTTTCCATTGTTGTTTCTGCCTTCGACTGTTTAATTAGGTTTTTTTGACCGAATTGATAGATTTTACGACCTCGAAATACCCTAGAATTTTTTTTCATATAAAAATTCCTAACTTGTTTATCATCAAATTTTTAGGTTCAAGCTATACACCAACAATATTTAGATTATACTATATATTTGGCACCTCATATAACCCAATTTACAATAGATAATTTTAAAATTTAATTTAACAACTTAACTCTTTTAAATAAACATTTTTTTCAATATTAATTGTTTTTTTTTGGACATTTTTTCTAAATTAATGTTTATAGCTGACTTACAAAGTTTAATAAGAAATAACGGTAAACGGATTTTAATATTCCTAAGATTGCAGGTTTTGATCTTTGTCTCGAAATTGTGAGGACCTATGTTACATAACGCTTATATTTAAAACGGCTCTTTAAATTTCATTTAGCAACTTTTACATAACAATCGAAATTGGAGATTCCAGTATCCCAAGGGGACCATATGATCCGCTCTTGCCTATCGATGTATGGTATGTAAGTACTTGGAAGACAAATGCAACAATTGCACCAGCAAATTACATGTATGTCGAACAAAGCGATGGGTTCCCTCTAAATCACAATTACCACCAAACTTTTTTTGACGGCCTTTTGAATCAAACTTCGTCAAAAGATTTGGAAAAAAGATTTAATAGCTTTAAAAAATTAGAAATGCCACTTTCCTTTCCAAAATCCGAAAGGTACATTTTTTTTATTATTTGGGTGCATTCAGACTTTATCCCATATTACATTGTTAATTATAAAAATTTTTTATATATTTTGAACATTTTTTTTATAAAACATAAAGCATTTGCTTAAAATAAGAATTGTTGTTAAAGTTATATCTGAAATTTAAACAACATTCATTACAACAAGCCTCATAATTCTAACTCCTAAAATATTTTTCTATTTTTTTTTGGTAAGGAGGTGGAAAAATTTGCTCGTTTGATCCCAAAGCTAGCCTATAAATAAACTGGGATTGGGATCATCAAATACACCAGCAATTTTAAAAAAAACAGATTGATCAGTGCGTACAGGTAAATTAACCGCACTGATGTCCGTATTTCACTAAAAATTTACCGGTGCATGCGGGGTTAGGAGTACCTGCTAAAAAACCACCCCTCACAGCCTCTTCTTTATTGAGGCCGCCTTACCCGTTAGGGCTTTGGCACTTTTATCACGAACGTTAGCGGGGCAATGGATATCACCCATTCGAGATTTCTAAAACCAATAATTACACTGGACAACAAAATATGGATTACAACTATTGTTTTTGGTCAAATTTTTGGTGTTAATTACAAATATGAAATCAAATGCCTCAGATTTTTAGGTATTCAATGTCAAAATTAGATTTTTTAATTTTGGGGGTATATTGGGCCTATAATAAAACTTATGGGTAGGAACAAAAGTTTTAAAATAGAGAGATTGCGAAAACATTTATTATAAACCTAAGTTTTATTATTAGTTTCTTTTTATTTTTTCATTTTTATAAAATAAATGGTTTTCGTCATAAAATCCGTTTTTTTATTACTACATAATATGAAAGTAAATTGAAAATAATTTTAAGTTATAATCTATTTAAATATGTTTTTTAAAAAAAATTTGAATATGCCAATAATTTTTATAAAAAATTAATAGTTAAAATTTTGAAAAAAAATAAATTTATAAAATTTTCATATTTCAAAATTTCACGAAAATGAAAACTCACTTTGCACGTGCCCTAAGCTAAATATGAATGTTGGAGCTTGATAAATTTAATTTTATAGTTTCATAAAAATTGAACTTCAAAACAAAAATTATTGAATTTTTTTTTAAATGTTTAAAATAAAAACCATTTGCTACCTTTGGCCATTCTCATATTTGATTTTTACGGGATCTGGCTGCTCCTTAATGCTGATTAAAACACCCCAGAAAAAACATTTGAAAGAAGGCTGTAGACTGATTTACTCTAGTTTCATAAAAACTAAATCAGACATTTAGTACCTGTCGTTAGACGTGCAAAACTCCTTCTGAGGAATAAAAACTGCGTCTAGGCCATTCTTTACACTTTATTAGGGCAATATGAAAAAAAAAATTAAACTTTTATAAAAATTAAATGAATTTTAGACGTTTCTAATATAAAACATGCAGATTGCTTAAAGAGCCCTCCCAATTTTTTTTTATAGATTTCGATCAATAATTAGGGCCAATCTTTTTTTTTTGTTGAATTTGTTTTTTTGTCAATGGGTAACCCGTTATTTTATAATTTTTTTACCCATAAAGAGACGGCATAACGGTCCCTTGCGTTATTTGACTCATCAGCCTAATCCCGCAGAATTAAATGAGATTCCACGGGGCGGACATGGGTTTTAAGGCTAAGGCTAAAATGGAGACGGCATTAAGATTTGTTGGCGATCTCCCATCGAACAACTAATTAGGGTCATCGTTGCCTCACTTGAGGTGTAATGCCATAATGTGTTTTCACATGCATTCAAGGTCGATCTTACGACCTTCGAAGAGTCATAATTCTTGAATCAGTGAAACAGGACAAGAAGATATGAGAAACAAATAAAGGGGGATGTGTTGTGGCATTGGACTCATTTTTATTTTATTTTTAAACGTTTCATGCTAGAGAATCTTAGCAAAGGTAAGTGCGTAATAGGATTTTCCTCCTCGGCACGCCTATGACTATCTAAAAGGCGTTAAAAGGGCCCCTTTTGATAGGCAGAAAATCCCGGAGCCCCAAACTTCAACGAAGCCATAAAATCCCGAAAAGCCATAAAATAAGCTAACATTGTGATATAGTTTACGGTTCGGTTAGGGCAAAGTTAGATAAAGGTTCGTTTAATGTGTAGTTGAGGTAAAATTTTCATTATATTAAACTTTGTATGAGGTTTGCTTAGGGTTTTGGTGAGGTTTAGTTAGGGTTAAGGTACTTTAGTCTTAAGGTTAGGGTGAGTTTAGCTAAGTGTTAAGGTGGGGAGATAGATTCGTATAACAATGTAATTAGCTTAAGGTTAGAGTGAAATTAGCAAGAGCATAACGGTAACGTTGAACAAATTTAGGGTTAGTTTTATGATTATAACCTCCAAGCTAATTTTTGATTGGTTGACCAATTAAATTATTTTCGTACATATTTGGTGTCACCAAAATCCCCCTTTGTTTCACACTTTTTACCCGAAAAAAAACGAGTTATTTACAAGACAAGGCCTAATATGTATGTATATTTTTCCATGTTGGCAAAAATGTAATCTGCTCTCGAATTTGAAAAAAAAAACAATAAATATACCTACAATTACTTGCTATAAAACCTTAAAAATTGTCGTTTGATAAAATAGGGGCACAGGTAGAAAATTAGATTGTACTTTTATTATATCATTTAGAGGTTGGACATTACTTTTATAAACTATACGTAGTTGATTTAATGCGTATAGATGGTTTTTGGGTAAAGGTACGGCCATTTTGAAGGTGCTGAGAGGGCTGCTTTAACGGTTTTTGGCCTCAAATGATACTCCCAGAGCCAAGGTAAGAGAGGCGTAAAAAAAAAGATAAATACGTCGGTTATGCTTATCGCCTCCTCGCATCTTATTAAAAAAAAGAGCCCTAAACGCAACCTATTTGGGTGAAAGGTATGGGGGTGGGATTGGAAACTATCAAATTGTTCTTTTTCTATAGTGAAGTTTTAAGTGGTGTACTGGCCATCGATAAAGAAGGATTAAGCGTTACCTGCCAACCTAATGAGAAATTGGCTCCTGTGATAAATGCGCAAACCGAGATTGGACAAGTTAAATGCAGTCCCTTTATTCTCTTCAAAAACAATAGTCCTCTCGTTATCGGTCGAACTAAATGCGGGGTCGAAAAAAAACCATAATACCGCAAATCGACGAAATATTCAATTTATTAAGGTGATGGAATTTAGGTTTTTTTTATCGCCCATTGCTTAAAACAATTAATAAAATTTTAGCGCATTCTAATATCTCTATGTTATTACAATGATAAAAAGCCTAAATTAACAAATATCAATATTACAAATTATAAATGAAAACATAAAAGTATTCATCCAAATGATAACCTTATCTCATACAAATAGTTTCTTCCGCCTTCGGCTGCTATGATCCGTCCTAAACAATAAATGACCTTTTTTGACCAAATTAAAAAAATCTTAATATACCCTTAAAATAAAAAAATTTAATATTTTTTTTCATGAAAATATCCCCTGTAACTTATAATAATCATAATAACGAGAAGTAATTTTTATAAATATATCGGGCTCTTACATCAGCATTTAGAAAATACAAAATAATTTGCGTCCAAAATTAAATACAATACAATTGGAATTTAACACTAGCTGTTGTGAGTATGTCAAAAAATAATTTAATTAATTTTTGTTTTTGAATTTTTTTTTGTTTTTTAGATCTCTTTATCTTTTAAATTTTAATGTTTAAAGTTGACAAGCAAGGTTTAGAAAAAACGCGGATTTGAAAATCCTTAAGATGGCAGGTTTGACTCAGAATTTGCTAACTTGTGTATTATTATTAAAATTGGTAGAGGGCTATGGCCAGGATTTTCTGGTAGGGATATCAATAATATAGAAAATGTCGGTAGGTTTTCTTTTTGTGTACAAAATGTGATAATTTAATAAAATTTGCATTAACATTTTAAACAAATGTTTAAATATATAACATTTTTTTTACAAAATTCAATCACCCGACCCGAGGTTGGCCAACCCAAAACATTGAGTGGGCTGAATAAATGGGGCGGGCCCAGCCTGAACTTATAAAAATGAATAACGGACTGGGATTTTAAATTTTAGCCCTATACTTTGTTAAATTATATTAACGAGGATTAAAGATTTACATTACGAAGGGTATTATCTCTACACTCTTTATTTTATCAATGAATTTAGGACGAAAATTAATTTAACAATGGTACATATACTCATATATTAACATTTTAGCAATGTAACGTTGAATTTATTTCAACAATATTATTTAAATTAAAAACATGTTTACGCTTCCTATTGTCATTTGGCTTAAACCTTGACAAAGCTAGTCTTAGCGAAAGTAAATATAAAAATGACACATTGTTTAAATCGTTCAGTAACCCTTTTTATCTTTCTTTAAAAAAATTACAAAGTATTGATTGCATTGAGTTTTCTTTCGGCTGCAAACTTCTGCTTCATATGAGGACAGGTAATTGGTGGAATTTTAAAAAAGCAAGACTATTTAGATTGGTTACAAGTGACTTCGACTGTCCGTGTTGTAAATCATTAGTTGATAACCCACTTGCTCATTTCTTTCTACACTGCTCTGCTTTGCATGAATTTAAACGCTTATACTTGCATAAATTAATATCTTCAAATAAATGTGATAATATATTGTTAATTGATATTTTAGGGCTTTCTGATCAGTCTCAAATTTTAAATATAATTAAATATTGTCATTATGCTGGCCGAAGATTCTTTAGCTCTTGGTCTAGTTAAGTGATTGCCTAGTACCCGACAGGGCTAAAAGGGGCTATGACCTGACGGGTATGTCTCTTTCAAGAGATGTAGGACAAGGGGGGCATTGTTTTAGCAGGTGAATGATTCGGGCCTTCGACTTTTGCCAGAGTTGTAAAGCCTGCATGCTATAATATTCCGGAGAGTGCGGCGTCATTTCGATAGATATTGTGGTATTGGCGGAGAGACGCGCTTAATCCTATTGACCCTAGGGGTTATGAACGTCGCCGCATAGCAATTTCAATGCTCCTCACCCAAAAAAAATCGACACAATAATACTTTAGTTTTTCAAGTTTTCCAATTTGTAACTTATATAAATGGGTTCAAGCAAATTAAACAAATTGGACTTCGTTAATGCATTTTCATCTTAATAACCTATCGTTATTGATATTTATTAACTTGTGCAACAATTTTTTGAGACTAATGAGCAAACTACAGCGATCAAACCTGCCATTTTAGGGATTTTCAAATCCGTTATCCATTTTTTCTTATCAAACTTGGTTAGTCAGCTATAATCATTGATGCTTTAAAAGGAAAACAATAAAAAACAAAAAAGATTCAAAAATAAAGTAAGTTATTTTTTTTGCATATTCACAACAGTTAAACAATTAAATTCAAACTTAAAATAATATTTTTTAATATAATGTGACTTAATTTAGTTTAAACATAAAATCTTTAGTATTATTTAAATGATGTAAGAATTGACTCAGAGATGTATAAGTTACAAGCTATATAAAAAATTCTTAAATTTTTTTTGAGATAGCAAAATTTGTTCAAGTCTTTTCCATTATAGACGTATCTAAAGAGCCAAAGACGAAAGAAACTAAGAAAGACGAAAATATTAGGCCATCGTGGTGATGCAATCTTTCATGTTGTTATAAAATTTACTATGTTGATATTTGTTGACCTCTATTATATAAAATCAAAGAAAAATTTAATTAACTATACCGGTCTGCAAGTCTTTTATGATCTTTCTTCCAACTTATAACGACAAATGGGGCAATAAACAACTGCAACAAACTATTATATCGGTTGCCTAAGTAATATATACAATTATTACCTTTTCCAATTTCTAGGTGTAGAAACATTCGGGTATTAAATTTATGTTCAACTTAAGGGACCTATGTTTAGACGGGGTATGCCATCTCTTTCAAAAGATTTAGGGCAAGGGCGCGGGCCCATGTTTTAGTAGCTAAAGACTCTAATTGCGACCTTAGTCAGCAGGGTGGTAAAGATTGTATGCTGTAAAATTCGGAAAATGCGGCGTCATTTTAATGTATTATCTGGGGCGGAGAGACCCGTCTAAATCCTGAAACCCCACAGGAGTTAATAAACGCCACCGAATTGCAATTTCAACGTTTCTCACCCTCAAAAAAAATAAACTTACTGAAATAAACACCTCTTTGTGCCAAGTGATCATAAACGAATTACTAACACAAGTGTTTGTATAATAATTGACTGACCCGCCGTTACATGAATTAAAAAAAAGTTCTTAGGATGAGCAGAGGCGTACCCAGGATTCCTGCAAGGAAGGAAGGGCGGTGGGCGAATAAAGTAGACGTGGGAAAGAATCAATGGGGTGATGATGTCATGTAGGCTTAATTTTTATTGCATTTTCATACGTTCCTCAAGAATAATCATTTGGCAAAGGGGGTGCCCATCAGTTTTACCCTCCTTACGCCAATTGGGGTATAAAAAGATATCGTATTTAACCACTTACAACAAATTTAAAAGTATTTTAACTAAGAATACCTTTTTTGATCATAATCATTTAACATTTTAGTTGAGGCTAAAAAATCAATTTTCAAAATTTCAGAATCATTAAAAATTGTAGCAGTCTTGAAATTGCTCATTCAATTAAAAACACTTTGCAACGACTATAACTTACCTCATAATAATAATGTTTTTCTTTAAATTTTAAATAAATTATATCTATTTTTTGTATCACACATTATTCATTTAAAAAAAAGTTTCAAAAAATTTTAATTTATTAAAATAAAATTATAAGAATATTTGTTAAACTTGATATCTTTTAAGTGCTGCGGTATGAATAGTGTATTTGTGGATTAGGCCAGCACAATAGGGTGATTTGCTTAGGGTTGTGGATAGGTTTTCATAGGGCTAGGGTAAGTTTAGCTTAAGGTTAGGGTGAGGATAGCTTAGTGTATAGGAGTTTGGTTAGTTTAGGATTGGTGTGGAGTTAGCATTACGGCAACGTTAGAGTTAAGGTTAGGTGGATCATGAGACCCAAGCAAATTTTTTATTTGTTGACCATTCAAATTTTTTTCGTACTTTTTTGGTGTCATCGGGCACGTGCAAAGTGAGTTTTTATTTTCGTGAAATTTTTTAAATTTTGAAAAAAAAATTTCTGAAATTAAACGCAAATTTTTAAAAAGTTGCCAAATTTAGTATATGCGCATAAAATGCTTTTTTTGAAATAAAAATTTTTTAAAAAATTTGAAAAAAATAAAATTTTTAAAATTTTCAGAATTTTCAAAATTTCACGAAAATAAAAACCCACTTTGCACGTGCCCATTACAATAAAACCATAAACATATCACGTGATTTCTTACCTATTTATATCTTTCGGTGTGTAAAAAATGTTACTCTCTGCAAATTTGTAATTTTTAAAAACAGAGAGATAAGTAGCTGGTGTAAATTGAAAAAAGCAATTTAAACCGGGTCGACGTGATATCCCGGCCCTGCTTAAATTTAAAAATTTACGGCCCGAATATTTTTTTAATACAAGCTAAACAAAATTTTTATATTGATTTTTTACTGAAATACAGAATGTAGAAGTAATATCCCTTATTGAGTAATAGTAGATTTCATTTTTAGCTTATTATTAATTAAAAATAAAAAATTAGAGCAATACGTATAAAAATTGACGGGCGTCTTAAAACCCGGCCCCAATTTAGTTAACGTAGCCTAGTAATGTATAATTTACTATTTGCAAGAAATATAAAATTTTTTTAAAAAAAACATAACATAATTTATTTGTAAGAAAAGCTAAAACATTTTTTTTAATTTATAAAAAAATAAAAGTCAATATCAAAATTTTTTTAGGACAACTTAATGTATAATATTGTGTTTAAAATGAAAAAAAATTACTTGATTAAAACCAATTTAATGTAAAATTCAACTAATTCTTGAGGTGTATTTTTTCAATTTCAAAAATAAAAAAATAGTTTAATATTTAATTTGACTTAGTTCGAGATCCAACCGAAAAACATTGTTATAAATTAATAAAAAAAACCAAATTAATTATTGAGTCTTGATTTAAAATTTCTATTTTTGAATTATGATATTCGATCAATTAAGTTGATCCTGTTTTTACACAAATTCTATTATGGTTGATTTTTTCTCAGCCGCTCGCTCATTAACTTAGTATATGGAAAATGACAAAAGTGACACAATTTTCGATCTTGAGACTGAAAGATATGATTTGTGATAAATATGGTAATTGAGCACCCAATTTTACTAGATTATCAAATTATTGCAAAAATAAAAAATTTTGCAGAAAACATTAAATTCAAACTTAGTCAATTACAATATTATCCAAGCTTGAATCGTTATATATAAGCAAATTTAATTCTTCTTTTTACATCAGGCAAATTAATCTGTATAAAATGATTGTCGACACTCCTTTGTACGTGCCAAATTATAACCGATATAAATTGTTTAAAAAAACATTCTTTTGCAAGTTAATAAATATATTTTAATGAGAAATTTTAGAAATAATTTCAGGCTAATTAGCTTGAATAAATTAATTTAAAAAAATATATATACCAATATTATTTTGTTTAAAATTACCTTTTAAACAAATGTATTACTTTAAATCTTTGCATTCGAATGTATGTGCGGGAAAAATAATTTGGCAGAGCCGGGAAAGGAATGGCATTTCAAAATAAATCGTAGATAATATTAATTTGTTGTGTTGGTGGCAAAAATGATATATATGATCGATTCCACTTCAAATCAACAAACCTTTTTCCTTTCAAGTCTATTTGACCGAAAATTGGTACACTGGTAGGATTCTTAAGTGCTAATAAAAACCTACATTATTTTTGACCGAAAGTGATTTTTGATCGAGATATGAGTAAAAAAATTTTTCATTCGCAACAAAAAAATTTGATGCAACTTTGCTCGCATTAAAAGTATTGTAGCCAAAGTCATAATTTTTTATTTATTTTGAAGATCGTAGAGCTACCACCTTAAACGCAGGAAATATAATTTTTTTTTAATTTATTAAAAAATTAAAATCAAGTTTAGACACAAATAGCTCAAAAAACGTATCTTTAAATTTTTTTAAAAAATTTATATAATATGGCCCTTATTATTGTTAATATAATTATAATTTTTAAAACGCTGTAATCTGCATGACGTTTAAAATAATTTTAAAAATTTCATTTTTTGCCCTAATTTTACATAATTATGCCCTTTGGACTACATTAGAAAATGCCAGTGTGATAAATTTGATAGTATTCAAAAGCAGGACATAGGGGCTATGTTAGACTATAATGGTTTAATTAATTTAATTAATACTATTATTAAATTTATAATAAAAAAGTGAACCTCAAAACAAAAAAAAGTGAAAATTTTGCCTGTTTTTAAAATTGACTTGGTTAATCAGCAACCCTTTTTAAATATTTAGAGTGCATTTAAAAAATAAAATATCGCGTATTAACATATAGTAACTCCAGCTTTTTTCATTAAATTTTGACGCTTCTACAAAAAATCATAATTTTCCAAAAAAGCAAAATTTTAGGTGTCAAAAAACAAACGCAAATTGTATTCTTCTGTGCAAGCTTATTTTTTATTGCACATTTAACTAATGATATAGCCAATCAAAATTTGCCTGTTTTAAGTGGTAAAAAATATATGTTATTAATATCTCAAAAGAACGAGATATAAATCAAAAAACGAGAGAATAAATTTATTTTATTATTTTAATTAACTTTTCATTTGATTATATTAATAAAAAGATATTCTTTTGTAAAAATTTGTATGGAACACATTAAGTTACAAAAAACTTTGGGTCAATGCCCAAATCCTTATTCCGTTATAATTAATTGATATTTCCTCATTCTTTATAAGTTTAATGCGTCTTTATTATAAAACAGAAAGATGTAAATGGAACTAAAATTGTTGGGTTTTTAACTCTTTGCTTAAAAACACATGTATGCCTTGTTCTAATTACCATTTTAAAAACATATCCGCCATTTAGTAAAAAAATTCTACGTGTTTTAATTTATTATTAATGGGTCAAATATTAATTTTATAATTTCATTGTTGGCACTTATTTGTTCGTTATCTTTTGAGGTAACTCTAAAACTGACTTGTTTTCTGTTAATGCCATAAAAACATATTACTGTGCTTCATAAAATTTTTTTTACGTTTATGTTAAGTTTGTTGATATGCATAAAAAAAACCTTCTGTTGAATCTATATTTAAAAATGGCCAAATAAATTCTGTTTTACTTTTTTTAATCAGATTTAATGTTTTTGAGGCTGTTTTATTTAAAAACTGCTGAATAAAGAAAAAATAATAATTATTTTCTAAATTTTTAAACCTTATTATTTATTCTAAAATCCTCCCAAAATTTTTTTTATACAATAAATTTAACAAATTGAATTTTGCCGAGGACAAATATTGATAATAATGTACAATTCTATTACTTTTCATCAAACTAAAAAGGACTAAACTTAACAAATGTAAGCATAAAAATTTAAATCTAATTTTTAAATTTTTAAAAACTCGGCAAACTTTTGTTTTATTAAAAAGCCATAGGGACGCAAAAAAGTGTTGGGGAAAATCTATGTTATATAGCGATGTTTTATGTATAAAATGCATTTTTAAATTTTCAAATTGGTTTTGTAGTAACAAAAAGTCGGATCCGAAGACTGGAATGAAATACTAAATATTACCAATTTTTTTGATCTGAAGCCTCTTTTTTTTCACAATTAACAATAGTATAAGTCAATTTAATAAAACTTTTATAGCCTGAAATAGTTGCTCCCTTGTTAACTTCTTGTATACAATCAAATTTGGCTCTTTTGAATATTTAAATATAGTGCAGAGAGCAAATTTTTGTCTGTAATTTAAAGAAAAATTATTTTTTTGAATTTTTTAATCAATCATCGGTATTTTTGACTTTACATATTAATAATGAATTAAGGACTGTATTTCAGCAATTTTTCAAAAATTTAAAATTACGTTTTTTTAATTATATCAAACTGAATGTTATTTAAAAAATTGCAAATCTTAAAATATTTTTTACATGTAAGATGACCCTTATATCTTCAAAATAAAAAAAATTATTCTAACTACAATACTTTTTGACTTATAACCTCCCCAAGCTGCATCAAATGTGAAAATTTACCTTGCAATTTTTTCTTTTGCCCCTATCTCCGTCCAAAATCAATTCCTGATTGACAGTAAAACTTTCATGGTTTTGTCACAAGGAGGTTCTTGGCTGTTTATGATTATAATTGAATGTTTGGATATTGTTATAAGGTTTGGACCCTAGTTGAGGCTTAAATCGTATTATGTTAAACTTATTTACGAGAACAATGAGCTACACGTGACTTCCATATTAAACATATGTTTTTTTTATGTCTTATAACTAAACAAAATTTTATGCGCCAACTTGACAATTTTTGAGCCTAAACTGAACACCTTAAAAAGCTTTACCTTTTCCCAACAGGGACACCGCACGCGTGTGGTGTTTTCTATTAGCCCGAGCAAAGCAACTAGCCGACTTATAAATGGTAAGATTTGCTCGCAAGCCGGCGACCCGGTTTACTATTTTCCAGAGAGAAAAGCCTGCCGCTTACGGATTCGAAACTCAAACATCCCACGTGTCATACAGGAATGTTTGTCACTGAGCCATGAAAAGCCCGCAAAAAATATAAATATTACAAAAAAAGCATTTTTTCTTTACCACCAAAGTTTTGATTTAACTAATTTTTGAAGAAAAAACACGAAATTTTAAATTAAAGAAAAAATAATTTGGTTTATTTTTAAATTAGAAATATATGATTTATCTATAAATTATTTTTAAGCCTAGGAATATCTTACAGCCCAAATGAAATTAATGATTACCAAATGCCTCGATGCATTTGTATGCGTCGAGCAATATTTGGACTACCTTTTGCGGCCTCATTTATGGATAATATTGGTCAAAATGCTTGTTACGAATATCAAGTCACTTTTTCCCCAAAGCCTTAAAATTTAATAGGCCACGTGCAAAGTGAATTATTATTTTCGTGGAATTTTAAAAATTTTGCAAAATTTTTTTTTGTGATAAAACGCAAATTTTCGAAAAGTTGCCAAATTTAATATATGCACATAAAATGCTGTTTTTTTTTTTAAAAATTAATTTTTTCAAATTTTCAGTATTTTTGAAATTCTACGAAAATGAAAACTCACTTTGCACGTGCCCTTATGTAAAAATAAAAATCTCCTATTTTTGAGGGACTATAGAGATTTTGGAAAAAAACATTCTAAAAAAAACATGTAAGTATAAGCGAATACATTCAATGAGAAAAAGATACGTTAAACTTTTTCACAGAACATATTTTTTTTTTTTACAAAATAATTGTTCTTGGCATAAATTTCATGTTTAATCTTAAAATAAATAAAAAAAAAATTGTTGAAAATTTCGTATAATTCAATTCTTTAGATTGGTTTTATTTAAGGTAATTATGCCACTATGCATGCAGGCTTTACAACCTTACTGGCAAAAGTCAAAGGCCAGAGTCATTCACCTGCTAAAACAATGGCCCCCTTGCCCTACATGATGTTTTTTGTTAACATTTTAGTATCCGAAAGCTAATATTTGGTTTTGGGGCCAATAACATTCGATTGGATAGAGCTCTAAACCTGTGTATTCACAAAAAAAATTTTTTTTTGCAGAGCCTTGTAAAAATTATTTTTGCTGTTTGATTTAGTTGCCCAGTATATGTTATGGAACATTTAAAAAAAATTTTAGAGCGCACATATTACGTGTTTAAACACCCACGCATTCATAATGTATACATAACAATTTCTTAACTAGGGTTCCTATCTTTCTCGCAACAATTCAATAAAACTCTAAAATTTCAGCTCCATATTTCAATATTTACTTTCATATCCTGCATCCTTTCTGTTTTTAAGTTATGTTTATCCAAGGGCTCGCGTTTAGAGTTCATTCATTTTTTCAAATATCTAAAAAAAAAATTGGGCTAAATGTGGAAAGTAAAATTTGTTAATAAATGGCCGATTCGTTTAACAAGATTATTAAGTTGATAAAAATATATTTATTATATAATATATATGTATTACCATTCCACTCAATTTATATATCTTTTAGTCGTCAATGCCATCTCATATAATAATTAATATTCAAATAGTTAAAGTACAATTAAGTTCAACAAATAATAAAAGGTCTATTATTTCATATGATAATTAATATTCAAATAGTTAAAGTACAATTAAGTTAAACAAATAATAAAAGGTCTATTATTTCATATGATAATTAATATTCAAATAGTTAAAGTACAATTAAGTTAAACAAATAATAAAAGGTCTATTATTTCATATGATAATTAATATTCAAATAGTTAAAGTACAATTAAGTTAAACAAATAATAAAAGGTCTATTATTTCATATGATAATTAATATTCAAATAGTTAAAGTACAATTAAGTTCAACAAATAATAAAAGGTCTATTATTTCATATGATAATTAATATTCAAATAGTTAAAGTACAATTAAGTTAAACAAATAATAAAAGGTCTATTATTTCATATGATAATTAATATTCAAATAGTTAAAGTACAATTAAGTTAAACAAATAATAAAAGGTCTATTATTTCATATGATAATTAATATTCAAATAGTTAAAGTACAATTAAGTTAAACAAATAATAAAAGGTCTATTATTTCATATGATAATTAATATTCAAATAGTTAAAGTACAATTAAGTTAAACAAATAATAAAAGGTCTATTATTTCATATGATAATTAATATTCAAATAGTTAAAGTACAATTAAGTTCAACAAATAATAAAAGGTCTATTATTTCATATGATAATTAATATTCAAATAGTTAAAGTACAATTAAGTTAAACAAATAATAAAAGGTCTATTATTTCATATGATAATTAATATTCAAATAGTTAAAGTACAATTAAGTTAAACAAATAATAAAAGGTTGTTCATTTTATATAATAATTAATATTCAAATAGTTATACAATTAAGTTAAACAAATAATAAAAGGTCGTAAAGGACAGGTTAAATTTAATATGCAAATACTAACATGGTGGCTAAGGAGTTGAACTCGCGACCTTGTGTAGGCAGGCTCGTTCTTTTCCTTGCTCACCTGTCAGCGAGGCAAGAATCTTTTGCCTATCATATGGCATATATATACATTATATGGCCACAAACAAAATCTTTAAATCAATACCCCACCCGTAATTATTCTCCTTACAACAATTTATACAATCATGCAGTGTCTTAATATTAAGGCCTGCTTTATTTAAAATTATAATTCGGGTGCGTAATGCCGCCCATAATTGAATGCTGTGATCACTAATCGAAGTCGATTTGTTGTCCTCGATATCGTCCCTTCTCGAATCTATGCCAAAGTACCACGGGGCACTATCGTTCACATGGTCGATGATCAAGTTTATCAAGTGATCGTCCATCTTCCTCATGGCTTGTTGCCCCATTTCGTTTTCACACATGTCGTCGTAAGGTTTAGAGTACTGATTAAAGTCCTCGTTCGTTTCGAAAGGTGTCCATGTATTGTTAAGATTCACTTGTGCGTCATTGCTAACATCATGTTCAGGCTGTTGTTCCTCATCTTCATTCAGATTGAAAAACTATTATCGTCATAATCAGTATCGATTGTATGCCTTTCGCCCCCAATATCGTCAAGATTGTTTACCTGGATAAAAAGTTCATATTGGTTATCGTCATCATACTTGTAAGGTTGATCAACGGTAGTACCCAAGTCACTCTCATTATTGTATTCTTCCATAATTCGAGTGTCCCTTGATCCATTATTAACAATTTCAATTGGTTGAATTTCATTATTATTATTATCATTATTATCATCATTATTATTATTACTAATTAACTCCTCCCCATCATCCAAATATCGTATTTTCAGGCCTCTTACTCCCATATAAATTCTATTTGAATAGATGGTATAGGGTCGCCGAAAATGCTACATTGACCATTACGATTGCTGAGTTCTTGACGATTTTCATCAAAATCGTTATCATATATTTGCTCGTCAGCGAGGTATAACGATAACCTATACGAACCTTTTATCCAGGTAAACAATCTTGACGATATTGGGGGCGATAGGCATAAAATCGATACTGATTATGACGATAATAGTTTCTTCAATCTGAACGAAGATGAGGAACAACAGCCTGAACATGATGTTAGCAATGACGCACAAGTGAATCTTAACAATACATGGACACCCTTCGAAACGAACGAGGACTTTAGTCAGTACTTTAAACCTTACGACGACGTGTGTGAAAACGAAATGGGGCAACAAGCCATGAGGAAAATGGATGATCACTTGATAAACTTGATCATCGACCATGTGAACGATAGTGACCCGTGGTATTTTGGCATAGACTCGAGAAGGGACGATATCGAGGACAACAAATCGACTTCGATTAGTGATCACAGCATTCAATTATGGGCGGCATTACGCACCCGAATTATAATTTTAAATAAAGCAGGCCTTAATATTAAGACACTGCATGATTGTATAAATTGTTGTAAGGAGAATAATTACGGGTGGGGTATTGATTTAAAGATTTTGTTTGTGGCCATAAAATGTATATATATGCCATATGATAGGCAAAAGTTTCTTGCCTCGCTGACAGGTGAGCAAGGAAAAGAACGAGCCTGCCTACACAAGGTCGCGAGTTCAACTCCTTAGCCACCATGTTAGTATTTGCATATTAAATTTAACCTGTCCTTTACGACCTTTTATTATTTGTTTAACTTAATTGTACTTTAACTATTTGAATATTAATTATCATATGAAATAATAGACCTTTTATTATTTGTTTAACTTAATTGTACTTTAACTATTTGAATATTAATTATCATATGAAATAATAGACCTTTTATTATTTGTTTAACTTAATTGTACTTTAACTATTTGAATATTAATTATCATATGAAATAATAGACCTTTTATTATTTGTTGAACTTAATTGTACTTTAACTATTTGAATATTAATTATTATATGAGATGGCATTGACGACTAAAAGATATATAAATTGAGTGGAATGGTAATACATATATATTATATAATAAATATATTTATATCAACTTAATAATCTTATTAAACGAATCGGCCATTTATTAACAAATTTTATTTGCCTTAATTTGTAAATAAATTTTAATATTATTAGCAGTTATGTATATAAATATAATAAAAGAAATGACACCGGATGCAAAAACAATATAATCAAAATGAACAATGCTTTATCAATTTCGATGTTAAAGACCCATATTTCAAATAATTCGCATTTTTCGCGAAAAAAAATGGATGAACTATAAACGCAACCAAGCCTAAATAAACAAGGTAAAACAAATATTAGCTTTGGCGCATCCATAATATACTTATAGTCTTCTACATTATAAATCCTAAAACGCTAAGATCACAGCTCTATTTACAATATCTCTCGAGATACGCCTTTTCCTGTTAAAAAGAGTTATGTTTATTCAAATAAAAATTGAAAAAATTTAGTGTTTATAAAGACGGCGGCATCTTTCCAATATAAAACATTTTTTAAATTTTTCTTCGATTCCATCGAACGTCTCAAATCCTATCTAGTTCAAAGGGTAACCCTACATATTTTTTTTCAAAAATTTAATGAATACCATATTTTTGAGCTTAACAATGGCGAGTTTACCTCATTTTGAGATTATACAAAATACTATTCATTGTAAGTTAAGCAAAAACTCTAAATTATTATTTTCAATTAGGTTAAAAAATTTTTCTTTAAAATATTCCTTTTGAATATTAGATCCATTTATTTTCTCTTTACAAAAAATTGTCCTAAAAAATATGAATTTTGAAATATGTTCGGCTAACATTATCTCAACATCAACATAAAAGCCTTATCGTAAATTAACACAAGCATGTAACACCCCTCTGAAGTTGCTGAATGGACTGAACTAACTGTAAGCCCTATACGATGTACCTAAAGTGAGAGCTGCCTAGGGTAAAATCCTAAAGATGCCAACTTGTGAACAAATCTCATTGATTCCCTAGTTATAACCAGGGGAAAACAATGAGCCAAAAAACTTTGGCTCATTTTCCCCCTAAAAAATAAAAAAAGAAAGGGGGGCAAAAATAAAGGGCCAAAATAAGAATTTAAAAAAAGCCTTTACTAAGAAAAGGGGCAAAAAAAAACACACAAAAAGTGGCTCTTAAAAAGAGCCCCAAAAAACCCATTTTATGTTTTCTATAATAATTTCAAAAAATTTTGATGGGTGGGTTATTTTTTCTTAAAGCTCCTAGGAGTTTTTTTTAAGAAAAGGGGTTTTTTTTATGTGGGCATTTGGAAAAAAAAAACCCAAAAATTTGTTAAAAAAAAAGACCATCTATCATTTGCTTTGGTCGAGTGTTAAATGAGCCACAACACCCTACGAATGCCCTCCATGTTGTGAAAGGTCTCGGGATAACCTAAAAAACTTATCGAATATAATAAAATTTTTGACTCAAAACGATTAACCGTTTTTAAAAACCCCCCACGTAATAATATTCCACTAATATTTTTTGCAGATCTACTGTAGAATGTTTCGATTAAACAACCTCTTCCTTGCGGCATTCATGTTCAGTGGGCACGTAAGCTTGGGAGATCAATCTTCAGATGTACGATTACAAATAATGACTGAATTCAATAATTTGGCTAAGATGGAGGATCCTTACGAATTGGGTATTCTGTTAAACGAGAGTGAATGCGGACAAACACAACTAAAGCTTGAAGAGTAAGTAGCATATACATTACAGGCTTGATCCCTATTTAATTGCTCTACGCTCACCAAATAATTGTTGTGTGAGCGCGCACAGAGCAATTGTTTCGTGGGCATATAGCAATTAATAGGAATCAACCCACAATTCACATCGTGTTTGTCGAAGACAACCTGTCTAAAACTATCTCTCTTAAAAGGACCCGAATAGAACCACCATATATGATTGAAATCAAATTTGGTTGTAAAAAAATGGGCTGTGCCCTATAACTCATATTATTTTCAGATTTAAAATTTTTTTAATGTTTTTTTGGTTGATGATTTTCTCTTTTATTTGGTATTATATGTTGACTGGGATAAATTCTAAATTTTTTTCTTTTTAAGAATATTTGAAGGTCTGATGATAATAAATGATATGTGATTAAATATGTCTCCTCAGCCAGCGTGTGCGTATTATATCACGGTTATCCATACAAAGCCTTTCTAAATTTCATTTAGAAACTATTACATTACAATCGAGATCGGAGACACCGCCAGTATTGCAAGGGGACCCCTTGATCCTTTTTTACCCGTCGACGTATGGTATGTAAGTGTTTGGAGGACAAAATCAACAATTGCACCGGCAAATTACATGTATGTAGAACGAAGCGATCGGTTCCCTCTAAAAACAATTTACAACCAAACCTTTTTCGATGACCTTTTGAATCAAATCTCGTCAAAGAATTTGGGAGAAAGATTTAAATCTTTTAAGAGAATAGATATGACAATTTCCCTTCCAAAAAACAAAAGGTAAACCTTTTACCCTTTTCTATCGGGGCTTTTTTATTAATGTGTGCGTTCAGACTTCATTTGATTTTACATAACATCAATTTATGAAAATTCAAAAATTTTAATCATCGTTTTTTACAATATTTTCTAGTTTGCTCTCAGTATAATTAGAAATCTTGATAAATTTATACCTAATTCTATATGAACATAATTGATAATCTTCTCAACAAGACTCTTAGAAAAATTCTAACTCGTAAAAAATTGTTCTACATCAGAAAAATTTTATTTTTAGATTTTTTAAAAAAAAAATTTAAAATTTGACTGAAATGAAGATCATATTGTATATTCTAAACAGTCATTTTGGGCGTAAACTAATAAGCGCGCAGATTTTAATATATTTCAGACTATAACTATAAAAGGTCTGTTAATAATTTTAAAAATTAAATAGTTTCATAGATATTGTAGTTGTAGTATATCCAAATCACCCAAAAAAACCATTAATTTTTCTTCCTTTCAGTTTTGCTATATCTGGCATTTTTTGATCTTTTTTTGTTATAAGTAAAAAAGGGGAAAAATACTTGAGAGAAGCCGGTACCTTATAACTTTAGTTTCATTTCTGGGGAGAAAAGGGCTCCGCGCTTTTGAGTCCAGATCATTCTATATAGAGTGTTTTTCTTATGAGGGCACGTTTAGAATTTGTTTATTTCATAACAAATCTGAGATATTTTTTTATATTTAACGCATTAATTAAATTTTCTAAAAGAAAAAATATTAAATAAAAAAATTAAAATTTTTGAAAAAAATGAATGAAATTTGAACGCTCCTCCAGATCTATGGAAAATCTCTATCTTAGCCGCCTCCAAACTCGCTCACACCTCAGAGCCTCCCTCATCCCTTTTCACGCGCATGGGTTAAAAACAACAACAACATAAATTATGCTAAATGTTTCAAATACTCTCCCCGAAATTTTTTTTATTGATTTTAATTAAAATTTATGGCCAAAGTATTTAAATGATTTTTATTTTCGTATTTAGTTAACTTTTTTTAATATCTAATATTTAAATTATGGTTTGAAATTAAATAAAAATCAAAAAATATTTATATACTTGGTATAACTAAAATCCTCGAAGAGTAAAAAAGGCAGAGCTGGGAAAAAGTTCATTTTTAGGCAAAGCTCATTTTTTCATTTTTCAAAATTAAAAAAAAAAATAGTCAAAAAAAAAATTTATAAGATTTTCTGCTTATATTTTGTATCTTTCTCACAGTTGATCTTTTTTTAATCTCTTATAAAATTTTTGGAAAACAAAAATTGAAGCTTAATCAAAAAATGGGTTTTTTCCCAGCTCTGGGTCTAAGAGCTTCTTCCTCCAAACCTTTCGCGCAGGTGACCTAGTTTCTAAACTAGGTTCTTTCAGAAAAATGGAAAATAACGGCATTGGGATTCGTTAATGGGTCATTTACATCACAAATAATAACCAGGCTCAGCGCTGTTCTACTTAAATACAACCAAATTTCCAAATCAATGAAACAGGGCACAGGGGAAATACATCCTCAAGTTTTTTTTCGTTATTATTTGATATATTTTGTTTCGCAACAAATTATAGAGCATTAATTAGCTTTACAGCTCATGGGGTACAATCGGTAGTAGCGCTTTATTCTTAAGTTTTCAAAAATAAGTATTGTATTGTTCGCGATGTGGTCAAATTTTTTTTTCATCAAATTTGATAAAAAAAGAGGCCTGTCCCCCCCCCCCCCCCACTCAAGAATCTTTTTTTTCTAGTTTTTGATGGTTTGTAAAAAGTGCACTTTTGGCCATAAAAAATGCCAATTGACACAAAGCACGATTCTTGAATGTTCATTTTATTTGGTAGGGTTAATGATAAAATTAGTACAAAAACGAAAATTAAAAATTTTTAGTACCATGCTTATTTAACATATACACGTTTGAAGCTGCAGAGTAGGCTATTTCGCGGATCGGCCCTAAACGATACGGCTAAAGTGAGAGACTAGGCTTAAAATTCAGGGTCGCCGGCATGCCATTAAACTTTACTATCTCCTCAGCAACATTAATCTCGTGCCTGGTTTAAAAGAGACATAAAGCCCTAATCGGGTACCCATTTAGGAATGGAAGGGGGGGGGGAGATTTAAAACTTAATTTTGAATTTTTATAGTGGAATGCTGGCCATCAGTGAAGATTGGCTAGACGTTACCTGCGAAACCATTGAGTCAATGGCTCCTGGGTTAGTTGCGAAACCCAAGGATGGAAAAGTTGAATGCAGGCCGTTCATTCTCTTCAAAAACGGCAACCCTATCGTTGTTGGCCGAACTAAATGCCAGCATGTAATTATTAACGAATAACAATACTGCTACCACGTTTAATGATGTTCAATTAAATCAAGGTGATGGGATTTGGGGTTTTTTTCATCCCCCGCTTTAACAATCTTAAATAAAATCTAAGCGCACGCAAACATATCTGTATTATTATTATTATTATATTACGCCGACCTTTATATGATGGCAGCGTTAAATTCATTATAAATATCATAAAATACAGAAATACATACCAATTGGAATATCGATAGCCCGCCCTCCCTTGACTACTTGCCAAATTTATTGAAAAATGGAAACAATATCGGTGAGTGAAGAATATTGAAATTGGGAGCAGATTACTTATTTATTAAGTCGATTTTTAGATGGGTCAATAATTTTTATTTCATTTTTTTTTTCATAGATTTGAAAATGAAATGAACCACAGCCTGTATTATAATAATGTTATAAAGTTGGTGCAGGTACGTAGCGCCGAGGTTCAAAAGTGTAGGAAGAATCAATAGTCTAAAAGAAAAAATTACGCCGGCTGTATTTTTATGTCGTTTTTTTTGTACAAAATATGAAGGTTTATATACAAAAAATTGCAGGACCGTATTAGAGGAATGTTTGCATATAAAACATTTCTTTAAATAAGGTGCCTACAACTATGAATGAATTTGTGCATAAGATAAGTGAAGGCCTTACGGTCTGCAGCTCGTTGGAAGCTCGCCCAGGTAAATTGGGTTGGGCCGAAGTTTAGAACAAATAACGGCCTAAATTTGAAAAAATGAATGCCGGGCCGGGATTTTTATATTTAGTATTGCCCTATTTTTTTTATTTTCAATATTATTATCAAGGGCCAAAGATAAATACAATCCACAATCTGTATTTTGTTGAAAATTTTAGGACAAAATTTAATTTTAATAGTAGTACATCCCTACAGCCCTACTCAAATATTAACATTTTAACTCTGTTTTAAAAATGTTTAATTATAATTTTATTTCACAATAAAATTTTTGAACATTTTTAACTCAGAAGAATTGTTTATATGTATATAGTTACGTTTTAAGGTTGCCATTAGGCCGTACGATATTTTAGTTTTTCGCCCTTTTTATGAAATAAAAATTACATTAACTAAATTAAAACGTTAAAATACCCATGTTTAAGAAAAGGCGATTTCCGTTTGCCGGTGTTGATTTATATAAAATCTAATGTTAAATTAATCTATGTACCAGACGTGATTTAAGTGCTGGTTTATTCTTCTTCTGAGGAGCTAGCAGCGTCGTTAGGATATCAAAACAATATCTCGGAAGGGTTCCCTTTAAAGTTGTATTGTGTTACAGCCCTAGAATATTTTATTTTCCAATATAGTGTTTTCGAACAATATTCTATTAACAAAAAAAAATACGTTTCAATAAAATTTTAATATTTAATGATTATACGCCTAAAATTTATAAAAAATAACCCTATAATTGCCCTCAGCATTCACGTCAAAGATTGCAACATTAGTGCGATAACAAAACATGTGGTCATGAATTAATTCAATTTTTATATAAAAGCATATTAAATAATTATTATAGAAATAACAATGTAACTAAGACTATTTTACAACACAAAAGTATTAAGAAAAATATTTGTTTTGGACTTTAAAACATTTTTAGGGCGCAAACAGGACCCGAACCGAGCCAGGATAGCATTGCTATTTCACATTTTAATTTTAATA
This sequence comes from Acutogordius australiensis, assembly GCA_030555515.1. Classification (NCBI taxonomy): domain Eukaryota; kingdom Metazoa; phylum Nematomorpha; class Gordioida; order Gordea; family Gordiidae; genus Acutogordius; species Acutogordius australiensis. The sequence goes on along the minus strand of CM060243.1, from coordinate 44,742,809 downwards.
GATGTATTATATTACATTTTTAAGCTTGCAATTTTGGTACAGTGAAGAAGAAGAAGAAGAAGAAACGAAAAGCAGTTACACTAAAGCAGTGTTTAATTATTTGTAAGAGTTGGAGTTCAAAATATTTGGCAAAATTAGCCATATTTTGAACTCAACTCTTTACCATTTTTTACCCCCCTTATTTGAAAAAGTTCAAATGAAAAAAAAAAAATTTCCTTTCTCTTGCAACTCACCTCAAAAAAATTTCTAATTTTAAAAATGAATAATTCTTAAAAAATGCATTTCGTTTCTTTTTTCCTCAAATGAGCTCGAATGGCTTCTTCTAACAAGCTGAATAACCAAGTGAACTCAATTGAAAAGTAAAAATCTGGAATTTCTGCGTTGTTAAGCTTTTGAGTGTGAATTAATTAAAAACGGCATTTAGAACCCAAGAATACCAAATTAAGGAAATATAATATTATTAAAAAGTTAATAAATTTGAGCTTGGTTCTTTAAAAACTTATAAAAATTTTAATTATTATAATAAAATGTAAAAATAACTAACATGAGTTTGACCATATAAAGTTTTCCAAAAATTGCCCGGAGTACCTCACTTCGACTCATTTGAAAAAATTCCATATTGAAAAAAAAAAGAAAAGAGGTTCATCAGTACTATCAAAACTTTGTTTTACCAAAAAATAAAAAAATTGAATTCTTTTTTATTAAAATGAGGAATATTCATTTTTGTGTAAATGAAAATTTATTTGAATATTTTTCACCCCCGTGAAAAAGTGAATTCCCTCATATTTAATTTTTCTTTCCTCACCATTCACTAGAATTGAGGAATTCACTGCGGCTGAATTCTTATTTATTAAACACTGCACTAAATTACAGAAATAATAGATAAATAATAAGAATGTAGTGTTTTGAACTCATTCATATAGAGCTAGGCCATTTTTTTATGTGAAGTTTAAATAATTATTTTTTAAACGTGCAACTGTCCATCGATTGGAAAATACTTTTTAAAGACAAATAGGAGAAAGTTGACTATTGTAAATTTATTTTGCCTAAAATTTACCTGTTTGCCTTAATATGAATATGTTTGAAACCTCAGTTTGAGGTTTTACTTAGGTAAAATGTACGTTTTTCTAACCCGCGTATAAAACTATGCCCAAAATGAAAAAAAAAATTTATCTTAATAATAGGAATTTTTTTATGAGTAAGGACCATGGATGTTAGTTAGGCTGATATCTATACGTTTTCCACACTTTTTGAAAAAAAAAACATTAAAAACCCACTTTTTTTGTATTCTCGTGCACTGAATCAATTATGATAGGCACTAATTAATAGAAATATATAAATACGGGTCATTTTCACAGTCGGTTGTTATATAAAACCCTCCAACTATGCAAATAAAAAATTTTGTAAAAACAATTTGTGTTTGGTTATTCTAAATGTAGGGGCTGTATTGGCCAGTGTCGCCTTATTTTAATAAGTCAGCTTAATATATTTAAATGCAAAAACGAAAGGCCAGTTTTTTCAATAAATACCCTAAAATCGCCTATAATTAAATAATTAAATTAAGGGCCGAACCTAAAATGTACAGTATATCGAGCTGATTGGGCCGTAACATAACGGCCCGGTGGGAATTATAAGTTCAACCAACATAGGTGTGTATCCTAAAGTTAGAGATAAAGAGAATTTCTAAGTGTAGAAAAAACAAGATTAAAAAAAATCGAAATATTTTAAAAGACCATATGATCAATGATTTGTATTTTAAAAATTATAATTATTTTTATGAGTTTTTTTTTAAATATTTACGATGGAGATTTACAAATATTATTATTATCTCTCGCGAAATTCTTCGCTCATATGGTATATAATTTTTAGGCTTTTATTTACATAATCTGTGTCTGCAAGGCTCTTGATTATATTTAATATACCTATTGCTTAGATACGTATTAAACTACCTTCTCTCAAGAGCGAATAATTCAAATTTATAAATTGGATGTTGAAAATATAGTTGCGCAATTAGCGTGTTGGTTATAATATTAAAGTCCAATTAAATTCTTAAAAGTGGGCAAGCTTTAACGGGGTCGTCTCTTTCAATAGTTGCATAGAGCAAGAAGTGAAGGGCATTGTTTTAGCAGGTGAATCACCTCCAGGCCTTCGTCTTTTGTCAGAAGGGTTGTAAAGCCTGTATGCTGTAATATTTTATGAAAAATGAGTCTTCATTTCAATCTATTATGGTATTGGACGGGAGAGACGCACTTTGATTTATTGATCCACAAGGGGTTATGAACGTCGTCGCATATCACTTTCTTTCCTCAACCCTCCCTCTTCCCAAGAGATACCCTTTTTGGCCTAAAGATCATAAATTATTCAAATTTCTGTTTATAATATTCATAAGCGAATAATGTTTTATTTACTAACCCGCCGTTATATGCCTTAAAATAAGTCTCTAGGGTGGGCAGAGGCGTACCCTATTGCAAGAAAGGGGGGTGGGGGTAAAGTAGATCTACGAAGGAATCAATGGGGTGTGGTGCGTTGTTATATAGGACTAATTTTAATTGCATTTTAACACGTTTCACAAGAATGATTATTTAGCCAAAGGGGGCAGCACCAGGTTTGCCCTCTCCCTCAGTACGCCAATGGGGATGGGGTAAAAGGAGACACCAATTGAACACTTATAACAAATAAAAAGCATTCGATCAAAAAATATTTTTTTTATAAGTTAATTATTTTAAATGTTTTTACCGTTAAAAATTAATTTTTAAAATTTTAATTGTACATTAAATTGCTAATTATTTAATTCACAAACTATGTAACGACAATATTTGACTAATCCGTACTAAACTAACCTTATTAATTTGTTTTTTTGAAATAATTATTTAAATTTTTATATTACACCGATTGCCATTAGTTTAAAAATAAATACTAAAAGATATCAAAATCATTAAATTTGAATTTTAATTTTCAACTAGATATCTAAAACTAGGGTGTGTACCTCACGATTATGTAACCTCGGGTTAAGTTCGCATTCGTCAAAGGGAAAATGTCAGCTCCTCTTAATTAAAATAAAGAAAGGCAAATACTCTAAAATAACTGTTTTTTCTAAGTAAAAGTACAAGACAAACACAATAAACCAAAATTATATGTTATCCACGCGATTGTTTATCGGCCTGTTTATGTATTTTGCGTGGTTTGTAAAATTTCTTTTATCCTTCAACAAACTTGCAATGTCTTAAAAGAGAGAAATATAAAGCTAAAAAAAATTTAAAATAGAGTTTAAACTGGGCCAATATTTCAGCCCGGCCGGAATTAGAAAGCTAAAATATATTTTTTACAAAATACTATTAAAATACCGAATGCAGAAGTAATACCCTATATTGTCTAATAAAACTGGGCAACAAAATTTGGTCGACCTTACGCATCACTTATGGCAACTATCGTTTTTGGTCAAGTTTGAATATGAAGTCAGGATTTAGCCAATGCCTTTAGATTTTTAGATATTTGATGTCAAAAATGAGATTTTCCTTTTTTGGGGGTTGGGATTCAATATTTCTAAACTTATTGGTAGAAACAAAAGTTTAAAAATATATTTAGATTAAGGAAACATTCATAATTAACGTGAGGCAATTGAATTTTTTTATAATATTTATTTTTTTTATTTTTATGTATATGTAAAGTTCGTGGTTTTTGTCATAAAATCTATTCTTTGATTCTAAATAACATGCAAATCGCTTATAATTTTAAATTAAAACCTTTTTAAGATATGGTTTCCCTAAGGAATCTAAATATGCCAATAGATTTTTTGGAAAATTAATAGTTTATAAATTTTGTGGATTTTTTTTTTGAACTTTAAACGCCGCTCAAAAAAATAGAGGCATTGGGGAAAAAATTAAACACGCGATTATTATCGCAATAAAATTTTCTACAAAACCCTGCAAAAATCTTATATGTTGTTTTTCTTGTTGTCCAGTGTAATAGAATTCATTTTTAACTTTTGTTAATATAAAGTAAATAAGAAAAGTTGGGCAATATGCGATTTAAAACTTCGGCCCGTAATTCCTCCAAATCAATCTTGACTCGTACTCAATTTTGACCGGCCGAGTTTGTTTTTTGGGCGGACTAGCTCGGGGTCGGGTAGTCTTTCTAGTTCCGACAATGATCTCTAATTGAAAAAGCAAAAGCGTATTTTCTTGCAATTTTATAATGCTTTATTCAGTAGTTTTAGTTTTTCGTGAAAAATCTTTCTATGTTTTGAGAAAATAGAAAATAAATTGTTTGTTTTGCCATGGGTCTGAAATGTCATGTGAAAAATTCTTTAAATTGTAAATAAATATGCCGAAAATGTGTAGGCGAAGGGAGAGGTAGGGTAAAGCAATAAATATATTTTATCGAATACTACGTTAAAACAAAATAGTAACAAAGGTATAATATAAAAAAATTTTTTATTAATAACAATAATTTTGAAAATAAAATTTCTATAAAAGATTAAAAGGGATATATTGTTCATATTAGGGTTAATTACGTCCGCCTTTATCATCCCGGAAGCAATGTTAATAACCACTCCGAATAAAAATATATCGAAGCCGGATAAATTAGGAAAGGATGCTCTTATCCGGAGTTATTTGGAGTTTGCGTCGAACATAACTCAACTAGTGAATATGCGAAATGTTCACCTGAAATTCCATCGAGGATTGTGCAAGGGTCTGGAAATCCCGAAAATCCATAAATTTTCTTACGTGATATCACCGGCTCTCATAGCGTCTGCCTTTAAAAAAACTATTCCGTGCGGCTGCCTTAAAGCCGGAAATCTATCATCTACTTTGAAGACATCGAAATGAAAGTCGGATTTTTTTTGGGCTGACCCCGCTTTTAATAATACAAACCGATTCATCAAGGCATTCATGTGGCTAGGGGACGAAGGAAATGCATGGAGAAGCAATAATACACATTGTTTTAACATAATAGATATTTATCCGAGCGAGTTTGATATAATTTTGCGTCTGACCCGTTGCCGGACAGCTCTTCAGATAATATATTAATCTTGTATATTTGTTATTAGACGGGCGAATTGATAAATAAAAATTTGAAACTATCGATATGACCGATGACATCACAAAGAAGAAAGATATTAAAACTCGGCCCTATATATATTTCTTTTGAAAACTCGGGCTTGATGGGTTGTTTTACTTATCTTCCCCAAACCCCACAAAGTCTCGATGCGCGTGATAATTTCTTTAAATGCAGGTTAGTGATTTAAGTTTTTGCCCGGGACCTAGCTCGATTCCTCCCCAAAATGAATATAATTAATTTGGTGCCTTATATATAAGTGAACCAAAGAAAATGTCAATATTCTATTAAAAATCACGATCGAAATAAACAAAAACCTATAGATTTTTAAAAGAGAGATGGCTAGTCCGAAAAAATGAGGCGCTGTCAATTAAAATTAGCTTAATAAATTAGTTTTTTTTTCAAAGCGAATTTTATGCTATAACAACAAATTTCTGAGAGTTAAGTTAACTTTAAAGACCAAACCTGCCAGCATGGGGTTTTTAAATCCGTTTAGCGTTTTTTCCTAATCAAACCTTGTAAGCCTGCTATGAACTTTGAAAATTATTGAAAATATATTAAAATAAACAAAAAAGAATTAAACACAAAATAACAATAATTTTATATATAAAACAGTAGTCCGTCAAATAATATGCTTATCCAAAACTTATACAATATAGTTTCTACTTAGGTTGAGGCGCCCATTCTGCATACAGTTTGGTTAAAATTTTATTTCTTATTATTTGAGAAATATAAATATAAGTTATAAGTGCATGTATGAATCACTTTGTCTGTCCTCTTTAAAAATTAGCAACCATCTTAGGCTTTAATACATGAAGATGATTATCAACATCTAAGATTACAAAAATGCTAGGTGTTGTATGAATAATATAATGATGAATTAGGGCCACGTTTAAGGTGAGTTAAAATTTTTCAAAAAAATTTAAAAAAACTTTGAATAAATTTATTTATAAAGTATTATTTGTGCTTATAATTAATTAATTTATAAAATTTCATTTTTTTAGAAAAAAAATCGTTTTTAATACTGAACAAACATTAAACCTTGGCCTAAAACGAATGTTATCTCAGACCTACGATAAACCCGATATTTTTATTTTTAAATTTAGGGAATGTCGAGAATACTTGGATCCACAGTTTGCCTTCCGGCTGACCCTTTGTAACAAGACGTCCAAAAACCATGCATCAACCCTCGATCCCGTTTTGGTTATGGTCAGACCAGCACCGATTAAATCAACTAAACCTGATTCTAAGATTTTAACAAAATTAATTGGGTATTTACGTGATAACCCTTTGACGTTAATAAGATGTATTCGTATAGCGTCAAAACGTATGCCCATAACAAATTTGAAAAATCCGAAGTTTAATATGACCGTCATTTCGCGTACCACTTTCCCTCGAAAGGACCGTTGCTCGTTCCAAAAGTAAAATAAATGATTAACTTGGTGACTTTTAATAGCAGTTTTTTATAAAATTAATTTTTGTTAAAAAAAATGGCTTCCAAGTCTACAAAAGACTCCAGGTGCGATTTTAGGGGGCCAGTGTGCCTATAATAAACCTAGGCGTCATAGGTATCACTCGAAAGCGAATTATAGTGCCCTTTTGCCATAATTTATTGGCTTTATATTAGGAGGATCAAGATTCGTGATCAAAAAGCCTTACCCCGGCCCACTCAAAGAACCCCAACAGGGACCGGTCATGTCTGAGAAGAAAAAACAGGATGTCGGTTCTTTACGGCTCATTTTGTCATATTTTTTTAAAAACTTTTTAACTATAAATTGATAAATTTTTATCGCACGAGAAAGAGTGTATAACTTCTACACCCTTGTAATTTAAATTTTTTCAGAGGAAAAATTTATAGCCCAAAATAAAAATTCCGAACCGGGCTTAAGGTGGGCAGGAATTCACGGACCAGGTTGAAATTTATTTTGTATATAGAAATATAAATGATTTGGAACTTAGTAAATTATATTATTGAGTAAGTTCAGACTTCTTTCATTTTTGCAAAAAATTCAAAATTCCAAAAATCCGATCTTTTTCAAAAACTTTTATTCCAGGAAAAATTATTTTTAGTGTTTGGAATGAGATTGACGACTTTGAGATATGCGTTTTACATTGAAGAAAAGAATATTTTAAAATTTTTTGAAAACTGAATGAAGCCTGAACGCGCCTATGCTAAAAATATTTTTAACCTCGCGACTGGCACTGTTGGATCCATATGGACTCCAGCACATTTTAAATTTTAAATACTTTCTATATCATATATTATGGGCCAAATTTTTGTGACCGTTAAAAATAAGTATACAATAAGCAAAATAATTTTTGGTCTAAGTCTGATAACAAAATTCGTTTAGAAGTTAAAAATTCTACTGAAGACCATAAGGACCGCTCACTCTCAATTTTAACGATAAAAACCATGATATTGCCTCAATGTAAATTTAATCTGGAAAAATAGCAACTTATTTTCTGTTAACGACTGAGGGTTAAGATTTTATATAATATAATATTGCGTATTGTGTATATCTTTTTTAAACGCTTTTAAACGTTTTAAATTACCATAAAACAATCAATTCAGTTCAACAACTATTACACAGGTCAACACTTTCTAAGTTATAAAGGTTTTGGTGGGTATGGATCCCACTGTAACATTCGCGTTACATATTTCCCACCCTAGAAATCGGTGGTTAAACTAACATGTTTTAAATTTTTGAATATCGAACCATTTATAATTCATATTTGATTAATTCTTCCAAAAAGTTTTATCTAATTTAGAATAAAGCCATATGTGTTAATGTTTGACAAATTAATATTTGAACATATTGCAAAAATGCTTTTTTAATAAGGCGCGTTTAGGATTAATTCATCTTTTTGTTTTTATAAAATTTTATATTTTTTCTAAAAAAAAAATTAGAAAGTTAATAAGATGATTAGTCGATAACAGAGCTGAGAAAAAACCCATTTTTCGACTAAACTCAAATTTTTGTTTTTTAAAAATTTTATGACAGATTAAAAAAATTAATTATTAATAAATACAAAATATAAGCAGAAAATCTTAAATTTTATAAATATTTTCTTGATTAAAGCTAAAAGCCTTTATTTTTTCTAAATTTTGAAAAATAAAAAAATGAGTTTGACCCAAAAATGGGCATTTTCCCAGCTCTGGTCGATAAGAGGTCCATGTTATTTAGAAAAAAATTCTAAAATTTATATACCGAGCAACTGCACTATGGATAACAATATTTAATGTAAAAAACGCAAGTTATAAAATTTCCGACATTTACGATTTTTTAAGTCAACTTTGAACGCGGACTTGCAAAAAAAATATTTTAAAAATCAAAAAAAAAAAATTTGAATGCGCACCAAAAAAATTCTTCAAGATTGAATAGTAAACACATTTCATCAAATGCCGTCCCATCAAATTTATTAAGAATGTCTTTAAAAGTAATAATCATGTGCAATTTATTTTTACTTTTGTTACACAGGTCAAAAAATTTTCGAGAGTTATGAATTATAACTACAGGGTTCAAACCTGCCATCTTAGAAATTTTCAAATCCGTTTACGGTTTTTTCTAATCAAATTTAGTTGGTCAGCTATTTACATTGCAAATTTAGAAAAAAAATAAAAATAAAAAGATTCAAAAACAATTGAATTAAATTTTTTATGCATATCCACAATACTGTTAAATTCAAACTTCAAATAATATTTTTAAAACTGATAATATATAGTGTCGTATTTAAGTTTGGATGTGGAATATTCTGTATTATCTAAATGCTGATGCAAGAGCTTAATAAAATATAAAATTTTATTTATCATTATTTGAGATGATAAATATAGTTACAAAAGACTTTTATATGAAAAAAAATTCTTAATCTTTTTAGGACATTCTTAATCTGTCAATTATGTCAAAAATGGAAATTTGGAAGGAGCTGAAGGCGGAAAAAACTAAGAAAAAATATGAGATAAGGCCAACGTGGGATAGCATGCTTTTACATTTTCATAAACTTATTTTGTGACATTGATATTTGTTGATCTGTGTTATTTGGCAAATAAAGGAAAGTGTGCTTAGACGCAGCCAATGTTTTATACTCGATTTAGAAAGCGAAATTTTACACTGTGAAAAGAAACGTCTGAATATTGAAGAGAACGGGCATTACCGTGTAACTACTTCCCTATGGTCTCAAGAAATACAGAAAAAAACCATTTACAGCATAGATAAAAATGAATCCTTCGTGTTTTACCTGTTCAGAGGGGACCATTTAATTTTGCAAGGACAGCAAGTCTCCTCTGGAAACGAGTGAGAATGTGTGCAAAAAAATCTTTGAGAAGTCAATTTACAAACATAAGATAACGGTATAAATATATTTAAATACCTAATATTCTTTTTTATCAGAATATATATGGGTGCGTTCAAACTTCCAATTTAAAAATTTTTATTTAGAAATTTTTAAAATTAAAAAAAAACATTGATCCTGTGCTGAAATATTTTTTGAGGGTTAGAATAATTCTAAGAATTTTGGTAATAATAATTATTATCAGCTATGTTTATATATATTTAGATGTAAATTTATCAAGATTTTTAAATATATTTCAACTGGGGTAAAAAAAAAGAATATTAATTGTGGTCTTTTGAATTGACTAAAATAAAAATTTAAAAATTTTTGTAGAGTTTGAAAAAAAACGGGTTAAAAATTAAAATTTGCAAAAATAAAAACTCTTTTAAAATTTTTAAATTTTGTTGTAAAGAAGTCTGAACGGCCAGGTGATGGGATTATAAGGTTTATTGGTCTGGGAAATAAAAAATATATCGAATATGGAATGTAGGTCAAAATTGAATAGATTCCCATTAGAGATATGATTATTTAATAAAATTGGGAAAAATAATTTTAATGAATTATGGTAATGAGAATCGGAATGTTAATTAAAAAATTGTCATTTGATATTCTAAGAGTAGGAAATAGAAAAATTTTATAAAGTAATACCTAGATCCAATCTGCTATATTAGAGATTTAAATTTGTTTGCCATTTTTTTAAATCAATCTTAGTAAGTCAGCTAGCTATAAACATTATAAATTTTTGAAAAAATGTCAAGAAAACCAAAAAAGATTTAAGAAAAAAATATTTGTGTAAACAGTAAGTAAATAAATTTTATATGATATTTCATTTAAAAATAATATATCGGTGTAAAGTAGGAATATTTTATATTAAATGGAAGAGTAGAATTTTATATGAGATGATAAATACAAGTTACAAGGTTTGTACGAAAAAAAAGAATATTGAATTTTATTTTAGAAGGTTCTCGAAGTCGCAAAATCTATCAATTTTGTCAAAAATAGCCATTTTTTTGATATGACCGGATCCAAGGAGCCGAAGGCACAAGAAACTACAAAACACAAAAAATATTTTGGAGATAAGGTCATCATGTGGATGGATTCTTTTGTTTTGTTAAACTTATTTTTTCTGACAATGATATTTGTTGACTTGTGTACAGGGCTGGGAAAACAATGAGCCAAAAAACTTTAGCTCATTTTTTCCCCTAATACATAAAAAAAGAAAGGGGGGCAAAAATAAAGGGCCAAAATAAGAATTTAAAAAAAAAGCCCATACTAAGAAAAGGGGCAAAAAAAACACACAAAAATTGGCTTTTAAAAAGAGCCCCAAAAAACCCATTTTATGTTTTCTTTATAATAATTTCAAAAAATTTTGATGGGTGGGTTATTTTTTCTTAAAGCTTCTAGGAGTTTTTTTTTAAGAAAAGGGGCTTTTTTTAAACATGCCCCTTTTCTTTAAGCAAGAAAAGGGGCTTTTCTTTTGCCATGCCCACGAGTTTTTGGGCATTTGGAAAAAAAACTCAAAAACTTGTTAAAAAAAAGCCCATTTAGTTTTTTTTCCCAGCCCTGCTTATGTAACAAACACATTTTTCTGGGCACACCGAATTGTATACAAGCACAACATACCGAATAGTAAAAATGCTTATAAATATGGGGCTAATTACACTGGTCGACAAATAACAACTTTATGTCGGCGACCAATTATAAACATATATATTTTGATAGTGTTTTTTGAGTACATTCCGAATATCCTTTCCGTTTTTTTTGAATAGGTCTAATTTTTTACCTAGATGGGTTTAAAAGTACCAAAAACCTCAATATGTCCTATATTTATAGGCACTTTTCGTGCCTTTAAAATAAAAATGCTATAATGTTAGAGCAAAGTAGAAAATAACCACGCATGATTTTATTGTAGAACCCAAAACACTACACTACACTACATCAAGCAAGATATGTAAGTGTGAAGGATTGGCATATAATGCCAGTAGTAGTAGCAGCGCGTACTAAGCCACATTAGTACCCCTTTTTTAACATATATTATTTTGAAGCACAGAACTACATCAAGATATGTAAGTAAGTGAAGGGCCGGCAGATAATGCCAGTATTAGTAGCAGCACGCACTACAATCTTTAAGAGTTTAATAGCCCCTTTTTTAATATATAAAATTTTGAAGCACAGACTTTCAGACGCGTATTTTTTGGAAATTTTGAGTTTTTTAAAATCAAATATTTAAAAAAGTAAATGAGATAAGTAAATTCTAAAAAATTCATATAACAATATAAGAGTTTTTCAATAGTAAAATATATTTTTCTATTATGTATTTTTATTTTAAAGGAACGAAAAGTGCCTATAAATATAGGACATATTGAGGTTTTTGGTACTTTTAAACCCATCTAGGTAAAAAATTAGACCTATTCAAAAAAAACGGAAAAGATATTTGGAATGTGCTCAAAAAACTCTTTCAAAATATATATGTTTAAAATTGGTCGCCATTTTTTGTCGACCTGTGTTATTAAAGTAGATTTCTTATGTTAGTGAGAATTGAATTATTTTACTTTGTTTGTATAGTTTTTCATATGCAATTTTAAAAATTTTTATCTCACGACCAAACGAAAGAGAAAAATACAAAGTTATTCATTAATCACCTAATATAAAATTATAAAAAATTTAGTTATATTTGTGGCAAAATTTAATTTAAAGGTACAAAACATAAATAATATCTAAAATTTTATTATGTTCTTTCAATTTTCCTCATATTTTTTTTGATAGGCTTTTTAAAAGTTCTTTCCTTTTTACATAAAAGTTGTAAATTTTTGATATTTTTTTTACAAAATTTATAATAAACTTTTATTTTAAAAAAGCTGATTTTCAAATAAATCAAAATTAACGATTTCGTAAAAATGTGTTTCATATTGCGAGAAAAAAATAAAATCTTTTCAAAACCCTAATGAACTCTAAACGCATAATGATTTAGCCCCAAAAAGGCTTTTCACCTTTCAAAGCTAATTTTTAAAAAAATCATAAGTACAATTGCACCCACACTGGTTTATATATGCCAAAGTCATATTTTTCAAAAAAGCGGCAGTCTAAATTGATTATTAAATTATGCACTCATTATCAAAATTAACGAAAGATACACCCCAAGCTTAAATGGTTATTTAAGCACTGAATTATAAAACATAATTCCTATACATGATATATTAATTTCCAAAAACCGCGTTTGATAAGTGAATGTCTGGTAATACAATCCTAAAGTATTTTTTTTGCTTCAGCATTGAGATATTTGGTATAATTCGGAATTTATTCAAATCAGGCACGATTCTTGACCCTTTTGGGGAGGGGGGGGGGGAAATACATAGTAATTTTATGCCCAAAAAAAACACGTATAAATTTTATTTTTTTTTCCACATATTATAATTTGCTCCGCCAAAAATATCTAAAAAATATTATATTACTTTTTTTTAAAGTATTTTCATTCAAACACTTCTCATCCGCTATTAAGATCAAATTAACACAAAAATTATTTCTGTTGTTATTAGATATATAGAAAAATTTGATGTTACAAAAAACTTTATTTTGTGAAAGCAATTCATCAGGGTTGGAAAAAAACCGGGTTTTTTTCAAAAAAACCAAAAACCTGGTTTTTTTGGTTTTTATATGGTTTATTTGGTTTTTTTGGTTTTTTTGGTTTTTTTCATTTAACCTTAACAAAAGTAACAGATTGATATGTAAACAAGGTATATTTTATTAATGCTAAAATTACATATTGTATTATATAATATAATATTGTATAAATGTTATTTCAATGGTTGCATGTAGAAATAAAGACAATTAATAATGATAAATTTAAAAGTAATTTAATTAAAAACTTTAAATAAAAAAACAAGCTTAGATGCCTTTTCAATTCCAAGCCTATTTCTTAACTTGGAATAAACGAGGCCAAAAGAAGAAAATACCCTTTCTACACTTGCAGATGAAGCCTGAGCCAACAATAATTGCTCCACGATGGGAAAAACCCCAAAAAAATTTGTTTCTATTGTTTTTTCTTGGCTCTTCCACCATTCGTAAGCTGTTAGATTACTAACTATGCTTTCTTTAAAAAGTACTTCTTTGAATGGAATTGCTATAGCCTGAAACTTTAAAAGTAACGGGATAAATAGAGTATTGGCATATTTGTCTGAGGCGAACACATAAGCTTCATTTTTTTCCACATCAGTTAGTTGATATTTAGGGTCCATGTTAATGTGACTCGGTGTAATAAGAAAGGCCAAATAATGGGCCGGCGTCAGCGCCATATCATAACGCTTGATGAATTTGTTTCTTATTTTGTAATCTTCAGTTGCATAAAAATTTTTCTTTTAGCTTTTTCCATAATAAAACAACATGTCCTATCGGGCAAATATTTTTTTGCGCTTCGTCGAGTGTTATAGATACTGGCTTTAAGATTTTGATGAGGTCTTCAACATTTCTTTTTAATCCAACATTGGTAACTTTAGCGTAAACGCTTTTTTCAATTTTATCCCTGTTGTCCTCACATATTTTTATCAATACGGGCCATGCATTTATAAAACCTTCAAAAGAATCTAGAATGCTATTCCAGCGGGTTTCTGCTGGCATAACTAATTTTGTGGCCCTTGTCTTGCGAAACAACGCGTTAGCATAGTGTTTGTTTCAAAAATATTTTATGATGCTCACAACATGTTCTCGGAGATTTGGAAACTCAAAATCATTAGCTAAGAGATTTAATATGTGGGCTGAGCAACCGTACGCTATAACATTTAGTTCTCTGTGATTTTCCAGCATTTGTCTCATTTTTGTGACGTTAGCCGCGTTGTCGGTAACCACTGACCTAACATAAATTTTCCTTGCTTCATATTTTTTAATTGTACTATAGGCAATTTCCATCAGAGATTCAGCCGTATGAGCATTATCTGAGGTGTCCACTGTATCCATCAAATAGGTCTCACCTGTTGAGGTAGTTAAAGTTAGACCAAGAATTGGTTCATTGTGAACATTTGACCACCCGTCAATAGCGAGGCAAACCAATTTGTTATCTAGATTTGCATAACATTTTTTCATCTCTTCATCGTAAACCGTGTCTAATAATGGCCCTGATATATTCTTTCTGTTTGGTGGTATATATCCAGGTCGAAGATCATTGATTAGCTGAAGAAATTGTGGATGTTCAACATTGCGAAACGCGCTATTAGTAGCATAGATGTATCGGGATACTTGCATATCCAAACATAATTTCTGTTGATTCGTTGTTTTCAGAACGAATTGGCCAAAGCCACAACGCCTGCATTTGGCTCTGTACCCTTTTCGGTTATTATCTCTAATTTGCTCGAAATATAACCATATTAAATCCTTTTTTCGGCCAGTCATATGCTAGTTCGGAAATTATAATATGCCTGTGTGCACATTTAGAGTGTTGGGCTAGTATCCCTTAAATTTATATCACTCATTTAAAATACAATATTTTATATAAGAATAATTATATAAATTTTAAAAAATGGTTATGCTAAATAAGGATATAAAAAAATAATCTAAGAATGAAAAAACGTTTTTTTAAAAAAAACTAAACGTGTTTTTTTGTTTTTTCTGTTTTTCGAAAAAGTCTTATTGAGAGTTTAATTTGCGACTTACCAAGAATATAGGGGTTTTATTAATAAATATATTAATTAAATTCTGAATTTTGTTTACATAGGTGCTAACTTATTGAAGCATTAAAATTTTCAAATGTCAATTTAAATGGGGTTGCACTTTGCCTCAGAAAAAACTAAATAATTAAAATGTATTTTATGCATATATGATTGATAAAATCCTCAATTTTTAAACTTGTTTTTATCGATATAAAACGTGTTTTTTATTTTTTGGTTTTTTATCTTAATAAAAACTAAAAAAACCAAATAAAAACCAAATAAAAACTAAAAAAATCAAATAAAAACCAAAAAAACCAGTTAAAACTAAAAAAACCACTGGTTTAAACCACTTTGGTTTAAACCAAGCCAACCCTGCAATTCATAAATCTGATGCCTAAGAAATTTTCTCACTTGTAGAACCAAAGAACCCGATCGCGCAATGCTACGATGGGGCGAAAGTAATGCCCGGGGAAAAAGGGGGTGTTCAATTATTTCTTACTAAAATAGCTGGATACCATGTCCCGTATATTCACTGATATAACCACCGATTGCATCTTGTTGTAAAAGATTGTCTTGAAATTATAAGTGAAGGGAAAAATTTTTTGATATTTTTTCTTCCCTTTATAAATCAACATGATGCAATCAAGGAATTGAATTCGGGACCATACCCCGGCTGTTGCCCCATCGGTGGTGTGGTCACTACGACGCCATTGTTATTTTTTTAAAAATTACATAAAAATATTAAATACTCTTTTGAAAATTAAAAATAAAAAAATATTTATATCTTCAGGTAACAGGGCCGAAGCGTCGGGGTTTTTTGATCATCAATTAATTTTTTTGTATTTATCATTTAAAAATTATTTTATTTATTTAAAATAATAATGATCAATTTTAATGCAAAATGATTTATGTTTCTAAAAATTTTGATTTAATATACCATTGTTTGTTAGAAATTAAACAATTAAGAAATACAAATACATTTGAAGATTTATTCAAAAATTGTTTTGATATATATAATACTTTTTTAAATGACAATAATTTCTCTATGAATAAAAGAAAAACTAAACCTAAAGATTGATTTTTATTTATTTTCTACTCATAAGTTTGAGAATAATTTAAATATTAATGATGAATTAAAAAGTATTTATTTTAAAATTATTGATATATTTATTATGGATTTTTTACCGTATATTTATTTAGAACCTTTAATCCCTTTATATTAAATATCCTTTTATTTTAGATGTAAATACATTAGAGCCTTCTTTAAAAATAAGTAATATTGATAAAAAATATTATCTAAAGAAATTGACGTAGCCAAAAAATTTAATAAGGAAACTTAATTATTACAAAGAATGTGTTACTAATGATTTTGTTAGATTTTTATATGATTACAAAGATGCGTTTCCTAATTTATTTAACATTTTTTCAAGTGTGTTATTTGGTTCTTCAACGTCGAGTTGTGAGGCCACATTTTCTTCTTTAAGAAGGAGAATAACTTCTAGTAGGCTGGCAAGTAGTGACCTGCGTAAAGGTGCTTCGGTTCTTCTAGGACACGAAATCATTAACTGGGGCTTTGAATGATGAATTATATAATTTAATCAAAACAATCTCTAGGATAAAATTGTTAGATTTATACAATAACTGCTCATAATCAGCTAGTTATTGCTTACTATTTTAAGACATGGTTGCAATATTTTTTTATGCGCATTTAACGTTTTCCGTTTTATTTGATTTTTTGCCCTAATATTAATCACTAGTTATATATAACCAGTGTTTTTTCATATAAATTCTTCCAAATCAGCATACCTATACAATTTGTTTTCATGATAATCGATCTTATTTTACTATTCATTTTCTAAAATCCAAAGTTTTATATAATTCATTTTTATCATTCATGTATGTCGTGACTGAGTATAACGCCGTTTTAAAATATACAAATTTATTAATATTATTAAAATTATTCAACAAAATCAAAATTCAAGAGAAAGAAAAATATATTGTGTTGCAATTTTCGTTTAATTCTTTTTCGCTTTTCTTTCTCCCCCTTGTGTATAGCTAAATAATAAAAATAAATAATAAACTAAAATAAATAAAAAACAGTGCTCGTGCCAGTTGGCACGACACCTCCCCATCCAAAAAGGTCCAAATTGCAGAATTACCGAATTATTCAAGCATATCCCCAACTGAACAAAGTCACAAAATAAAATATTATCATACCATCATCCTCCCTTCCTATCATCATATCAAACTCTTCAGGAGTGATCTTTAACAACTCACTCACGTCTCCCTCATAACCAATCATCATGTTCACCTCCGCCGGCTCCGCCGAATGAATGCTTGTCGAAACGGCTGTCTTCAAACCTTGCTTCACGTCTCCGGACTCATCCTCCTCCTTCTTCAGTAATCGCTTTAATTTCTCTTTAAACCACTCGTCCTTATCTTTCTCACACCAGGCCATTCGAATTCTGTCCACTGGCAATCGATGTCGATTGTATTCTTAAATAATTTCGGGTTTCTTCGCAAAATCTGGATGTCTG
Organism: Acutogordius australiensis; assembly: GCA_030555515.1. Taxonomy (NCBI): domain Eukaryota; kingdom Metazoa; phylum Nematomorpha; class Gordioida; order Gordea; family Gordiidae; genus Acutogordius; species Acutogordius australiensis. The sequence goes on along the minus strand of CM060243.1, from coordinate 44,725,246 downwards.
GGGCTTTCCGCACAAGAATAACCGTTCGCAAAACTTCGTGGAATGTCTTCTTTAGCATAATTAACTTCATTAAAGGGAATATTAAAATACTCTGAGAGAATAAAAACAAGACAAAAAAAAACTTTTATTTGCAAAAAAAATTAAATGATTTTACCATTTCTCTTCCCCTATATATACCACCTCCCTCAAAGTCACTATGGAAATCTGCGGCGGAAATCCTCCCCATAAAATTAATTGATCTTTATTAACTCCTCAAGCCTAATTACTAAATTTAATGATTAAATTTTCCATGTCTGTCTGATAACCCGGAAACTAATACCGAATGCTTCAATTACCATCAAACTTAACCGACAAAGACAAAAAAAACGGAAAGTATTGCTCTACTAGCCTTTCTCTAACACCCTGCAAGGTATACATCGCACAAAAGAGAGAAGTCACCGCCAAAAGCTTAGACTCCCTTGCAAAAGATAACATCTTTAGATATAAAATATAAAAACAAATGTATTTCACATAAAATCTATGAAACGGAATAACTACAAACTACCATAACAGTTGCCATCATATATGAACATAAAACATTAAAACTCTCAGACGAAGCTTTTAACAACTAGGGTAAACGCTATGGCAAATTGCAATACAAAAAAAAACTTTATGAGTTTATAGACATTTAGATAAACCTTTCTTTACACATTCGTATTAGGTTTCAGGTGATTGGCATGTCGGGTCAGTATAACGCCACTTACTAGTACAGTATACTTACTTTTATTTAACTGTTTCATCACGCTTCTTTGTACAAATTTAACCGGTCCTAAGGGCATATACACCCAAACACTATCTCCCTCCACAAACTTGCCTGAAAAATTCTGTATCACCTTTCTTTTATTTAATATATCCAAGGGAACTCTTAAATCACGCCCTAAAAATCGTTCAGCCGGGGAAAAACCAAAGTGGTTCTGCGTTGTATTATAATATAGCAAAATAGACCATAGCAATTCCCGTGTACCATTCATTTTATTACACCAAGATTTCACTAAGCCAACAGCCCTCTCGGCTAAACCATTTGTCTGAGGGTAATAGGGCGGTGCCATAAAATGATCTATGCCCCAATCGTTACAAAAATTTATAAATGCATCACTATTAAAAGCAGGGCCTCCATCTGTTACAAGCATTTTAACTAACCCGCACTTGCTAAACAAGAGTTTTAAAGCTTTAATTACAACCTTTTGTCGTTAGCTTATTGGTCCAAATTATTTCTATCCAACGAGAAAATGCGTCAATAATAACTAAAAATTTTTGCTAATTTTTATATTCGCATTAGCCTTTATTATTGATGGGGTACAGGACTGGCTTGTCCCATGCCCCTCTGCACAAAATTTTGATCAGTAATGTCACGCTCGTTAGGCACTATCGGTTGATACCTCGGTAAACTTGTCTGGTTCGTTCTATTTTTGTAAAAGCAATTACGACTAACATGTCCCTGTCTATTACATATGTAACAATTTGTAAAACTTAGCACTTGACCATGATATTGAGGTCTAAACTGATTGACATTTATTCTTTTATTCACAACTCATCTACAATTCACCGCTATGTGACCAATTAATCCACACTTATAGCACATTCTATAATCACTTATTTTGTTTAAATTTGCATAATTACAGTCCTTCTTTACATGTCCTACAAACCACAAGCATAGCACGTCACATCACCATTCCTCCTTCCGGTATCTAAAGACATAACATTTAATTCATTAGAACAGTCGGGTTCGGCTTGCGCCTCCCCCCTTTTCGACAAACGTCGATCGGGTTCTCGCCGCCCCTATTTTGTCTGTGGTCAGCAGACTATCCATTAACCGGGTGGCCAACAGCTTGTGAATCTCTTGTTGAAGATTCCAGTCAACTTTAATTGTTGTTCGCCCATTCCTTTGCCCAAGCAAGTATCCTATCAAGAACCCGATTATTAACGCGAGTCCAATAACCACCGTATAATCCAGATCCTGATCCATCGAACGGTGAAGATTACCACCAGTCCAAGCATGCAGATTGTTAGTCAATTTGAGAGCATCGAATTTGAACATCCGAATCACGAATAATAAGCGCTAAAACAAAATTTTACTTTAAATTCTATTTTTAAAATTTTTTTTTAATCTTTTTTTCGACTGCGCCAATTTGTCGTGACCGAGTATAACGCCGTTTTAAAATATACAAATTTATTAATATTATTAAAATTATTCAACAAAATCAAAATTCAAGAGAAAGAAAAATATATTGTGTTGTAATTTTCGTTTAATTCTTTTTCGCTTTTCTTTCTCCCCCTTGTGTATAGCTAAATAATAAAAATAAATAATAAATTAAAATAAATAAAAAACAGTGCTCGTGCCAGTTGGCACGACAATATATATCATATCTTTAATTTTCATGAGTATTGATAATGATAAATACTTACAATTAATTTCCAAATCTTCTATCTTTTTAAGCAATTGATATATGTAAATACAATTAATTTTAATTCACATATGCAATTTATAAACGCAATCTTTTTTTATTTTATGAATATAATAAATTATAAATTTGTTAAAAATAAAAATTTTAAATATGGATTCAATTGTTGTACATGTATATTTTTTGCCATGACCGAAGGTTACAACTAATTTTGCCGCCGAAGGCGGCAAAATAATTTTTTCTGCTCTTTTACGAGTTTTTTTGCCCCCCCCCCCCTCCCCTCCAAAGTGGAAAAGCTAGAATCGGGCCTGTTTCTACTCATAAGTTTGAGAATAATTTAAATATTAATGATGAATTAAAAAGTATTTATTTTAATATTATTGATTTATTTATAATGGATTTTTTACCGTATATTTATTTAAAACCTTTAATCCCTTTATATTGAATATCCTTTTATTTTAGATATATATAAATTAGAGCCTCTTTTAAAAATAAGTAATATTGATAAAAATTCAATATCTAAAGAAATTGACGTAGCCAAAAATTTTTTTATAAGAAAACTTAATAATTACAAAGATAATGATTTTGTTAGATTTTTGTATGATTATAAAGATGCGTTTCCTAATATATTTAACATTTTTTCTATAAGCTTGTTATTTGGCTCTTTAAAGTCGTAATGTGAGGCCACTTTTTCTTCTTTAAGAAGGATCAAGGGCGTATGCAGAAACTTTTCTAAAGGGGGGCAAGAAATTTTTTTGGAAGAAAGGAACTACAAATTTAATTTTAATATTGATATTTTAATTGCAAAATTATTTTAAAATATTTTTCAAAAAATAGCAATTTTATTGATTTCTATTAACTTTTATATTTTTGATATATTAATTCAACCAATAGCTACATCATAAAAATTTAAAAAAAAATTTAAAGGGGGCAATTGCCTCTTTTTGACAACCCCTAAATACGCCCCTAAGAAGGATAATAACTTCCAGTGGGCTGGCAATTAGTGACCTGCGTAAAGGTGATTTGGTTTTTCTAGGACACAAAAAATTATTAACTGGGACGTTGAATTTATAATTTAATCAAAACAACCTCTAGCATAAAATTGTTAGATTATTACAATACACTGCTCATAATCAGCTAATTATTACTTACTATTTTGAGTCATGATTGCAAATTTTTTTTGTGCGCATTTAACATTTATGTTCATGTTTTATTTAATTTTTTTAAATCCAGAATTTTGTATAATTCATTTTTATCATTCATTTATATTATTTTAATTTTTCATGCGCATTGATAGCAAATGATAAAATTATACTTACATTTAATTTCCAAATCCCATATCTTTTTAAGCAAATGATTTTAGTGAAAACAAATAATTCTAAATCACATATCTAATTTGTAAACCCAATCATTATTTTATTTTAAGAATATAATAAGTTACTATTATTTTGTTAAAAATAAAAATTTTGAGCATGGATTCAATCGTTGCACATGACATTTTTTTCCGTGACCGAAGGCCACGGCTAATTTTGCCGCCAAAAACGACAAAAAATTTTTTTCTGCTCTTCTCCACGAGTTTTTTTGCCCCCCCCCCCTAAAGTGGAAAAGCCAGAATTGGGCCTAATCAAGAAACACAGAAAATTTCTGTCAGACTCCATTCACTACAATCATGCGATCGTTTTATGTCTTCCTCTCTTTCACCAAATCACCCATGTCACGATCTTCTTAACCTCTGTGCCCCTGCAAGCACGCTGAAAAACACCCCTTTAATCTGCTTTATTCGCATCGAACATCTGTTTGACCTCCATTTAACCAACAGCTAGGATCCGGTCCTATAAATCATTCCCGATTCTTCTAAATGGGCAACCTCCTCCCATATCACCTTCCGAAACCACCTTTACGAAGCGAAAGAATTGTTGCCTACCACGATTAATATCCGGCTTGCTGGCAGAATTTGGCAATCGTGTTTACTCAACTGATGAATGATTTGATTGCAAAGAAGCTACAGACAACCTACAACATTGGCTATCTTCTCTATCACGAGGCCCCTCCATAAATCATTTGAATCTACCTATATTATCGGCCTCAAAACTTGCTCATACTTTTGCGCTTCCATCAGCCTTATTCAAACGTCGCAGTGGTTAAAAACAACAAAGTATTAAAAATACATTAGGAATAAAAGTTTTTTAAAAAGATTTAAAAAAAAATGGCTAATTTTAAAAATTTTTGGAATTTCAATTTTACCTAAATGAATGAACTATAAACGCATCATGTAAAGGGATGCCACAAAATTTTCAGGTATATACAAATCACCTTAATGAATTAATAGGCTAAATTAAACATAAAGGTATACAATAATAATTAACAATAATAAATAAAATTTGCCCAAAAAACACGCAATAAGTTTTTTAGGTTACATTTGTCTAAAAAAATAAAGTTTTATTTTTTCGAGCTCCGCATAATCTACATTGACTCGTCAATCAAACAAATATGCTAGTCAGGGAATCCATCAGGAGTGGAGGAACTGGTAGGATGATGTTGAGCGAATGTATACTTAGTTGGATTCAAAATTCAAGTTAAACAGCACTAAGCCTATTTAGTAATTTGGATCGGTGAACCGTAAACAAGCAATTTTTTTTGTGCATTCTATTAATCATCCCTGGCCATATAGTTTTTAATTACCCTAATGGTGATTAGATAAGGAATAATAATAATTAATTGCACTTATTTTATATATTCATAAAGAAATATAAAAAGAAAAAATATCATGGAATAAAAATTTAATAAAAAATTTGAATTAAAAGGTGTCATACTAATTTTATTATACTGATGCTGGCATCCTTAGCTCATTGTCTAGATTAAGTGATTGCCTAATACCCAACAGATCTAAAGGGGGCTATGCCCTAACAGGTGTGCCATCAACTTCAGAAGATTTGGGGCAAGGGTAGCATTGTTTTAGCAGGTGAATGCTGGCCTTTGACTCTTGTCATGGTTGTTAAGCCTCAATTTAACATTTTGAAGAGTTTGGCATTATTTCTATAGGGTAATGGAAAAGAGACATGCTTGATCCTACTACCCTAGGGGTTATGAAACTGCATAGCAATTTCAATGCTCCTCCAGAAAAAAATGTTGGCATTAAATATAATTTTCATTATGTAGCACATACAAGGTTAAATATATTAAAAAATATTTTAAAATTTATGCAAAAAATAAGACCTAGTTGAATAGATTATTCTAAGCTTAAAAAATTTTTAATATAAATTGAGTGTTTATAAACTTCATACAAAAGTCAAAAAGAGTATTGTTTTTAATTATAAAATTATAAATAGGGGAACACAAATTTTTGCATAAGAATATATATATTTTGTCAGCATTAATTTTGAAATTGCAACAATTTATTAATGAAAGTTTTAATAAAATATTCAAAAAATAGCATGAATTAAGATGAAAAATATAAATGGGCTGTAATTTTAAATATAGAGATGGGTTTCTAAATTAAAATAAATTTTAGCAAAAATTGTAAAATTCTAACACAAAGATAATGGTGTTAAAAAAATATAAAAAAAAATTTCAAAAATATAAATGGGCTCTAATTTTAAATATAGTCAGATTTTTAAATAAAAATAAATTTCAGCTAAAATTTTAAAATTCCAACAAAGATTAAAGTTTTAAAAAAATATACAAACCCTTAAAAAATATAAATGGGCCTGAGCACAAAGAAACTTTTATATATATAATGAAATTCAAAATTAAAATAAAATTTCAATTAAATTATGCATGGAACAACAATTTATTAAAAAGGAATATAATTTAAAAACTTTTTATCACAATTAAAACAATCAATTGTATAAAAGTCATAGTGTAAAGCATCTTAAATTAAAAGTGAATCATCTTAGTAATATGAAATTTAAAAATTCATACATAGTTTTACGAAAAACTAAATTTAACATGACCATGTCTTAATATCATATTAAAAAAACTCGAAAGACTAAAATCAACTTTAATTTTCATTCGACCTTAGTAAAAGAAAACATTTAGACGGCATAATTGCCTAAAAAAAAGGGTAATAGTAAATATATACCTAAAATGCTTTTGAGGTAAATTTTTTATACAAGATAAAATGAATAAACTAAAACAACAATTTCGTTTACGACCATATCACGTTGAAAACACCGGTTCCCTTCCGAACACCGAAGTTAAGCAACGTTTAGCCTGGTTAGTACTTGGATGGGTGACCACCTGGGAATACCAGGTGTCGTAAACTTTTTTTTAATTAATGACTGTTTGTAATTACATTTAGGCTTAATATATATTATATTAAAACTACTATTTTCTTTTAAGCCAAATTTTTTTTTGCCTAATTTAGATTAAACTTTTATGCTAGTTGAATTTTTGTTTAACCCAAGAATGGTAGGGTGAGAAATTTGTAACGCGAAAATTAAAACCTATATATCTCCGAAAGATTAATAGCTATGAACTTTATTTTTATATTGTTTTGAATAAAATTACATCTTATTACAAACTAATTAAGTTATTACTATTGTAAATTGCAAATTTTATTTAACACAGAGTAAAAAAAATCTAAAAGATTAGAATTTTTTTAATATTTTTATATTCCAATTTGCCAATCAACTAAATGTATCAAAATTATCGTTCAAATCGTATTTCAGTTCTATTAAAATATTTTTAAAAGGATTAGAAAAAATGTTTTGAAACAAAACTATACTATTATTCACCTTTAACACTAGATATTTTAAAATGAAGAAAATATGAATTTTTCAAAACTCCACACACAATAATAACATTTTATATACTTAACATACTAAATAATAAAAAAAAATACGTAGAAAATAATATTGCAATATTTTGAGTTTAATTTACATTGAGGGAATAACGCCTTTAAACAGTGAAATTGAAAGTGTGGAGTCGATATGGACCCCAATAGATTTTTTAATTTCAAAACAAATTTTCTTATTAATCTAAGATTTTTTATCTCTGGTTTTGTTTGTTATATATATTTAAGAGAATCACAAAAATTTGACCCATGATATATAATATTGTTCAAGATATTCAAAATTCATAATGTGCTGGCGTCGATATTGACCTCACTATGACTATGCTAATCGCGTGTAAAATTACATTTGCTTGAACATATAATTAATAATTTTAACTAGTAATTTGTGCTATGTTTAAAGGTAACAGAGGCGTTTTGACCGAAATAATAATGTTTAGTTGAAATCTCGGGCCTTGCCCTGTTTTGTAAGAATTTTTGTCATGTATATTGGCTGAAAAATGGCTAAATTAAGTTACTTTTCCTAGATAAGCCAAAGGATATGTGTAAATCAGCTGCTAACATCTTCGTCCAACACGCGAAACCGTATAAGTTTGATTCCGCAAAGCGGCTTTTTCTTCAGATTTTAGCACGCATTTTGAACCTATTTGAAGCTCCCGACCTGCCTAGGCAGTAAACGATTGCCATTTAATAGATTTACCACCTAGGTCGTCGGCTTCAAAAGGAATTTTCACTATTTTCACGGGCAATGGAAATTTCGTTGCTCGGAGTAACATATTCTTTTTTTGGGGGTCAGGAGCATTGAAATTGCTATGCGGCGACGTTCATAACCCCTAGGGTCAATAGGATTGAGCGCGTCTCTCCGCCAATATCATAATATCCATCGAAATGACGCCGCACTCTCCGGAATATATTCCTAAAAGGGTATAATGTCTCTATAAGGGCCAGTATGGATACCTAAAATTAAGATAGGAATGCCAATTTAGTAGTATACGGGAGAAATAGATGAGCTTAGCAACGTAATAATATTGACTCTGGATTCCCTCTAAAAACTTTATTAGCTATAAGTATTATAGGACCTTTAGCAATTTAGGGCAATAGCCTATAGCCCAAGGGCGTTAGACAAGTCACATTTTGTTGGTAAATTGCGGTAAATTTTGTTTACAATGTCAAAGCTATTTTCCTGAATCCCCAATTCCCTGCAACCATAGGCGTAAGCTTACATTTTGAGCCATAATATAGAAAACCTAACTCCTTAATTTTTCGATTGTGTGATGCCGTTTTTTCTATAAATACTGCCTCCATTTAACACTTTTATAAAGTAAAATCGGAGCCCCAAAACCTGTTCGCTTGTAGGGTTAAAATATAAAAAATCAGACCGCCGACATATTTTAACATTATAATTACAATATCTATGGGGATAAAGATAGCTTAATTTTCCTATCATTTATCATTGTGTAAAACAACAAAATATATTTATAATTCTGTAGAAAAAAAAATTTACTTGAAATATCCACCCGGGCCGAAAATAAAAACAGAATATATGGTCGGACAAGGCACTTAGAGGTAAGCCGATCCTAGCAAATGTGTCAGGCGGGCTTGTGAGGCCCGGTTTTTCAAATGACACTTGTGATTCCCTATTTCCATTTTTTACATTTTATCAAACTGAATAACGTTTTTTAAATTTAACAGCTCTTTTAAAGGTCCACGATATTTATCCGTAAATGACGGAGTCGGAATTACTGAGATAGGATATGGCATCGATTTGCAGTGGATCTTTTGCATAATATATATACCCCTAATTCTACTTTGTCTTGCTTGTAAAACACAGAATCAGAATCAACGAGTAGTCACAATAAAATATTCGAAATTTTATCGAAACAATATCAATATAATGATGACCTTATCTCATTTATTTTTCCCAAAACTCGTTAATAGCTCGGCTAAAGGCCATAATTGGCCAAATTGACTGATACTGCGACTTCGGGTAGTATTTAAATTAAATTACAAAAAGATGATTTTTATAATCCAAAATTAAAATTTTTTATATCTAATTAAATAAGCTATTATATAATATCTAGGTTATACAGAATATTCATTATCCAATCTGAAGGATACAAAATTTATCTGAAACAAATTATATAACCAATTTTAAATTAATCAGTTAAAGAAGCTGTTTTATTTAGGCTAGGCGCAAAATAGCTTTTTTGGGGGGATAAAATTTTTATAGACTCAAATTTGTAAAAAAGTTGCCAAATTTAGTTTATGCACATAAAATGCTTTTTCAAAAAAATTATTTAAAAATGAGAAAAATAAAATATTAAAAATTTTAATAGAAGTTATATGTTTTTACCAGTTAGGCCTGAAGATATTCCGGAGAGCTGTAACTTGAAAGTAATCTTAATCTTTCATACAAGAATTCGTCAGGTATCTAGAATTAAAATTTTTTAGAAAGGACCCTATTATACGGAAATACCCAAGGAAAGGAACATATATATAGGTCGCGTTAAGTTGCTCCTTTCCCCCGGTCTAAAAGGCTAACTTTTTGTCCTATATTTTTACATAAATCCACGTTTATTAATTCCATATTTGAGATATTATGCTTACGAGAATGAATAAATATTTGCACACTATTCTTAATTTACTCTAAACGAGCTGGTTGTGCGAGTTACGAGAAACGAGTCGATAACAACAATTGATTACAGAACAGATTCATTCCATGGCACCTGGCTGTAAAATAACAAACATAAATTAGGGGTGAAAGACAGAAGTTTAGTAAGGCCCATATGGTTCATTTGCTGTCCAAAGTAATAAATATTTATTACATAAAAAATGTGATACAAAATTACATGAAAATTTTAGCATTCTAAGTAATTTGAGCTTATAAAGGCCATTTGAAACATTATTTGCTAGCTATATGAAACATGGTATTTAAATTGACTTAGACCCCTGTAATCCTCCATATAAATAAACAAACGAACAGAAAATTGACCCATATTTTATTTATTGTTTTGTTTTATTTTTAAGTTTTGTTTTCGTTTTCGCTCGTAAAATTTTTTTTATCTTCCAACGGAAATTATTTTTCAAATCACTTAACATGGCTGCAAATGTTTCATCGAAAGATATTCGTTTATTAGAAGATAGCGAAGCCCAGCGTTTTTCCCAATTCTACAATAATCCATTATGGTCAGATGTAACTTTTAGGGTTATATATTTATTTATTTATTTGATATATTAATTAAGCCGTCGTTTCAAATTTAAAGTTTTTTCTTAAGGGCGCGTTTAAACTTTGTTGGTTTTTACAAAAAAATTTTAAAAAAATTAAAATTTGAATTTTTTTTGTTATTAATTACAGTTTTAAAATATTATTTATAATCGGAGCAGTTGTTGATAAATGTATGTCTAAATCCGTTATGTGTCTCTAATCAGTAACTTCTATTGATCGCCTAGGCCCGCCCTACTCGTGTGATAAATTTTTTCTGATTCGAACCCCAAAATTAATTAGGCCAGGCTCACCGTGAAAATAATTTTTTAGTTCTAAGGGTCAGCCATAATTTAGAACAGGTCAATTACAATAACAATGTCACAAAAAATAAGTTTAATATAATATGAATGAATACCTTCCCATGATGGTCTTATCTCATAACTATTATCCGTTTTTCGTAATGTCTTCCGCCCTCGGCTCCTTAGATCGTCCATATCGAAAAAATGGCCTTTACCAGATTTCGCGACCTCGAGAAAACCTTATAAAGCAAGAAGTTAAGAAACTTTTTTTTCATGCAAATATCCCTCGTAACTTATATTTATCAAATCAAATAATTGAGAAATAAATTTTTTTGGTATATCAAGCTCTTACATATCAGCATTTAAATAATACAAAATATTTCGCGTACAAACTTAATCACGACACGATTTATTTATCGGGAAGTTTGAATTTAACAGTATATCATGAGTGGTTCAGAGAGCTAAGCTCAGTTGCAATCATCTCCGTCTTACACCCAAGGTTCGGTTCGTCATACATTGGCGATGTTTCTTCGGAAAATGGTACTCATTGACAACTACCTTGAAACTGCTGAGCGGCATATTGTAATGGTAATTAACAAGATGTCTAAAGTAGCCTAGGCTACAAGCCAAAGTCGCCGGTGTGCGAGAAAATCTTGCTATTTAATTCGTCGATCGGCAACACTAATTGTTCGGATTAAAAGAGTCTAAGCTCTAAACCGGTTTTATGAAAATCGGAACTTCTAGCCTAAATGTTGTTTTTTGTATTTCTTTAAGATTTTAAAGTTTAAAATATTTTAAGCGTGCCGGGCTGGAATATCACGATTTGTTTTAAAACTCAAATGCAATCTGATGGATTTTTTAAATTTGGCATTAAGTCAGGGTAATTGCTATACTAACACAATAATTCACTACTCTTTTTAATATAAAAATACCTTAATTTTTGCAAAAATTCATACAGTAGATTGACATTTATAAATTACATTCTAAAAAGCTAATCGGGCAATTGAAATTATATTAAAAAAGTCCTAAAATTATTGTGAAATACATTGTTATTTTTTAATGCAATTACCTCACTTCAATGGTTTTGTAATAATATGGAATAAAGTTCAAACCGCGGCCCATGATATTACAACCCAACCCTGAATTTTAATTTTAGGGCCAATAAAAAACACCCGGCAAAATTTTATATTAAAACCTAAGTAGAGAATGTAGAAATAGTAACGCCCTATGTCGTTTAATTAAATTAATCATTTATAGTTTCTTTAGGAAATTTTTTTTATATCACAAGTCAACAATTTTTTGAGAGTTATGAGTTAACTACAGAGATCAAACCTGCCCTCTTAGGTAATATCAAATCCGTCCGTTTTTCCTAATCAAACTTAGTTAGTCAGTTCTAAACATTTAAATTTTAGAAAAAAAGGCCAAAAAACCTAAAATGATTCAAAAACAAAAATAAATTGAATTTTTTTTTGCATATTTCAATAGTTAAACTGTTAGATTCAAACTTCAAATAATATTTTCATTAAAAACCGATAATATATATTGTCGTATTTAATGGACGCGTATTTTGTATTATATAAATGCCGATGTAAGAGTTTGATATTGTCATAACCCAAGGGTTATTTTTATATGAATTTAATAAAATCTACACATTAAAATATAAGCTTAAGGGATTCCCTTATTTTTAAGTTTGTTTATTTTTAACATTAGTTATATGTCACACATATACACTATTATTATTTATTAATCTTAAGAAATAATGTTATATTTATTATAACGTCCGGATCGGACGAAACCTTGTCTTTCATACCTTCTTTTTTCTCAGTAAGTTCTGAGGAACTTCTATATTTTACGTCCGAAGACGGATTATTATTATTATTCATATCAAAATATTATAACTTTTTGGGTCTATTAATGTTTTTATTATTTATATATTTATCGTGTATATATGCATATTTTTGTGTATTTTTATATAAATATTCATTATTTAATTTATAATTTATATTTACGTCCCTTTGTTTTGGGAAGGTTGTTGGGACGGCACACTTTCCCCTGTCCCAAAATTATTTAAAAAATTAATTTTATAAATATTAAATTAGTTAAGATGATTAACATGTTTTGAATAAAAATAAAATAGATATATTAACAAAATTTATTTTTTATTATTTGTGATTAAAAACATAAGTTACAAGGGATTTTTTTATGCAAAGATTTTTAAATTTTTTCTTTTTAGGGTATAATTAGGTCTGTGAATTTGGTCAAAAAAGGTCATTATTTGTTATAGACGGATCTAAGGAGCCAAAGACGGAAGAAACTAAGAAAAACAAATAGTATACATGAGATTAGGTCATCATGAGGAAGAATTTTTTTATGTTTTCATAAAATTCACGCTTCTGTTTGTGATATTTGTTGAATATTTTGGGGAATTATATTTTTTAATTTTATAATGTTCAAAAAAATAAGCTTATAGAAAATAAATAGTTTATAACATTGGTGGTACGGTCAGCTCGTAAAATTATAAACATTTTAACTCGATTCTATTTTTAGGCTAAATTATATTTAATTTTTTTCTTTTATTTTTAAATAAAATTTAAGTTTTTTAAATCCATTTTCACGAAATTAAATTGCAATTTTAAGATATAACTTTTTTTATTAACGTTTTTTATAAGGAATCTGAATATGCCAATAGATTATTGGAAAATTAATAGCTAAAGAAAATTTGTAATTTTTTTTTTCTAAATTTTGTACGCGGTTAAAAAATGATTGGAGGCATTAGGAGAAAAACTAAACCCGGGATATTTATCGCAAATAAATGCAAAAAATCGTTTATTTTGCTTTTCTTTGTTGTTCAGTGTTATAGATATTCCTAATTTTATTAGGTCGATTCAACTACTTTTTATGGGCACAAATTCATCCTGGCTATGAGGAGTGAAGCCTTGCAGTCCCAAATGTACGGTAATCACACGTTTGGATACATTTATAATAACAACACAATTAGCATTACTGACATTCGACGTGATACTTTTGAACAAATTCTAAAGTATACCTATTTTTTCATATAATTTTATAAATGTGTGAATGGATTGGAGGAGACCAATTGCTAAAGAAACTTTTATCAACGTACAACTACCCCCGTAATTCGTGATCCTTTTGCCGTCATCTTTTAAAGTTATGGGCCGGCAAAAATTTTCATATCATGCTATTTCGGGCGGGAAAAGGGATTTGTTTTAAATCATGTTAATTAATGATATTTAAACTGGCCCAAAGGCGCCTCATAACGCATTGATATGGAACTAAGTTTAGTTTCCCTTCAAACCTCTCTCATAAAGGGGCCCAGTTAATTGTTACCTTCTAAACCGAGCAAGGCAATCAATTGCGGACCGGTTAAAAGGTAAAATTTGCCAAACTATCGGTTTTTAATAAAAGTTATATTTGAAGTTTGAAATTAACAGTTTAGCTTGTAAATATGCCAAGTAAAAATTTCAATTTATTGTTTTTGAATCTTTTTTGTTTTTTCTGGCATTTTCTAAAATTTTCAATGTTTATAGCTGACTAACTTAGTTTAATTGGAAAAAACGGTAAACGGATTTAAAAATCCTTAAGATGGCAGGTTTGATCTCCTTAGTTAGTTCATAACTCTCAAAAATTTGTTGACTTGCGATAATAAAGAATCTAATGAGAAAATTTAAATCAATCTGTATTTTAAACTTTTAGTGCTGCAAATTTTTTTGCATTACATTGGCAAGCAAAGAAAAGTCTGGCAAAATTTAATAATATTCCAAAGTTAATAGAGCATTTATTTATTCAATGTATAAACATAAAAATTGTTAGCATACATTTACAACCTACAAGTAACCAATTTTCGTAATAACACAACCATCAAGTTTCTTAATATCAATTTTTCGATCACCCGCCACGATATTTATCTGAGGAACGCCATCTATCGAAATGACACATGAGTAGTTGCTGTGTAGGGGAACGTCAGGAGTGTAAATTGTCTTAGCATCTTTCACCTTATACAAATACTCCAATTTTTTTTCGTTTTGCGTGAATAATTGGATCAGGATAACTTGATCATCCGTCGATGCGGATTCAACTTCGATCCTCGTCAAGGTTAACGAAATATTTATGTAACTGACGCTTACAGTTGTCTCAGCGAGTTCAAGTAAAAATACCGTATAATTGAACTTTGAAACGTAATTGTGGCAAACGGCCCCGGCTTTGATCATGGCTTGTGTAAGCTCACTCCCTTCAAGCAATCTAGGCTTGATAACTATTTCCTCCATATCAACGATATTAAGCTTTTGAATGTATGACATGAGATTTAAATTAGCATCGCTTAAGGTTCTCACAATTTGCGTTCTCAAGTGGGGATATTGAGTACGGACCCACAAAATTTGGAGCTGGACGAGGTACGATGCGGGATATTCGGTTGAGCTGTTATCCACATATACCTTAAATGCAGCCTTATCCAAATTAAGGGTATCAAATTCCCTAGTTCGATTTTTCAGAGCCTATTGAATATATATATCAAAAATTTTAATAAAATTATGCTAAATATGGCAGAGTTAGAACTCAACACTTAAAAAAAAATGGCTTTAAGCATTCCTAGTGTTTGAGTTTTGCCCAATATAATTTATTATAAATTTAAATAAAAAATCGAAAATTTAAAATAAATTTGATAAGATTCGTAATTGCCACAAAAACTTTTTTATTTTTAAAGATTTAAACGCTAAAAAATGTTAAAATTTGTGGTTTTTTATTATGAGCTCTAATAATAAATATTTTTTGCTAGATATTTTGTGTTTGCAAAATAGGCGTAGGTGGAGCAGAGCGATCGTCGGGAGGGAGCAAGCCTGACTAGGGCCCTTATTTTTGCAGCGGACTTTTTATTTTCACTGGTAATTAAGATAGAAATTGCCTGGCGCGCCCCCTAATCCCAAAGGTAATAGTTTTTGCCAGGTAGGCCGATTAGTCGATCTAAAAACGGCTGAGTTCTTAAATTTAAAAAAAATGCTCATGCATTTAAATAACATAATGTAAGTTAATCTATGACCAAGGCTGGCCTGTGACGCATTGGCACCTCAAAGCCAGTTTTTAGGCGCTTAAAATGTGTATTTTTTAAATATTTTATTTCTAAAAAACTTAGTATTTAGTTAAATTGGCTTGACGCCCAGCATGGCTTGATTGCCCATCTAGATGAACCAGTTCTGTTCTTGAGCCTTGCTCCTAACTACTACTAAAAGTCAAATTTGGAGCCACATTTATCAAAGTATTATTCTTTCTGACCATTAATAAGGACTTAAAATCTGTCGTAATAGAATTACCTCCGGACCTTTTTCCTTTGCCACTTTTAACACTCCAGCAGGCCCCGCAGAGATGTTTTTTTGTGCGCCAATGACCTAAGTTTCCCTAGATTCTTAGAGAAATGAAATGCTCTATTTCGTTACCCGTCACAATTAATCAGGCTCAACGCTGCTTAGAGTGTAGAACACAACCAAATTTACATGTGCTCAAGGTCGTCCAATCTTTAATAAGGATAAAAAAAGGTGATTCTTGAAATTTTAAAGTTTCGGCTCGATTTATAATTTTAAACCGGATCTGGCAGAAAAGCAAAAAATAAAAGAGGACCGATAGGTTAGAATGATGAGTAAGGCGGGCCGAGCCAAATAAGATCATATTTCATCATAATTCTATCTTAATTAGATCGCCCAAATCCTTATCTACTTTTTCTTTAATAAACACAAATTCGGTATTTATATTATTTATCTTATTTCCTTTTTGCCCACCCACGCTATAATGCACAAAGTTTTATAAAATAAAACGAAATTAAAATTTTCAAAATTTGTTAATCCATAAACTCATTAATAAATAATGTGACCAAGAAATAAAAATTAATGATGATTAAAAAATATATTTTGGTATGAAATGCAAAATCTTAAAACGCAAAAAGCGGAAGTCATAAATCATTTTTAATGAGTTTTTGCGTTTCATACCTAGAGTTTTTGCGTTTCATACCATTTTGGTATGAAAAGCCTAAAATGCAAAAAGCGGATGTAATTAATCAATTTTTTTTTACGAGTTTTTGCGTTTTAAGTTTTTGCGTTTCATACTAAAAAATTTTTTTTCGAGTTTTAGGCTTAAATGAGTTTCTAATGGTTTATAATAGGGAAATTAATAATTTTTTTCCGCGTTTTTGCGTTTTAAGATTTTGCGTTTCATACCAAAAAAATTTTTTTTCGGGTTTTCGACTTAAATGAGTTCCTAATGGTTTATAATGGGGAAATTAATAATTTTTTTCCGCGTTTTTGCGTTTTAAGATTTTGCGTTTCATACCAAAAAAATTTTTTTTCGGGTTTTCGACTTAAATGAGTTCCTAATGGTTTATAATGGGGAAATTAATAATCGCGTTTTTGCGTTTTAAGATTTTGCGTTTCATACCAAAAAAATTTTTTTTTAGATTCGACTTAAATGGGTTCCTAATGCATTATTATGGACCGAATACCCGTTTTTTCCGCGTTTTTGCGTTTCATACCAAATTTTTTCCGAGTTTTTGCGTTTCATACTAAAAAAATTTTTTTTTTAGATTCGACTTAAATGGGTTCCTAATGCATTATTATGGACCGAATACCCGTTTTTTCCGCGTTTTTGCGTTTCATACCAAATTTTTTACGAGTTTTTGCGTTTCATACCAAAAAAATTTTTTTTCGGGTTTTCGACTTAAATGAGTTCCTAATGGTTTATAATGGGGAAATTAATTCGGAAAAAATTTGGTATGAAACGCAAAAACGCAGAAAAAACGGTCGGTCCATAATAATGCATTAGGAACCCATTTAAGTCGAATCTAAAAAAAAAATTTTTTTGGTATGAAACGCAAAAACGCGGAAAAAACGGGTATTCGGTCCATAATAATGCATTAGGAACCCATTTAAGTCGAATCTAAAAAAAAATTTCGGTATGAAACGCAAAAATTCGGAAAAAATTTGGTATAAAACGCAAAAACGCGGAAAAAACGGGTATTCGGTCCATAATAATGCATTAGGAACCCATTTAAGTCAAATCTAAAAAAAAAAATTTTTTGGTAAGAAACGCAAAAATTCGTAAAAAATTTGGTATGAAACGCAAAAACGCGGAAAAAACGGGTATTCGGTCCATAATAATGCATTAGGAACCCATTTAAGTCAAATCTAAAAAAAAAATTTTTTTTGGTATGAAACGCAAAATCTTAAAACGCAAAAACGCGGAAAAAAATTATTAATTTCCCCATTATAAACCATTAGGAACTCATTTAAGTCGAAAACCCGAAAAAAAATTTTTTTGGTATAAAACGCAAAAACTCGTAAAAAATTTGGTATGAAGCGCAAAAACGCGGAAAAAACGGGTATTCGGTCCATAATAATGCATTAGGAACTCATTTAGGTCAAATCTAAAAAAAAAATTTTTTTTGGTATGAAACGCAAAATCTTAAAACGCAAAAACGCGGAAAAAAATTATTAATATCATCATTATAAACCATTAGGAACTCATTTAAGTCGAAAACCCGAAAAAAAATTTTTTTGGTATAAAACGCAAAAACTCGTAAAAAATTTGGTATGAAAAAAAAACGGGTATTCGGTCCATAATAATGCATTAGGAACTCATTTAAGTCAAATCTAAATAAAAATTTTTTTGATATGAAACGCAAAAACTCGGAAAAAATTTGGTATGAAACGCAAAAACGCGGATTAAACGGGTATTCGGTCCATAATAATGCATTAGGAACCCATTTAAGTCAAATCTAAAAAAAAAATTTTTTTGGTATGAAACGCAAAAACTCGGAAAAAATTTGGTATGAAACGCAAAAACGCGGAAAAACGGGTATTCGGTCCATAATAATGCATTAGGAACCCATTTAAGTCAAATCTAAAAAAAAACTTTTTTTGGTATGAAACGCAAAATCTTAAAACGCAAAAACGCGGAAAAAAATTATTAATTTCCCCATTATAAACCATTAGGAACTCATTTAAGTCGAAAACCCGAAAAAAAATTTTTGTGGTATGAAACGCAAAATCTTAAAACGCAAAAACGCGGAAAAAAATTATTAATTTCCCTATTATAAACCATTAGAAACTCATTTAAGCCTAAAACTCGAAAAAAAATTTTTTAGTATGAAACGCAAAAACTTAAAACGACTCGTAAAAAAAATTGATTAATTACATCCGCTTTTTGCATTTTAGGCTTTTCATACCAAAATGGTACGAAACGCAAAAACTCTAGGTATGAAACGCAAAAACTCATTAAAAATGATTTATGACTTCCGCTTTTTGCGTTTTAAGATTTTGCGTTTCATACCTAATATGTATTGTTTAATTTTCACATATCGCCTGTTATGTTTGTTTTCTCTCTGTTTGACCCATCATCTTTTACCCACTCCAGACTCCACTTTTTCTCTTAATTTTTTGGCTAAGATTCTTAACAATTTTTGAGCACTTTTTTTTACTATGAATAATAAATTAGGACGATGAATGGTTTATTTGATTTCATCAACAAATCCGCCTCATTTTAATTGCGTACAGAATTCAAAATTTACCGAAGGTCGATTTATTCTCAATACCTCGCGCAAACTAAATTTGGCGGTGCAAAGTTTTAACATTTTTAATATCCAAAATAATCTTGCATAAAACACAGGTCAACAAATATCAATGTCACAAAAAATAATCTTATGATAACATAAAAGAATGCATTTCCATGATGGCCTTGTCTTATCTAATTTTTATTAGTTTTTTTTTGCCTTCGCTTCCTTATTCCTCCCCTATCAAAGAATGGTCTATAACAGATTTTGCGACCTTTAGAATACCCTAATAAGAAAAAAATGGAGAATCTTTTTCTCCTATAAAAATCCCTTTTAAATAAAATATATTAAATATTGAGAATTAAAAAATTTTAATATATTGACCTCTTACATCAGCATTTAGATAATACAAAATATTTCGCGCCCTACGACACCATATATTATCGGATATTATTGGAGGCTTAAATTCAACAGTTTAGATGCTGTAAATATTAAAAAAAAATTAATTTATTTTTGTTTTAGAATCTTTTTAGTTTTTTTGAAATTTTTTCTAAAATTTTCAATGTTCATAGCTGACTAGCTAAGTTTGATTAATAAAAGGGTATACAGATTTAAAAATTCCTAAGATGGCAGGTTTGATCTCTGTAGTTACATAATTCTTAAAAATTTATTAACCGGTGTTATATATAGGCAAAGCCTTTTTGGCGCCGATTGCCTACCTCTGTCGCCGAAGGAGGCAAAAAATTTTTGGGGTGCCCCCCTTCCATTTTTCTAAAGACTTGGTTACGTCTCTGATAGGGAGAAGCAATTTTAGTTCTGAGCCCAAATTCCACAATTAAGTAGTGTTAGGTTAATACATATACATTATTTTCTATTGCACGGTGATATTGATAGTCACTCTTCTATCTTGTGATAGACAGTGCGTGAGCTTTAATCATTTTTACTGTAAAAACCAAAACCTCCCCCCCCCCCCCCCTTGCCTCCCTTATCCTAAATTCCACACCTCCGCTTTCCCGTTTAAAAACCTTGGGTAAGCCTTTAGAGCAAATGCGACAATTGTTAAAAAAAGTCCAATTTCAAAAATTTAAAATATTTTAAAAAATTTAAAGAAGTTCAGAAAAAAATGATAAACAAAAAATATAAGTTTACCATAATCCTTTTGTTTTTATCTACTTCGGTGTGAAGAACTGAAGCTTTGAACAATTTCATCGCCATGTCACTTTGCTGGCATTCATTTATAACTTTAATCAGGTACGCTTTTAAGGAATGTAGCATATAATTTTTAGCTCCTCTCAGTAACTCAAGGTCTGAGGCGAGAAAGATTTTGGTATCGATGTTAGATAGACCTCCATATATATACCTTTGAAAATAGGTTTATTCGATTATAACAATGCATCATGAGTTTAGTAATATTGAATGACGACTCTAATACCGCGTTTACGTCGTTGAGTCATTATTCGAATGGAATACAAATAGTATCTTTTCTCACTCCCCTTATTTCGTTGGATACAATAATTCTGGGGCAACAACAACAACAACATAAATACTCCATCAATATCAATGCTTCAACTTTCGAAATATAAATATTGACCCTTCTCCTACCAAATTCTATCAAAGTAGTTTTATGCCATTGTAACGTCCCTCCTCCTCAAACCAAATTAATTCTAAATTCAAAAGAGGCCGTACTATTCCGGACTTGCCTGCGCACACCAGTGTTACGACCCCGCCCAAATTTAAAATTCTCCCAAATAATTTTATATTGCAAACCATACATTTTTTGATTTAAAATTACACTGGACAAAAAAAATTAATATCAACGATTTTTTGAGGGTTTTGTAGAGAATTTTCTTGTGATAACGATCCCGGGTATAGTTTTTTCTCCAATGCACCCAATTTTTTTTTTAACCGCGTCCAAAGTTCAGAAAAAATAAAAAATAATTAAATGTTAAAAAAAAATTTAAACCCCTTACATTAATATTGAATGTTTTTGTTATCTAAATATATTTTTAAACTTTTGCCACCCATAGGTTTAATGAAATAGAGGCCCAAAATACCACCAAAATTTGAACATCGCGAATAACTAAAAATCTGAGGCATTGGCTAAAACTCTGATTTCTTATTCGTGATCAGCGCTAAAAACTTGACCAAAAACCATAGTTGCCATAAATGATGCTTAAGGTCGTCCAAATTTTGTTGTCCAGTGTTATCCAAATACAGAATGCGTAAATAAAACTCTTCATGGCGTGATACAAATTTATCATCTGTTACGAATAGCTTAAAAAAAAAATAAGGCAAACTGAGGCATAAAACGGCTAAGCTTGAAATTTTTTTGAATTTGGTCTGACCTCGACGGGTTTTAGGAGGTTAAGTTTGATCTCTATCCTGAATACACACTGAAAATGCATCTATTTTATCCTATGGCTAATAACAATCGGGTCAGATAGTGTGGATGGCAAACAGTCCTATTAGCAAGAGGTCTAGGTTCGCAGAAGAAAGAGTGGCCTGGTTTAGCAGATATGCCCGAGATGGTAAAAACGTGGGTCGCCTGCGTATGAGAAAATTTTACCTTTTACCCGTAGGCAATATTGATTGCCTTGCTCGGTTTCGAAGGTAAAACTTATCCGGGCCCCTTTATGAGAGAGGTTTGAAGGGAAACTAAACTTAGTTCGATCTGAATGCGTTCTGAGACGCCTTTGGGCCAGTTTAAATATTCTTAATTAACATGATTTAAAACAAATCCCTTTTCTAGCACGAAAAAGAATGATATGAAAATTTTTGCCAGCCCATTACTTAAAAGATGACGGCAAAAGGATCACGAATTACGGGGGTAGTTGTACGTTGATAAAAGTTTCTTTAGCAATTGGTCTCTTCCAATCCATTCACACATTTATAAAATTATATGAAAAAATAGGTATACTTTAGAATTTGTTCAAAAGTATCACGTCGAATGTCAGTAATGCTAATTGTGTTGTTATTATAAATGTATCCAAACGTGTGATTACCGTACATTTGGGACTGCAAGGCTTCACTCCTCATAGCCAGGATGAATTTGTGCCCATAAAAAGTAGTTGAATCGACCTAATAATATTAAGAATATCTATAACACTGAACAACAAAGAAAAGCAAAATAAACGATTTTTTGAGAGTTTTTGCATTTATTAGCGATAACTATTCCGGGTTTAGTTTTTCTCCTAATGCCTCCAATCATTTTTTAACCGCGTACAAAATTTAGAAAAAAAAATTACAAATTTTCTTTAACTATTAATTTTCCAATAATCTATTGGCATATTCAGATTCCTTATAAAAAACGTTAATAAAAAAAGTTATATCTTAAAATTGCAATTTAATTTCGAGAAAATGGATTTAAAAAACATTAATTTTATTTAAAAAAAAAAGAAAAAAATTATAGTTTAGCCTAAAAATAGAATCGAGTTAAAATGTTTATAATTTTACAAGCTGACCGTACCACCAATGTTATAAACTATTTATTTTCTATAAGCTTATTTTTTTGAACATTATAAAATTAAAAAATATAATTCCCCAAAATATTCAACAAATATCACAAACAGAAGCGTGAATTTTATGGAAACATAAAAGAATGCTTCCTCATGATGACTTAATCTCATGTATACTTTTTGTCTTTCTTAGTTTCTTCCGTCTTTGGCTCCTTAGATCCGTCTATAACAAATAATGACCTTTTTTGACCAAATTCACAGACCTAATTATACCCTAAATAAATTTAAAAATTTTTGCATAAAAAAATCCCCTAACTTATATTTTTAATCACAAATAACAAAAAATAAATATTTTAATATATCTATTATATTTTTATTCAAAACATGTATTAATCATCTTAACTAATTTAATATTTATAAAATTACTTTTTTAAATTATTTTGAACAGGGAAAAGTGTGCCGTTCCAACAACCTTCCCAAAACAAAGGGACGTAAATATAAATTATAAATTAAATAATGAATATTTATATAAAAATACACAAAAATATGCATATATACACGATAAATATATAAATAATAAAAACATTAATAGACCCAAAAAGTTATAATATTTTGATATGAATAATAATAATAATCCGTCTTCGGACGTAAAATATAGAAGTTCCTCAGAACTTACTGAGAAAAAAGAAGGTATGAAAGACAAGGTTTCGTCCGATCCGGACGTTATAATAAATATAACATTATTTCTTAAGATTAATAAATAATAATAGTGTATATGTGTGACATATAACTAATGTTAAAAATAAACAAACTTAAAAATAAGGGAATCCCTTAAGCTTATATTTTAATGTGTAGATTTTATTAAATTCATATAAAAATAACCCTTGGGTTATGACAATATCAAACTCTTACATCGGCATTTATATAATACAAAATACGCGTCCATTAAATACGACAATATATAT
This sequence comes from Acutogordius australiensis, assembly GCA_030555515.1. Lineage (NCBI taxonomy): Eukaryota > Metazoa > Nematomorpha > Gordioida > Gordea > Gordiidae > Acutogordius > Acutogordius australiensis. The sequence goes on along the minus strand of CM060243.1, from coordinate 44,701,538 downwards.
TATCGGTTTTTAATGAAAATATTATTTGAAGTTTGAATCTAACAGTTTAACTATTGAAATATGCAAAAAAAAATTCAATTTATTTTTGTTTTTGAATCATTTTAGGTTTTTTGGCCTTTTTTTCTAAAATTTAAATGTTTATAACTGACTAACTAAGTTTGATTAGGAAAAACGGTAAACGGATTTGATATTACCTAAGAGCAGAGCTGGGAAAATGCCCATTTTTAGGTCAAACTCATTATTTTAATTTTCGAAAATTAGAAAAAATAAAGGGTTTTAGCTTTAATCAATGAAACGATTATAGAATTTAAGATTTTCTGCTTATATTCTGTATTTATTTATAATTGATTTTTTAAATCTGTCATAAAATTTTTATAAAAAAACTTTGAGTTTAGTTGAAAAATGGGTTTTTTCCCAGCTCTGCCTAAGAGGGCAGGTTTGATCTCTGTAGTTAACTCATAACTCTCAAAAAATTGTTGACTTGTGATATAAAAAAAATTTCCTAAAGAAACTATAAATGATTAATTTAATTAAACGACATAGGGCATTAATATTTCTACATTCTCTACTTAGGTTTTAATATAAAATTTTGCCGCGTGTTTTTTATTGGCCCTAAAATTAAAATTCAGGGTTGGGTTGTAATATCATGGGCCGCGGTTTGAACTTTATTCCATATTATTACAAAACCATTGAAGTGAGGTAATTGCATTAAAAAACAATGTATTTCACAATAATTTTAGGACTTTTTTAATATAATTTCAATTGCCCGATTAGCTTTTTAGAATGTAATTTAGATAAATGTCAATCTACTGTATGAATTTTTGCAAAAATTAAGGTATTTTTATATTAAAAAGAGTAGTGAATTATTGTGTTAGTATAGCAATTACCCTAACTTAATGCCAAATTTAAAAAATCCATCAGATTGCATTTGAGTTTTAAAACAAATCGTGATATTCCAGCCCGGCACGCTTAAAATATTTTAAACTTTAAAATCTTAAAGAAATACAAAAAACAACATTTAGGCTAGAAGTTCCGACTTTCTTTAAAAACCGGTTTAGAGCTTAGACTCTTTTAATCCGAACAATTAGTGTTGCCGATCGACGAATTAAATAGCAAGATTTTCTCGCACACCGGCGACTTTGGCTTGTAGCCTAGGCTACTTTAGACATCTTGTTAATTACCATTACAATATGCCGCTCAGCAGTTTCAAAGTAGTTGTAAATGTGTACCATTTTCCGAAGAAACATCGCCAATGTACGACGAACCGAACCTTTTGGGTGTAAGACGGAGATGATTGCAACTGAGCTTAGCTCTCTGAACCGGCAAATATAATTTAGTAGAATGTCTCATGAAATACTGTTAAATTCAAACTTCAAATTATATTTTTATTAAAACCCGATAAATAAATCCTGTCGTATTTAAGTTTGGACGCGATTTTGTATTATCTAAATGCTGATGTAAGAGCTTGATATACCAAAAAAATTTATTTCTCAATTATTTGATTTGATAAATATAAGTTACGAGGGATATTTGCATGAAAAAAAAGTTTCTTAACTTCTTGCTTTATAAGGTTTTCTCGAGGTCGCGAAATCTGGTAAAGGCCATTTTTTCGATATGGACGATCTAAGGAGCCGAGAGCGGAATTAAGAAAAACGGATACTAGTCATGAGTAGGGCATGTCAAAACTCCGGAGTCTAGAAAAAGTTCATAAACTCCGGAGTTTTTTATTAAAATTTGCTAGTTTATATATGTAATTATTACATAATTAGCTGCTCTTTCATTTATTTACAACTTTCATTAAACAAAAATGGTATTGACTACAAAAATACAAATTCCAATATTTTCAATAAGCTAATGTATACTAGCAAATTCCAAATAACTAAAACTTCGGAACTCCGGAGTTGATGAATTCCTTCCCAACTCCCGGAGTTTTGACATGCCTTAGTCATGAGATAAGACGATCATGGGAAGGTATTCATTTATATTATATTAAACTTATTTTTTGTGACATTGATAATTATGGCCGACACTTAAAACCAAAAAATTATTTACACGATGAGCCTGGCCCAATTAATTTTGAGGTTCGAATCAGATTGCAATTTAAACCGGGCCGTGATATACTCCAACCGACCGGCAGCCTTTCGGTCGAACTTGCGGTTCGATTCACCCACTTCCAAAACTTAATTTTTTAATTTTAGAGTCCGACCCGAAAATATAATCGATATCAAAATTTTAACAAATAAAAAGAGGTGGAAAGAAATTACAATACCAAACTGAGCATCAGCTGAAGAACTCATAGGGCGACCTAATCACAGGAGTCGGGCGGGCCTAAGCCATCAATGAGTTAGTGATTAGAGCCACCATAACGTTCAAAAAAGTATGTTTTTTCCTAATATGGCTAAAAGCAAGCATCGGTTAAACGGAGTGAGAACGGAAAAAAGGTAAATAAAAATTTCCCCGCCTTCGGCGGCCCGTTTCTTTTTTCATATAAAAAAATAATATGGTTGTCAGCTATGTTTTTATCGATTAAAACATTTATTTATCAATTACTGCTTCGATTATAAATAATATTTTAAAACTATAATTAATAACAAAAAAACTCAAATTCTAATTTTTTTTGTAAAAACCAACAAAGTTTAAACGCGCCCTTAAGAAAAAATTGATTTAACCACTTTAAATTTGAAACGACGGCTTAATTAATATATCAAATAAATAAATATATAACCCTAAAAGTTACATCTGACCATATTGGATTATTGTAGAATTGGGAAAAACGCTGGGCTTCGCTATCTTCTAATAAACAAATATCTTTCGATGAAACATTTGCAGCCATGTTAAGTGATTTGAAAAATAATTTCCGGTGGAAGATAAAAAAAATTTTACGAGCGAAAACGAAAACAAAACTTAAAAATAAAACAAAACAATAAATAAAATATGGGTCAATTTTCTGTTCGTTTGTTTGTTTATTTATATGGAGGATTACAGGGGTCTAAGTCAATTTAAATACCATGTTTCATATAGCTAGCAAATAATGTTTCAAATGGCCCTTATAAGCTCAAATTACTTAGAATGCTAAAAAAGAAATTTTCATGTAATTTTGTATCACATTTTTTATGTAATAAATAATTATTACTTTGGACAGCAAATGACCATATGGGCCTTACTAAACTTCTGTCTTTCACCCCTAATTTATGTTTGTTATTTTACAACCAGGTGCCATGGAATGAATCTGTTCTGTAATCAATTGTTGTTATCGACTCGTTTCTCGTAACTCGCACAACCAGCTCGTTTAGAGTAAATTAAGAATAGTGTGCAAATATTTATTCATTCTCGTAAGCATAATATCTCAAATATGGAATTAATAAACGTGGATTTATGTAAAAATATAGGACAAAAAGTTAGCCTTTTAGACCGGGGGAAAGGAGCAACCTAACGCGACCTATATATATGTTCCTTTCCTTGGGTATTTCCGTATAATAGGGTCCTTTCTAAAAAATTTTAATTCTAGATACCTGACGAATTCTTGTATGAAAGATTAAGATTACTTTCAAGTTACAGCTCTCCGGAATATCTTCAGGCCTAACTGGGAAAAACATATAACTTCTAATAAAATTTTTAATATTTTATTTTTCTCATTTTTAAATAATTTTTTTGAAAAAGCATTTTATGTGCATAAACTAATTTTGGCAACTTTTTTATAAATTTGAGTCTATAAAAACTTTACCCAAAGAAAAACCTATTTTGCGCCTAGCCTAAATAAAACAGCTTCTACTGATTAATTTAAAATTGGTTATATAATTTTGTTTTATATAAATTTTGCGTCCTTCAGGTTGGAAAACGAGTATTCCGTATAACCTAGATATTATTAATATAATAGCTTATTTAATTAGATATAAAAAAATTTAATTTTGGGATTATAAAAATTTTCTTTTTGTAATTTAATTTAAATACTACCCGAAGTCGCAGTATCAGTCAATTTGGCCAATTATGGCCTTTAGCCGAGCTATTAGCGAGTTTTGGGAAAAATAAATGAAATAAGGTCATCACATTATATTGATATTGTTTCGATAAAATTTCGAATATTTTATTGTGACTATTCGTTGATTCTGATTCTGTGTTTTACAAACAAGACAAAGTAGAATTAGGGGCATATATTATGCAAGAGATTCACTGCTTATAGATGCCATATCCTATCTCAGTAATTCCGACTCCATCATTTACGGATAAATATGGTGGACCTTTAAAAGAGTTGTTAAATTTAAAAAACGTTATTCAGTTTAATAAAATGTAATAAATGGAAATAAGGAATCACAAGTGTCATTTGAAAACCGGGCCTTACAAGCCCGCCTGACACAATTGCTAGGATCGGCTCACCTCTACGTGCCTTGTCCGGCCATAAATTCTGTTTTTATTTTCGGCCCGGGTGGATATTTCAAGTAAATTTTTTTTTCTACAAAATTATAAATGTATTTTGTTGTTTTACACAATGATAAATGATAGAAAAATTAAGCTATCTTAATCCCCATTAATGTTGTAATTATAATGTTAAAAAATGTCGGCGGTCTGTTTTTTTTATATTTTGGTCCTACAAGCGAACAGGTTTTGGGGCTGCGACTTTACTTTATAAGAGTGTTTGTTGGTGGCAATTTTTATAGAAAAAAACGGTGTAAGAAGTGAAGATATAAAATGTTATATTCTCTTTTATTATTGAATGTGGCAATATATATATATAATAGAAATTTACATAGGAATAATAGAAGTATATCCAAGTATAGAAATTAGAATAGACGTATCTCAAAATGATTTGCATACCAACATTACTGTCCCCCTTTTTTTTAGTGTCCAACCTGAAGACGGTCCGGGGGGTGACGTATCCGGGATGGGTAGCGCCGCTCCTCAGGGACAACTTCGTTTGGGTTCGGTGGGGATGGGCTTTCAAGTCCGACAGCTGGTCTTAACTGATCGGCGTGTTTACGCGTTGTTCTTTCATTGTCCCTCACTCTATAAGAATAGAGACCTGTTCTCTCCTCGATTTCCCCTTTTCGCGCCCTTTGTCGTTCATTTTTTACCCAAACCAAATCGGGCTAGTTCCTTACCAGACGGTGTTGAATTGTGTATAAAGTCGGCTGGTTTCACTTTCATCCAACTGAGTGGGTTAGGAAGGTCTCTTTTTAGGAAAAGCTTCGCAGGGGTTTCCTGCACGGCCGAATGCTTCGATGTGCGGTAAGCCCACAGGACATCGTTTAGTGCTTCACGTGGAGATATACCTCCTTTTCGGGTGACTGTGTAGTGCCTTTTCAGTGTTCGAATTACACGTTCAACCAAACCATTTGTTCGGGGGTGGTATGGCGAAGAGGTAACCGTTTTTATGTTCATACTCCGTAGTTTGGAGGTAAAAAGTTCAGAGGTGAAATTAGGTGCGTTATCGCTAACTAGTATCCTTGGAAACCCCCACCGCGCAAAAATTTGTGCCAGACGAGCGAGGATCGCTTGGGAGGTAATGGATTTTAGGATTTCAACCTCAACCCACCGGGAATAGCTATCAACTATTACTAGCCAATAAAATTCGTCTACTGGCCCAGCGATGTCTATATGGATCCTTTCCCAGGGGGCCGTGTTGAAATTCTATTTGTAGGTTGGTTGTTCGAGGCAATTAACGCGGGTAGTTTGACATGGTTGACAAATCTTGGTTATTTTTTCAAAATCTGCATCCATTTTGGGCCAAAACACTGAAGTCCTAGCCAGAGTTTTCATGGGCACGAGCCCCGGGTGTACTATATGTAAAAACTTTAGTACATGTGGTTGAAGTCGTTTGGGAACTATTATCCTGTCCTTTAGGTACAAAATTCCATAAGTTTCCTCAATTTCGTTCTTTCGTACCGCGAATGGTTTAAGTTCTGCGGGTTCCCAATTGTTGTTACGCAACGCGGAAAGAATCTTGTTTAGGACTACGTCTTTTTTTGTTTCGAGGCGTAGACTATTTCGGTTCAGCTCAAACTCGTTTAGCATTAATAAACGTACTTGGTTGCATGCTTCATCATCATCATCGAAATTAAATTTGGGGTTTTCTACCGGGAGACGGGAAAGGCAATCAGCGAGGTTTGTTTTAACCGGTTCGTACGCGACATCATAGTCATAAGCTGAGGCTTTGTAGATCCATCTAAGTAAACGCGTACTAGTTACTTGGTCTAAGTCTCTTGTGGGGCCGAACAATTTTACTAACGGTTGATGGTCGGTTTTAATTTTTACGTGTCTCCCATAAATAAAATTTCTGAATTTTTCAAGCCCATAAAGTATGGCTTTTCCTTCGCGTTCAATGGTAGAATAGTTTTTTTCTGCGGCGTTGCATTTTCTGCAGGGTTGGCTTGGTTTAAACCAAAGTGGTTTAAACCACTTTGGTTTTTTTAAAAAACCAGTGGTTTTTTTTAGTTTTAACTGGTTTTTTTGGTTTTTTTGGTTTTTAATTGATTTTTTTAGTTTTTATTTGGTTTGTTTAATTTTTATTAAGATAAAAAACCAAAAAATAAAAAACACGTTTTATATCGATAAAAACAAGTTTAAAAATTGAGGATTTTATCAATCATATATGCATAAAATACATTTTAATTATTTAGTTTTTTCTGAGGCAAAGTGCAACCCCATTTAAATTGACATTTGAAAATTTTAATGCTTCAATAAGTTAGCACCTATGTAAACAAAATTCAGAATATAATTAATATATTTATTAATAAAATCCCTATATTCTTGGTAAGTCGCAAATTAAACCCTCAATAAGACTTTTTCGAAAAACAGAAAAAACAAAAAAACATGTTTGGTTTTTTCTTAAAAAAACGTTTTTTCATCCTTAGTTTTTATTAATTTTTTATATCCTTATTTAGCATAACCATTTTTTAACATTTATATAATTATTCTTAAATAAAATAGTATTTTAAATGAGTGATATAAATTTAAGGGATACTAGCCCAACACTCTAAATGTGTACACAGGCATATTATAATTTCCGAACTAGCATATGACTGGCCGAAAAAAGGATTTAATATGGATATATTTCGAGCAAATTAGAGATAATAACCGAAAAGGGTACAGAGCCAAATGCAGGCGTTGTGGCTTTGGCCAATTCGTTCTGAAAACAACGAATCAACAGAAATTATGTTTGGATATGCAAGTATCCCGATACATCTATGCTACTAATAGCGCGTTTCGCAGTGTTGAACATCCACAATTTCTTCAGTATCAATGATCTTCGACCTGGATATATACCACCAAACAGAAAGAATATATCAGGGCCATTATTAGACACGGTTTACGATGAAGAGATGAATAAATGTTATGCAAATCTAGATAACAAATTGGTTTGCCTCGCGATTGACGGGTGGTTAAATGTTCACAATGAACCAATTCTTGGTCTAACTTTAACTACCTCAACAGGTGAGACCTATTTGATGGATACAGTGGACACCTCAGATAATGCTCATACGGCTGAATCTCTGATGGAAATTGCCTATAGTACAATTAAAAAATATGAAGCAAGGAAAATTTATGTTAGGTCAGTGGTTACCGACAACGCGGCTAACGTCACAAAAATGAGACAAATGCTGGAAAATCACAGAGAACTAAATGTTATAGCGTACGGTTTGGTTGCTCAGCCCACATATTAAATCTCTTAGCTAATGATTTTGAGTTTCCAAATCTACGAGAACATGTTGTGAGCATCATAAAATATTTTTGAAACAAACACTATGCTAACGCGTTGTTTCGCAAGACAAGGGCCACAAAATTAGTTATGCCAGCAGAAACCCGCTGGAATAGCATTCTAGATTCTTTTGAAGGTTTTATAAATGCATGGCCCGTATTGATAAAAATATGTGAGGACAACAGGGATAAAATTGAAAAAAGTTGTTTACGCTAAAGTTACCAATGTTGGATTAAGAAATGTTGAAGACCTCATCAAAATCTTAAAGCCAGTATCTATAACACTCGACGAAGCGCAAAAAAATATTTGCCCGATAGGACATGTTGTTTTATTATGGAAAAAGCTAAAAGAAAAAATTTTTAATGCAACTGAAGATTACAAAATAAGAAACAAATTCATCAAGCGTGATATGGCGCTGACGCCGGCCCATTATTTGGCCTTTCTTATTACACCGAGTCACATTAACATGGACCTTAAATATCAACTAACTGATGTGGAAAAAAATGAAGCTTATGTGTTCGCCTCAGACAAATATGCCAATACTCTATTTATCCGGTTACTTTTAAAGTTTCAGGCTATAGCAATTCCATTCAAAGAAGTACTTTTTAAAGAAAGCATAGTTAGTAATCTAACAGCTTACGAATGGTGGAAGAGCCAAGAAAAAACACTAGAAACAAATTTTTTTGGGGTTTTTCCCATCGTGGAGCAATTATTGTTGGCTCAGGCTTCATCTGCAAGTGTAGAAAGGGTATTTTCTTCTTTTGGCCTCGTCCATTCCAAGTTAAAATAGGCTTGGAATTGAAAAGGCATCTAAGCTTGTTTTTTTATTTAAAGTTTTTAATTAAAATACTTTTAAATTTATCATTATTAATTGTCTTTATTTCTACATGCAACCATTGAAATAACATTTATACAATATTATATTATATAATACAATATGTAATTTTAGCATTAATAAAATATACCTTGTTTACATATCAATCTGTTACTTTTGTTAAGGTTAAATGAAAAAAACCAAAAAAACCAAATAAACCATATAAAAACCAAAAAAACCAAAAAAACCAGGTTTTTGGTTTTTTTGAAAAAAACCCGGTTTTTTTCCAACCCTGATTTTCTGGATGCATACTCAATAGGACGTTTACCAGTTTGTGTCATATGTGAAAGGACGGCGCCAAAACCATCGAGGGAGGCATCGGTTTCTAGGACTACGGGTAGCTTTGGGTCATAAGCCGACGACGTCCTCCGAGCTATTAGGGTTTTAGCTTTTTGGAAGGTTGCGGTGTGTTTTTCGGTCCAATTCCACGGTTGTTTGGACCCAGTGAGGGTATGTAATTGATTATTAAGTGGGTGAAGGTGAGGAATAAACCTTTCGTGGAAATAAAGTCCTAAAAACGATTTGAGTTGTGTTTTATTATTCGGTATTGGGCATTCTGCTATAGCCTTGACCTTGTCTTTAGAAGGGCGTATGCCATCAGCTGAAATAACATAACCGAGGTACGTAACTTCCGGCTCAAAAAGTCTGATTTTTTTTTAAGTTTAAGTCCCGCATTCTGTATCTTTCCTAGCACCTGTTCTAGGTTTTTTATATGATCCTCATGAATGCTTCCGGTGACTAACACATCGTCCAGGTAGAGAGCTGTACCAGGACTGTCCCTTAGTAGATTGTCCATTATTCGTTGAAAAATTGTGGGCGCCGAGCTCAGTCCGAACGGAAGGCGCTGGTAAGTAAAAACGCCAGTGTGGGTTGCAATACTCAGTAGTGTCTGAAATTCTTCGTGGATGCAACGGGGAAGTTGTAGAATTCATCGTCGCCAATGTAAGAAGTGAAGATATAAAATGTTATATTCTCTTTTATTAATGAATGTGGCAATATATATATAATAGAAATTTACATAGGAATAATAGAACAAGTATAGAAATTAGAATAGACGTATCTCAAAATGATTTGCATACCAACAAACGGCATTACACAATCGAAATATAAAGGAGTTAAGTTTTCTATATTATGGCCTCAAAATGTAAGCTTACGCCTATGGTTGTAGGGGACATTGGGGATTCAGGGAAATAGCTTTTTGACATTGTGAACAAAATTTTTCGCAATTTACCAACAAAATGTGACTTGTCTAACGCCCTTGGGCTATAGGCAATTGCCCTAAATTGCTAAAGTTCTATAATACTTATAGCTAATAAAGTTTTTAGAGGGAATCCAGAGTCAATATTATTACGTTCCTAAGCTCATCTATTTCTCCCGTATACTACTAAATTGGCATTCCTATAATTTTAGGTTTCCATACTGGCCCTTATAGAGACATTATACCCTTTTAGGACTATATTCCGGACAGTGCGGCGTCATTTCGATCGATATTATGATATTGGCGGAGAGACGCGCTTAATCCTATTGACCCTAGGGGTTATGAACGTCGCCGCATAGTTTCAATGCTCTTCACCCAAAAAAAAAGAATATGTTTCTCCGAGCAACGAAATTTCCATTGCCCGTAAAAATAGTGGAATTTTCTTTTTAAGCCGACGACCTAGGTGGTAAATCTATTTAGTGGCATATCGTTTACTGCCTAGGCAGGTCGGGAACTTCAAATAGGTTCAAAATGCGTGCTAAATTCTGAAGAAAAAGCCGCTTTACGGAATCAAACTTATACGGTTTCGCGTGTTGGACGAAGGTGTTAGCAGCTGAATTACACATATCCTTACTTTGTGGCCTATCTAGGAAAAGTAACTTTATTTAGCCATTTTTTCAGCCAATATACATGACAAAAATTCTTACAAAACAGGGCAAGTCCCGAGATTTCAACCAGGGCTGGGAAAACAATAAGCCAAAAAACTTTGGCCCTAAAACGTAAAAAAATAAAGGGGGCCACAATTAAAGGGAAAAAATAAGAATTCAAAAAAAGCCCTTGCTAAGAAAAGGGGCAAAAAAAACCACAAAAAGTGGCTCTTAAAAAGAGCCCCAAAAAGCCCGTTTTATGTTTTCTCTATGTTAATTTCAAAATTTTGATTTTTCCTTTATAATAATGATGGGTGTCCTAGTAGTTTTTTAAAAGATAAGGGGCTTTTTTTTTAACATGCCCCTTTTCTTTAAGCAAGAAAAAGGGCTTTTTTGCTATGCCCACGAGTTTGAGGGCATTTGGAAAAAAAAACTCAAAAACTTGTTAAAAAAAAGCCCATTTAGTTTTTTTTCCCAGCCCTGATTTCAACTAATACATTTATTCGTAATTCGGTCAAAACGCCTCTGTTACCTTTAAACATAGCACAAACTACTAGTTAAAATTATTAATTATATGTTTAAGCAAATGTAATTATACCCGTGATTAGCATAGTCATAAGGAGGTCAATATGGACCCCATCACATTTTGAATATTGAATATCTTAAACATTATTATATATCATGGGTCAAATTTTTGTGATTTTTCTCTTAAATATATATAACAAACAAAACTAGAGATAAAAAATCTTAGATTAATAAGAAAATTTATTTTGAAATAAAAATCCTATTGGGGTCCATATCGACTCCACACTATCAATTTCACTGTTTAAAAGCATTATTGCCTTAATGTAAATTTAAACTAAAAAATTGCAACATTATTTTCTAAGTATTTTTTTATTTAGTATGCTGAGTATATAAAATGTTGTTATTGTCTCAGTTAAATTTTATATATATTCCGACTTATCCATGGTTTTTTTGGCTCATCATTTAATCTTCATAATTAAAAATTTTTTTAATCAATTGTATGCAAGTAGTTAAAATTTAATTTAGCGATAAAAAAGTAAAAAAAATTAACCTTACTATTAGCTAATGTTTAATAAAATCATGTACGGGGCACGCGCAAAGTGAGTAATAATTTTCTTAAAACTTTCAAAATTTTGAAAAATTTATTTTGTAATAAAACGCGAATTACACTGGACAACAAAATTTGGACAACCATTAGCATCATTTATGGCAACTATGGTTCTTGGTCAAGTTTTTGGCGCTGGAATATGAAATCAGAATTTTAGCTAATGCCTCAAATTTTTATTTATTCGATGTCAAAGTCGAGATTTTTCAATTTTTGGGGTATTTTGGGCTTCTATATCATAAAACCTATGGGTAGTAACTAAAGTTTAAAAATATATTTAGATAACGAAAATATTCATTATTAACGCAAGAGGCTAAAATTTTTTTTTAAATATTTAATTTTTTTTTTATAAAATTAGTGGTTTTCGTCTTAAAATCCGTTTTTTGATCCTAAATAACTTAAAAATAAATTGCTAATAATTATAGGTAATAAACTTCTTTAGATATGTTTTTTATAAGGAATCTGAATATACCAATAGATTTTTTGTAGAATCAATAGTAAAAAAAGTTTTGTGAATTTTTTTGTAAAGTTTGGACGCGGATTGAAAAAATTTGGAGGCATTGGTAAAAAAACTAAATCCGGGATCGTTATCGAAAGAAAATTCTCTACAAAACCCTCAAAAATTCGTTTATGTTGTTTTTTTTTGTTGTCCAGTGTTATTAAAAGGTTGCCAAAATTTGTCGCACATAAAATTCTTTTTTTGAAATAAAAATTTTACAAAAAAATTTTAAGATAAAATTTTTAAAATTCTCAGAGTTTTAAAATTTTAGGAAAATAAAATTTACCTAACTGTAAAGCTTAGCTATTTTGGCGCTTATTCGTTTGGATTTATAAAAAATGTAAAATAAAACACATTTATTACCGATTTTTTATGAAATTTTTATAACTTTATAATATAAAATTAGGTGGTAAAATTTTTGTTTTTTTTTTAAAATATGACTTTAAACGCAACCTTTAAAAAAATATCCATATATTGCCAAGGATTATTAATAGATTTATAAATATTGCCTAATAAAACATGATTAAAAAAGATATAGGCTATTTTTGTTGATTCGACGTAACATTGATTAGTTTAAATGTAATAGATTTTGTTTATAGCGCAACTATCGTGTTTCATAATTTCAATTTTTCTCTCCGTCGACACGATACTTATTTGAGGTTTATCGTCCATAGTAACGGTACAGGTATATTTACTGTGTAAGGGCACTTGAGGCGTATATATTTTAACATTTTTTTTTACATTATATTCATAATCCAATTTCATTTTGCCTTGCTTAAACAATTGAATCAGAATAACGCTTTGATCTTTCATAGACGTTGATGCAACTTCAAATCCAATTAAGGTTATCGATATCTTTGCGTATTCGACGATTTCAAATGCCTCTCCTAGATGGCGCATAAAATATGAATAAGTAAATTTGGAAATATAATTACGGCAAACTGAAGCGGCCTTTAACATTGCTTGGACGAGTTCGCTTCCTTCAAGTAGCTTAGGATTGATAACTATTTCCTCCATATCAACTACATTTAGTCTTTCAATGTAAGACAACGGCTTGAAATCATAATTCACCAAAGTTTCCATAATCTGGTTAGCCTCTAAGTTTGAATGATGATAACGAGCCCACAGTATCAATCTTTGAAGGGCATACGATGGGGGAAATTTAAATGAGCTTTTATCCAAATATAATTTAAAAGCCGTTTCTTTCAACCGATAAGTATCAAGAAATCTAAAGTTTTCGTCAAGCACCTATTAAAATGGAAAAATATGTAATATCAAACAAATAGTAGAAAATAATGCTACCTTTAAGCACTAACAGGAATAACAGCGAGAACAAAATCTTTCTTTATAGTTTAAATATAGTTTAAACTAATCCGTTATATTGCAGGCCAGCCCGCCGATATAATTATCAATTTGACCCAATCCAAAATCTTCATTTCTAGCCTCCGTGACCCAATGTATAATTACAGGCCAAATTTTGCTTTAAAATATCAATTAGAAAGTGTAAAAGTAATATCCTTCTTCGCTGGTGAATTTACGTTCTTGTTGATAATAGTTAAAAAAAATGTAATATGAATAAAAAAATCATACCACAATCCTTTGTTCGACCCGTCCGGCCGTTTTATATTTCGGTAGGCCCGAATTTTTGGATCACAACTTTGATCTCTGACATTAAGTCACTAACAATTTCTTTAAGCCGTACCCCGCAGTTAATGAATCTATTTTAACCCGTGATTTTTAAAATATCTCAAAAAATATCATATATTATGGGCTAAATTTTTGTGATTTTTTTCTTAAATATATAATAAACAAAAACTAGTATTTAAAATTTAGTCTAAGTCTAATAACAAAATTTGTTAAGAATTTAAAAATGAAATGGGGTCCGTATGGATGAATGAAAACCATGTTATTGCCTCTATTTAAATTGAAACTTATATAATTGCAACCTTATATTCCAGTACAGTTATTTTATTAAATCATTTTAATTATTAACTGTACAAAATGTTTGTATTGTATTATAATAATATGAATTTTTTTCTTTAAATAGTTTTATTGTACTAGCCAGGCCCAATTCTAGCTTTTCCATATTAGGGGGGCAAAAAAACTCTTGGGGGGGGGGGGGGGGGGCAGAAAAATTTTTTTTGCCGCCAGTTTTATAGAAAGAAACGGTCACGGATTTGAAAATTTTAGTTGGCAGGTTTGATCCCTGTTAACTCATAACTTTAAAAAATTTGTTGGCCGTAATCAAAGTAAAAATAAATTGCACATGATTATTACCTTTAAAGACATTTTTAATAAATTATTGGGACGAAATTTTATGACATGATTTGAAAATAGCTTAGATGGCAGTTTGATCTTTGCAGTTAATTTATAATTCTCAGTTTTGTTAAATTGTATAATAAATTTTTGATTTTTAATTAAAAATAGCTCTAACATTAACATTTAGGTTATATAAAATATTTTGCACATTCACCTATATAGCATGTTAATTTTTAATAGTTTAATTATAAAAATTGTTTCAAGTTTAATACAATTTAGAGTTTTTAGAATTACTAATTATTTTTAATTTTTTTTTTTCAAATTTATTTAAAATTTTAATTTTTATACCTTAGTTGGCTTACACAGTTTTACAAGAAAAAACGATAAACAATTTAAAAATATCTATATATAATAACGTAAAAATATTATTTTAAGTTTATTACAGTTCTGTTTTAACTAATCTTTTTATGTTTTTTGAAGCTTTTTAACAATTATTTTTTCTATAAAATTTTAATGTTTATAGCTCAGCTGGTTTATAAATTTGGACTAGAAAAACGGTAAACGGTTAAAATCTTTAGGTTTTTGTAATAAAAAATTTTATCAAACTGCGTAATGTTTTGTGTTAATTAAAATTAAATATCTATTAACCTTAATCCGCTTCTGTTGATCAATTTCGGAGTGAAGTAAGGAAGCTTCGTACAATTTAATACCATTCCGATATTTCTGACACTTGTCAATTAGCTCAATCAGATGTTCTTTTAAGTCATTCAGCAAATACTTCTTCGCAGCCACCAGTAATTCAAGATCGGAGCTAGGGAAGGTCTTCGTATCGATATTAGTTAGACCGCCGTAGATGTACCTAAAAGAAAAAGTTTGTCCAACGTGTGAAACTTTAAAATCGGCACCAAATGCAGAAAATTTTTATCGCTTCGGCCAGTGTAGGTGGAATATTAAGGCCCGGTTTAAACTCAAGTGCAAATTTTAAGTTTTTTTCCCTTTTGAAATTTTTAAAAATTTTATCAAATGTTTTGAGCAAGTCGTTTGAAATATAATGTATTACAACGTTTCTATAAAAGAGCAAATACAAATTTTTGGATACTCTTTACAGGGACGCTATACCCGTTGAGGGGTTCGAGCCTAGAAATTTATTTTCTCGACGGGTCAAGTGGTAAGATTTTACATGTAAGTCGTTGACCACCAAGGTTTTTTTTTACATTCTGTAACAAATTTAGACTTTTTATCAGGGCCGGGAAAAAAAACTAAATGGGCTTTTTTTAACAAGTTTTTGGGGTTTTTTTTCAAATGCCCACAAACTCGTGGGCATGGCAAAAGAAATTTTTCAAATGCCCACAAACTCGTGGGCATGGCAAAAGAAAAGCCCCTTTTCTTGCTTAAAGAAAAGGGGCATGTTTAAAAAAAGCCCCTTTTCTTAAAAAAAACTCCTAGGAGCTTTAAGAAAAAATAACCCACCCATCAAAATTTTTCGAAATTATTATAGAAAACATAAAATGGGTTCTTTGGGGCTCTTTTTAAGAGCCACTTTTTGTGGGTTTATTTTTGCCCCTTTTCTTAGTAAGGGCTTTTTTTTGAATTCTTATTTTGACCCTTTATTTTTGCCCCCCTTTCTTTTTTTATGTTTTAGGGGAAAAAATGAGCCAAAGTTTTTTGGCTCATTGTTTTCCCAGCCCTGCTTTTTATATGTGTTACCATTAAAAGGTGATTAATTTTAAATAAATAAATAAATTTGTTCGCGTTTTCGTTGGAGTCAATAGCTTTGTTCTACAGAGACTACAAATGGTATTATATATCTTTTCCCCCTGCGTCTTCTCTCAGGGCGTGAAACATGCAAAAATCTCATAAAATTTTTAAAAAAAAAAGGTAGGATAGCACCTTTTATTGTAAAAACATATTTGTTTTTATATGACAAGGATGTATGAATACTTGAGGGTTTGTTCAAAAGCCACATGTCCTATATCACATATTTTGATTTCGTTAGTGTCTGCATCATCACGGCAACATTTCGAAAAAGTACCGTAAAATTGGGCACGAAATACTTCGCTCCTCACGGCCAGGATAAATTTGTGGGCGTGGAAAGTGTAGCCGTCGACCTATCAAATAATTTTAATGATGGCCGACACGACCGCACACAGAAGGTGTCAAACATCATAGTCTCTTCCCCCTATTTGGCGGTGGACGTGTTTAAAGAATAAGTTGTATTTTTATAAAAATTTCAAATTATATTTTTTTTTCCTTTAGATTTATTGGAGCCGTTTAGAATTTAATTATTTTTGTGAAAAAATTTAGAAATTTTAAAAACTTTATTTTTTCAATTAAGTTATTTTGAATGCTAATAATAAAATTGGCGACTTGTTACTATGCGTTCAATGTCGAAAAGTAATAATTTTAAAATTTTTTAAAATATTGAAGGAAGCTTTATTTCAAACAAAGTATTTTCAGTGCTCAAATTAGGTTTTAGCATTTATATAAATGTGTTTTAGTAAAAAATAAATTTTTTTAGGAATGATTTATTCGAAAATTATAAACCTCCCTTATAATAATATTCCAATTCTTCCTTCTTTTCTCTAAATTTTAATTCGCTCCAATAATACTGGACAACAAAATTTGGACGACCCTAAGCAACATTTATGGCAACTATAGTTTTTGGTCAAGTTCACGCTGATCACGGTGAAATCAGAATTATATATAATGCGTCAGATTTTTAGTTATTCGGTGTTAAAGCTGAGATTTTTCAATTTTTGGGGTATGGGCTTCTATATCATAAAACCTACGGGTAGTAACAAAAGTTTAAAATTATATTTAGATAACGGAAAAATTCATTTTTAACGTAAGGCGTTTTAATGTTTTTATAACATTTATTTTTTTTTAATTTTTTTATGCTTATAAAATTAGTGGTTTTTTCGTCATAAAATCCGTTTTTTGATCATAAATAACTTGAAAGTAAATTGCTAATAATTTTAGGTAATAACCTATTTTAGATATGTTTTTTATAAGGAATCTGAATATACCAATAGATTATTTTAAAATTAATAATTAAACAATATTTGTAAATTTTTTTCTGAACTTTGGACGCGGTTTTAAAAAAATTAGAGGCATTGGAAAAAGACCGAACCCGGGATCGTTATCGCAAGAAAATTCTAGAAAATCCTCAAAAAATCGTAGATGTTGTTTTTTTTGTTGTCCAGTGTAATTTTTTAGACAAACACATTTACTTAATTCGGCAAACTGGAGAAATATGAGATTCTAGGTCAGTTATACCCAATTCCCAACTAATTACCATTCAAAGCCGTTTTCTGCTGTCGCTTTAATTTATCAAATATTAGTTATCAAGAAAAAGTTGCTAGGGTTCAAACTAAAATTAGGTGGCGGGGGCAGTTTTTATTAAAAAAAAATTTCTTACGGTAAATTTAAAAAAATTAACATCCGTCAGGGCTTGCTCAGCACGTAAACCGGGCCAATTTGAATGAAATTTAACACACTGATCCAGGCAGCGTCTCCTACTCCCCAAATTTCATGGAAGAGCTACCCCCCTCGGCAAAATCTCGGAGGTAACAAACTTCGTAATTTATTCATGTTCCCCCCATAACTATACCTCTCCCCCTCGAATACCTACCCCCCTCGGCCAATTTTTTGAAACCGCTTTCCTAACCCCCCCCCCCCCCCCCCCGGAGTAGGAGACACTGGATCCAGGGCTTGGGCTCCCAGAAAAATGGACAACTTTAAGATTCGATGGGGGTCACCTTTCCAATAACTAACCAAAAATGTTTCATCTTACATGGAAACGCTTAAAGACAAGTTGATTATAATTATTCCCGACCATGCTTTAAAAGCTTTTGACTAACAAATTTGTATTAATTTACTTTACACGAGCATATACGAATAAACATACAAACCTTAAATGTTACGTCCGATAATAGCGGGTTATTGAACAAATAGAATAGTGGCTCAATTTCGCTATCCTCCATCAGGATGCAAATACTTTGCGGTGAATCCTCCTTCTCCTCTTCCATAGAATTTTGCTCATCTCGCTTTATAGCAGACGAACCTAAATGACTAATGTTTGTTGCTGCCGACACTGGAATTATATTTGCAGCCATTTGCAATTGAAACAAGAATATTTGAAATATATAGGGGGGTATGCTGGAAAAAAAAACAATTGTTTAGCTAACAAAAAAAAGTGTTTGTGTGGAATGTGTAATTTTTATAAGAAATTGGGCTTTTTTTTGGCCCAGTTATTTGTTTTTTACCCAGTTATTTAAATTTATTTTTGTTTAATTTTAAAACTACTATATTAAACATATTATGGGCAAAATATTTCTAATGTCCTCATAACTGAAAATATAAATAGCTACAATAAATATATTTTTTACAATGATTTGTTATGATAAGTTTGGACAGAATGAGAGTTTGCTCGCTTTCGCTCGCACATAGGCAGAGGCATCTTTAAACGTTTTTCCAGTAGTTTCCGTCCTTCCATCTTTTTTTTTCCACTTTCATATCTTAGTTTCTTTCTTCTGCCATGATTTAAATGGGGCTGGATTTGCTTTTCCTTTCAAACATCCTCCAGGTGTTTAAATTCTGTCTTGCACAAAGTCCATACTAACCTGATGGTGCAAATAAGAAAATTTTTAATCCTTTTGTCGCTGACATCAAATATTTATGGAAAAGGGGGGGGGGGGGGTGGGGGAATGGATAATGACTGGTTAGATTTAAATAGTTGATTTAGTGGTCCCGGCAAAAGTTATGTCTGTATTTTTTAACTAAGCTTACTATTGATATAGGAAGAACTAGTTAACTTCCACATTGATGACGGAAACTTACACAGGAATTCATGCAAAACAAAGCAGTAAAAAAGAAAAGTGAATCATCAACCACTGATATTTACAACACGGACAGTCGGAGTCGCATGGATCCGATCATGCCACTCTGACTGTTTTTTTATTCTTCAAATTAGTTTGAAAGGGTGAATGGATATCACATCGAGTGGCTCCCGTAAGGCCCACCGTAAATAAGGACCGGGGCTGATTGAGGAAAAAAAAGGATTATAGCCTAGGTCGATTATTATAATCGCACCCTGGTCTTTTTTTAAAATTGTGTTGATAACGAGAATTAGAAAAATGATAAATTTATTATTACATGCCTTAACAATCTTTAAACTCAAATATCACCTGTATAATTGAAAGGGCAGAACACGATAAGCGATGGAAGTAACTATGCCGTTTGAAAGTAAAGTCGGCCCGGCTAGGATGACAGTGTCGGGCATGTATTATAAAATTGGAATTTGGCCCGCTTAAAATTTGTCTAAATTGTTTCTGCTTTGCGTTATAGGTAGTATTAAAATTCGAGCTAAATTTATTCTATAATCATTATGTTATTAAGGGCACGTGCAAAGTGAGTTTTTATTTTCGTTAAATTTTAAAAAAATTTAAAAATTTTAAAAATTTATTTTTTTTTCAAAATTTTTTTAAAAATTTTTTGTTTCAGAAAAAGCATTTTATGTGCATAAACAAAATTTGGCAACTTTTTAGAAAAATTTGCGTTTTATTACAAAAATTTTTTTTTCAAAATTTTGAAAATTTTACGAAAATAAAAACTCACTTTGCACGTGCCCTAAGGAGACTTCTTCGACGCAATGTATTTGATTGATTTGTTTGGGGCACGTGCAAAGTGAATTTTTATTTTCGTAAAATTTTGAAAAATTTAAATAAAAATTTATTTTGTTTTCAAAATTTGTTTAAAAATTTTTTGTTTCAGAAAAAGCATTTTATGTGCATATATTGAATTTGGCAACTTTTTGAAAATTTGCGTTTTATTACAAAATAAAATTTTTTAAAATTTTGAATATTTTACGAAAATAAAAACTAACTTTACACGCGCCCTTACAAAAAAAAATTATAGCCGGTAAAATTCAAGCCGTGTTTTGGGTCAAGTCGATTCAAATTAAAATAAAATCTCGAGGCCAAGCCTAGAAACTATGAGATAAAATTTTTCAATTTCATAACTAATTTTTAATTGATTAAGAACTTCAATAGTTTTTCAAAGTTCGTCGGGGAGCCTATGTCACATACATCAATCTCGGCCGTGTCGGCGTTATCACAAACTTTCGTAAAACGCTTCTCATCGCCAGGATAAACTTGTGTCCCTAAAAAGTGAATTCCTCTACCCTGCTATCGGCAAACTAATACATCTAGATCTACATTTTTTAAATTATATTAATATTCTATTTTATTGATTTTTAAGATTAATTAGGATATTAATAAATAATGTAAAATTCTAACAATTAATTCTATGAATCTAAAATTTTTTTATATCTATTTTAAAACTGTGAAGGTATTTTTATTTTTAGTCATTTAAAAATTTTTCTTATTTACTTAATAAGATTAAACTTCTAAAAATTTTTTTTTCACTAACAAATATTTTGTCCTTGTATTTAATATTATAACCAGTAATTAGTTTGTTATTTTTTTAATAAAATAAACTACTTAAATTTTAATAATAAATGGCGACATGCGTTTAATATAAGTTAAAAATTTTAAATAATTTGAAAGAAGATGAATTGAGTCTGAACGCGCCCCAATATAGATTTGCGACTTTTTGGTAAATTGCAATAATTGACTAACAAGAATTTTAATTTTTTTTGAACAAAGTCTGAACGCGCCCTTACATAAGAATGTTTTAATTTATTAAATTAAAATTTGGCAAAAATATAAAATTTTTATATAGTTAATAATCAGTCAAAATAAATACTAAATAAATGGGGTTAAAATGAAAAAAAAGTTTGTCCGGTGAATTAAATAAGAAAAAACCAAATATGTATATGGGTGGTCCTTTGCCGTCCAGACATTCATATTTATATAATGTATTTTTGAAATACATTTCCAATAGCCCTTCTACATTTTGAAGAATAATTTTTTAACTTTTCTATCAGTTGAAATCTATGTGCATCAACACAAAAGATAAGCTCTGATCAAATAAATAAAAATATAGTCAAGTGGCCCAATTTTATTTATTATTATTATTTTTTTTTCTTTCTGTAGAAAGTTTTTATTTTCCTCAGCCAATTTTTTCGTTTTTGTATTTTTTAAAAAATTATCATTTATTTCACCACACTAAACGGCTTTCGCAAATATTATGGCTAATTTGGGCAGGCTTTATTATGTTAGACTCCCATACACTATTCCAATTATATAAAAGATTTTCCCAGTGCTAAAATTTTGTTTTGTAGCCAACTACACATTGATAAGCTGATCATTTTATAAAAACTAAACTATGCCATAAAAACTAACTTAGGTTTAATAAAAAAAAATTTATCTTAAGAAAGCGTTGATGCGCAGTGCTGGGAAAACAATGAGCCAAATATTTTTGGCTCATTTTTTTTCCAAAACATAAAAAAAGGGGGCTACAAATAAAGGACCGAAATAAAAATTCAAAAAAAGCCCTTACTAAGAAAAGGAAAAAAAAACCCGACAAAAAGTGGCTCTTAAAAAGAGCCCCAAAAAGCCCATTTTATGTTTTTTTATCATAATTTCAAAAAATTTTGATTTTTTCTTAATAATAATGATGGGTGGGTTATTTTTTCTTAAAGCTCCTAAGAGTTTTTTTTGAAGAAAAGGGGCTTTTTTTTAACATGCCCCTTTTCTTTAAACAAGAAATGGGGCTTTTCTTTTGCCATGCCCACGAGTTTGCGGGCATTTGAAAAAAAAATCAAAAACTTGTTACAAAAAACCATTTAGTTTTTTTCCCAGCCCTGTTAATACGTTGTATATATCAAAAAATTTAATAATATTAACGCAATTGGAGATCGTAAAATTCCCAGAAAATAATTTTGTTACCGACAATGCCTATAAATTAAGATTAAAGTTACTCTTAATTAAGTGCAACCAAATAATTATGTTATGTCAAAGTATACTAATACAATGCTTATTGTTTTTTATCAGAGCTAGAAAAGTTCATCCTCATATATAAATGTTTAGAAAAATTAAAGAAATAAACATATGTAAAAATTGTTGTTTTCCAAATATGATTTCTTTAAAGATAAACCCTTAATAGTGTTTTTTATAATATAAATCCTATCAGTCTGGCCTTAAGTTTCATACGAGATATTTTAAAGTTGTATACAAGTATGATTTAGAGGTGAATATGGTAGGAATAGCAACAAATTTGTTGCAACTTTTTGGGGTAGCTAAATGCTATAGGAGGAAAAATATAAAAATATATTTTTAACCTTTTTTATAAAAATAAAAATATTTAACTCAAAAAAATGTAAATTTTTTAGAAATACATTAAAATTCTATAGGTGCAAAAGCTAAAAACTACCATCAAAAGTTTAAGCCTATTTTTTTAATTTTACAAAGCTCAAGTTTGTATTTTTAAAATTTAATTTGAAGCATAAAATAGTTATTTTGTTTTGGCGTATGAATATTTTAAATTTCTGTTTGCCCCCAACCCCCGGCTGGCCATATTATTTGGTCTAAATAGCTCTTTTTTCCTTATTTTATAGGTGGTTAATGATCACCCCAGAAAGATGGATATCCATCATTTGCAAGAAAATGCATTCAAGATATACATTGATCACAGCAAAACTGAACATCCCGCAGCATATATCTTTAAACTACTAATTTTATGGGTCCGTACCCAATACCCCGATTTAGAAGGAAACCAGATTTTGGAAACACTAAAAAATCATAGCTTTGAGCCAATGACTTACGTTTATAAGCTTAATACGGTTGACATGGAAGAGGTCGTTATCAAGCCTAAATTACTCGAGGGCCCTGAACTTATACGGGCTATGTTGAAAGCGGGGTCGATCTGTGACAACTATGTTTCAAATTATAACTATCGGTCATATTCGCGCGATACAGCTAATTCCATCGATTACAAACACATTCCGCCAACTTTGACGAGAATGGAGGTTAAATCGACACCAACTGATCTGGAACTCATTATACTGATTCAATTAATTGAGCACGGCGAGATTAAATTGGAATATAAGTATAGGGCGAAAAATACGGTGTCCATATACACACCCGACGTTCCTCTGTATAATCATTATACTTGTTCCATATTTATCAATGGAGTACCCCAGCTAAATACCGTTTCCAGCGAGGACAAGATTGATATTATTAAGCTTGATAATTGTATGATTACACATATTTCTTATGTATAGATATGATATATGTTTTCCCATATATCGCATCTATACTATAAAAATTAAAATTAATGTGCTGCACAGTTAAGATTCATATTTATTGGGCATATAATTAATTTCTTAAATTGAATTAATCAACTGCTTAGTTTGGTTGTTTTTCTATAAAGAGGCAGTGGGAAGAGGATACCATATGTGCTGGGAAAACAATGAGCCAAAAAACTTTGGCTCATTTTTTACCCCAAAACTTAAAGAAAGATTGAAAGGGAGCTACAAATAAAAGGCCAAAATAAGAATTCAAAAAAAGCTCTCATTAAGAGAAGCAAAAAAAAAATCAAAAAAAGTGGCTCTTTAAAGCGCCCCAAAAAGCTTGTTGTTTGTTTTCTTTATGATAATTTCAAAAATTTGATTTTTACTTAATAATAATGATCGGTGGGTTTTTTTTATAGCTTCTAGGAGTTATTTTTAAGGAAAGGGGCTTTTGTCAAATATGCCCCTTTTCTTGAGCAATAGAAGTTTTCTTTTGCCATGCCCACGAGTTTGTGGGCATTTGTGGAAAAAACTCAAAAACTTGTTGAAAAAAAGCCCATTTATTTTTTTCCCAACCCTGGATACCACAGGCAATTGAAGTAGATTGTTGGCTATATGTCGTAAACATGGTATAGTTAGAGCCCGCTATTTAACTGTAACATGAGTATCATAAACAGTAATTTTTATAGCCTCAGTTCAATATTGAGCCCCCTAAATAGTATGCTGCTAACCTTTGTTAGTATTGGTAGTTGGCAGTGCAGAGTTTGTTAAAATTTTATTAATCTTTTTTGTTTTGTTTGTCATTTTTTTTTGGAAATCTCTATTTTATCTTTTACTCACTAAAATTAGTTAAATATTAGTACGCAGACACTATATAAAAACAATAAAAAGTTGACCTGTTTATATATGGCCTGGTAATTTTTATTTCCCATGATACTCAAAGAAGTCCAATAATTCTTGACAGGTACAATTTGCAAAGTGCATCTCGATATATTTTGCAAATAAATTTTAAAAATAAATTTTGTAGTTAAAAAATAGATCCTAAAATTGAAAGAAGTAAGGGATAATGAGACAATAATTTGTATTTTCTTAAAAAAATCTTGACCCTAAATTTTGATATTTGTGGCCACGGCTGAGCATTTTGGATTAAAAAATGGGTCCAAGTGAATTTTTAGTGATTGCAGGTATGGAATGACATATTTTTAAAAAATTTTATATGAATTGCAAGCTTCTTTTTAATTTACCATTTTGAGCTTTGATTCCTTTTTTTTTAAACTTTGAGTGCGATTGATTCACAAATGACATATTTATATTCAGCAATATACATTTTTTCCGTCAAAAGCCTAAATAATATTAAAACGTATGTTAGATGATACGAAGCTGTGTTTTTACAACATGTTTCTAATATATCACAATTTCTAGCATCGTGCCTATTAGTCAGATTGGTAACCTCTAACGAATCCGAAGGCCGTGCATTTTTTTAAGAATCGCGGCAAAGGGTCACCGGCGCGCATTAAATCTTAAACTTTGAGGGACTTGTTTTAGCGTTAAATGTGGCAATAGGGAAAAGATGTTTGAAGATAACTACCAGATTTTTCCAAGTCCTTATTAATGGCTAGCAACAATACAATTATGATAAATATGGTTCCCAATTTTAATTTTTCTTTTTATAGAATTAATTGAGTGAGAATCAGGGGTAGAACCGGTCCATCTACAAGGGCAATGTAAAAAATGCTGGGCGTCAAGCTAGTTTTAATATAAGGCTTTAAGCAAAAATATTAAAAAAATACGCATTTCGGGCTCCAGCTGTTTTTAGATAAACTAAGCAACTATTCTACCAAATCACAACTATCTCTGGGATCGGGGAGCCCGCCAAGCAATTTTTAACAAAATTACCGGTAAAAATAAAAAAAGCTACCGGTAACGGGCAAGCCAGTTTTGCCTCCGCCTAGCTACGGTTCTGCCTAGGTATGCCAACGATTAAACTGTTACATTTTTCTTAGATTTTCACTAAAAGGGGCCCAATAGGCAATTCTAGGTCTAAAAATCTAAAATGTATCAAGTCAAAATATCTAAGTAACCAGCAAAATTTTTTATTGTGTTTTTTTATTTTTTTTTAATCAAACTTAGTTAGTCAGCTATAAACATTAAAAATTTTAGAAAAAATGCCAAAAAAAAACATTAAAGATTTATAAACAAAAATAAATTAAATTTTTTTTTGCATATTTACAACAGCTAACTGTTAAATTAAAACTTCAAAAAAACTTTTATTAAAAACCGATAATATGTCGTGTCGTATTTAAGTTTGGACGCGAAATATCTTGTATAATTTAAATGCTGATGTAAGAGCTTAATAAACTAAAAATTTTTATTTCTCATTATTTGATATAATAAATATAATTTACAAGGCATTTTTACATAGAAAAAAATATTCTTAAATTTTTTTATTTTAGGGTATTCTCAAACTATCAATTTGGTCAAAAAAGGCAATTTCTACGATAAGGACTCAAGGCCGGAAGAATCTGCGAAAAACGAATTATATATATATGAGATAAGGTCATTAGGATATATTCTTTTATGTATTATAAAACTCTCGGTTATTGGTTGAACTATGTAATCTAAGAACCGTTTATTTAAGGTGTAGTTTAGTTTAAATCACATAATATTCCGGCCCGGGCGATACAATTTTTTCCAATAGTTAAAAGAAAAATGAGCAAATTCGGCTCCATTGATTTCCGACTGGATAGGTTTTCGGGTCTTAAATTTGAGCTTTCACAAGGTTAAGGATAAAATTATATAAAATTATATTTTTATTAATAATCAATAAATTTAAAAATAATTTACTTAAATTAACGTTAGCTTAAAATTTAGAAAATTTTGGTACTTAGTTATCAATTATAAATAAAATTTATTTTAATATTAAAAAGCAGCCAGTGTTTTCCAAAAAAATTACTTAACCCCTGTAGTTACAATTAGAAAAATTAATGTTCCGTTCATTGCCCGTACCGATAATGGGTGAACTAAGTGCGGGCACCATGATTGCTAAATGATCGTTCATGTGAATCGTTCAAAGGTACAACAAAAAATGGGTCTTTATAACAAAAACATACCGTACCTCCTCAAAATATATCCCTAATTTACTTAATTCCTCATTCCCTCCTGAAAATATCCTAAGTACATCTCGGGCTACTCTTTCATTTATGTGAATTGTTCAAAAATGCAACAAAAATCAGACCTATAAAACAACAATATATCGTACCTCCCCAAAATATATTCCTAATTTACTTTATTCCTCACTCCCTCTTGAAAACATTCTGGGTACGTCTCTGGATACGTTTTAAAGAGTTTTAAGATAAATATTACTGATTATTTTAAATTTAATGCAAATCATGTCCCATCGCCTTATTAAGCATTTAGGAGGATAAAGTAAAATCGGAATTTGACAAATTATAAATTGGGCTTAGGTTTAGTAAACATTTTAGACATAACTTCTTGTCCTAGTCTTTCTTGATCGTTTTGTGGTTCGGATTGTCCGTGGAGTAGCAAATGATTTTGACGAAAGAGATAAAACATGAAAGGTTGGCCGTTATTGGGTTCCGCCCTGCTAAGGTTAAAAAACCATTTATTTAGGGGTGGTTTAATCTTTAACGTAGAGGCGATGGTGAGATGGCCATTCTGCTCAATTTCCACGTGGTCCATTTCCCATATAACGGCATCTGTAGCGTTGACGCCATTAACGGCACCCCCTTGCGAAGAACTAAAAAAAAAATTTGGTTAGGCCACGTGCAAAATAGTTTTAATTTTCGTAAAATAAACTCAATTTGGCAACTTTTAAAAATTTGCGTTTTACAAACTAAGACTTTTCGATCTTTGAACTCTAAAGATGACTATTTTTTTTTACATAACCGAAATTATTAAATTTTTATTTGAATATTTATAGATTTAACACGTCAATAAATATATAGAAATATTCTTTTAATTGTATTTATCACATTTATATCAATCTTATACAAAAAACAAACCACAAAATTTAATTGAACCTTTTTTTTATACGAAAAATGAATACGACAAAATTTAGCATTTGCCCCATGAAAAATGAGAAATTTAAAATTGCAAATTGTACAACTAACTTCTTGCTCAATCCGGAAAGGTTGCATCCCTCGAACCTAATTTTCGAGAGTGAGCTAAGTCTGAGAGGAAGGAGTCGTAGGTGCTGATTACTCTTATTATTTTCTTGAATGCGCGCAAGGGCACCAATAAACAGCTGATTATAGTTGACTAGACTTCGCACGTCTTTCATTGTCTTATTCAGGGCTGGGGTTACCAAAACGATTACAGGGCCATTGGCCTTGTCATTATTATCCTTGTAGCAGCGCGTGAGTTGAAAGTAAGAATTGTCATAATGGCCGCACTGCCTGATATACATGGTTTGTAAAAGGACATATTTACATATATAGAAATGAAATTATCAGTCTTAATTTAGAGCTGGGAAGAAGCCCATCCTTTGGCTAAACCCATTTTTTTGACCTTCAAAAAATATGAAAAATTAAGAAGGTCAATTATTGTTTATTTATTCATAAAAAGAAAACTAAATTTGACAAAAAAAACTTTTTACTTCTCTTTAAACTAAAAGCCATTTTTTTACTTAAATTGTAAAAAAAAATAATGAGCTTAGCCACTCGGACCTTTCCCCAGCTCTAGATTAGAGAGAGGACACTTTATTAGAGTTAAAATATAATTTTCTCCAGAGCTAAGCCCATATTTTTTCTTTAAAAATTTTATGAAATATAGGTAAGGTCAATGAAGACACTAAAACTTAGGGAAAAACTGATTATAACGCACTTTCTTTAAGCTTAAAGCTATATAGGGTTACCAACAGGTTTGGTTTAAAAAGGAGGACGGCTGTGTCAAAAAGGAGGACAAATTAAAAAAACAACGCGCAAGCTTAAAAATGACTTTAAGATCAATATTACATCATTTGATTTATTATTTATGAATTAACATGATCAATTAAAATTATTATATGAAGTTTTCGCATCTTTTAACAATTTTGTATCATTAAAAGCATAATTATAAAAATCTCCGCATTGTAAATCTGTATTAATATATATGATTATTTCGTTTTTTATAAGTTCTCTTTTTGCTCGATTTCTCTCAGCGCGCCACTTTGTATTCATTACTGAGAACACGCGCGCTATAAACGCAGTTTTTGCCGGTAGACTGAATAAAAAACGTATTATTTTTACAATGTTAGGAAGACTTTGTTTGCTTAATAAATTTCCCCAAGTTTTTCTTAGGGTTTCCTCAAAAAAATTTGCATCATCGGCTTTGAGGAAATCATCTTTAATGAGAATGATTTCTGTGTAGAGAGCATCAATATTTAACTCTAATATAGATATAAAAGATAGTTTATTTACTATCATCATAATTTCATCAGAGGGAAATTCATTCTTTAAATTTATTTTAGAGATGAGGGCTATCCAATCCTCATGAAAATCAAATCTTCTAAATACATCAACGCCTTATTATAGAATTGAGTTTTGTTTGAATTATAACGTCAAGATCTGCAAGTTTTTTATTGACGCTGTATCCAAAAAATTGATCGTTTATTCTATTTTAAAATTACTATGGAGCTGAATCATAATATCCCATAGATGGACTTAGGTTGTAGAATTGCTTTCTAACGAACATATGTGTTTGAAATATTTGTAGCGGTTGGGCAAAAAGTAGATATATTTCGATATTTTCATCAAAATTTCCATTTATAAATAATAAACGATCAATAATCTTGGGACAATCTTTTAGAGATGTAAAATATTCTTTTAATCCAGACCACTCTTTTAAAAGCCGTTCAATGCATGGTAGTAAACTAAGCCATCTTGTGACAACATGTTTAAGAATATCCTTAAATTGTATTTGGACTTCATCGCAAAAATTTTTGAGAGTCTCTCTTCTTTTTGCCGAAATTGATATGCAATTTTTTGGCGGAAAATCAAAAAAACCCAATTGTTTTAATGAATGTGAAAAAAATTTATTTTTATCTACAAAATATAATAATAGCAGCTAAATATTTTTCTGAAGATAAATGCGAAAATTTAATGATTTTGAAAAATATTTGATAAGTTATATATTGAAAACGCCATCTATTATTTAAATTTTGGTGTTAATTTTTTTTAAGGGATTTAAAAGTGAAATTTGATTTTCTGTTGAATTGTTTATGGGTAAATAAGGTATGGGAAATGATTTTTAGTATTTTAAAAAAAAAATTTTTTTTCATTTATATTCAAAAAGGAGGACATTTTTAGCTCAAAGGAGGACGGGAGGACGGACAGCTAAAAAGGTTGCCGTCCTCCCGAAAGAGGACGTTTGGCAACCCTAAAGCTATGTGACCCTCATTTAATTTTCTTTTGTGTATGTTAGAACCAAAAATGAGTTTAGCCCCTAAAATTGAAATTTTTACCATATCTGTGATTTTTATCAGAAGTTTTAAGTTGTGCATGTTCAGTCTAAATATATCAAAATATATTATAGGAATTGTAAAAATTCCTCATATTTTGTTCTATTACAGTGGCCTAGCGTCAAAATATAACAAATGATACACCTAATATTTTTGAATTCAAATGCAAAATCATATTCGTTACATGATATGATTCTATTCATATTGGCCTAACCTAACCCGAGGGCCAATTTTAAAAAGCAAGTTTTATGTAACAACATATTTACATTCTTTTATATGCTACATGTTATAGAAAAATTTAGTTTATTTTTCGGCTAGCAAGCAATAAGCGGGCACTCTAATTAAGAAGAAAACAATGCTTGGTATATTTTAATCAGGCACGTAGGCAGAACTTATTCTAAAGGGGGGCAAGAAATTTTAGGAGAAAAATAAAATTACATTGTTGCTTAATGAATGATCATATTATGACTAGCATAAAATATTTATTTATATTCCATCATAATTAAATTAATGTATGACTTAAATTCAAGAAAAATTTTATAAAGAAAATAAAAATATTTAAGAAATTGATATTCTTTTAGGATCTATTGAAAACCACTCTAAGGTTCGATGCAAATTTGGCATTGATGGAATTAAGTATTAAGTTTTGACTAGTTTGATTTTCTTTAAAAGTATATAAAAGGGAAATGCATTGTATTAGAATACCTGGTGTTGAATTTTGATGTTTATATCAAACAGCTTAACAAATCAATTAAGATTTAATTGCTGTTTTGATATTAAATTGACCTATAGTTATAGTTAATATAGCAGTTGTTTTAATGAAACAATTTTATTATATATATTTAATTGCAAAATCAATATTTAATTTATATCAACCAAAAGATACATAAATATCAATTATAAAATAAATTATAATATTAAAATATACTTTTTTCTTAAAAAACTCGTTTTTTCTGGTTTTTTTGTAGAAATAGTCAAAAATTTAGTTTTGTTTACCGGTATTCATAGATTTAAAAAATCAGATGAAAAAACATCAGTTTTAATATATTAAATTTGAAAATTATTTTATTAATATGGGGTAACATATTAACAAATAATTATCAAAATTTTCATATTAGATTATGCTTAAGATATTTTTAAACACTAGGCGCATAAATTCAATAGTAAAATAAAAAATTTAATTATTTTAACAAAAGGTATATTACTATTTTATATATTTAATAGATAAAACATTTACAATTATGAAACATAATTATTAAGTTGTATATTACATGTTTATTTTATTATGACAAAAACATGTAATAGTACTTAATGATAATTCAGAAAACTTAAGCTAAATTTTGATACTATGATTGTACAATATATTTTATAAAGCCGCAAAATTGCCAAAAAATAATAAATATACCAGCATATATACCGATTTCTGTTTAATAAAAAAATTAGCGTTAAATTGCACAAAAAAAATAAAAAGCTATTTCTAAAGGGGGGCAACGGCCCCATTAATGTATGTTGTTTATTGCCCCATTCGTTGGAAGTTGGTAGTAAGATTGAGCTTGAGGGCAGCTAGAGATGGATTGATTCAAAGATAATATATTATTATCGTATGTAGCTGTATCAAGAAAATGAAAATAATATCTTGGAAAAATACTGAAAACAATAGGTAAGTAGTCTCTCTCATTACATATCGCTATACGAACGATATGGAAAAAATAACAGGTAGAGTATAATCTAATTTAGTTTAGGCCTTATCTCCTTTGATGTAAGCAAAAGCTAGAAAATAATATTTTTAAATATAATTTTTTTTTAGTAAGGACGCGTCTAAAGGAATTACATTTTTTTTTAAAGTTTAAATCTATTTGAAATTTTAAATCTATGACATTTTTTAACAAAGAGTCGTCAATTATATTTATTATTACTTAATTGGATTCTCTGAATAAAAAGTTATTAAAAAAATTAAAAAAAAATTAAAATTTTTGAATTTTTGAAATAAAAAATGAATCTATAAAAAAGGAAAAAGATTACGGCCTTGTCTTGCAATTGGTTTAGTTTTTTCGTAAAATTAAATAATGGGATTTTACATCAATCAAAAAGCTTCTATATCGCGTTCTAGTTCAAAATATGGCCCCTCAAAATCTGTTTTTTATTTTTTTTGATAAAATGAAAGGGCTATGGTAGGATTAAATTAGATTTAAGAGGGGGAAAACTAGGCTGCCCTAGGTTCAGCATACAAATGTATAAAGTGTTTTAGTGTCTAGTCCAATTTACACAGGTCTACAAAAAGTAATGTTATAGGGTTATAATCAGATGGAAAATAATCTAAACAATGGCCTATTTTGATCATATCTAATATGGCCAACACCCGTATCATCAAAAAAATGGTCAATTCTGCCCTATTGACTAAAATTTAAAACCTCAAGAATCCTTTATAAAATAATAAATTTTTTTCTCCAAACTTGAATCAATTGTTCAATTTTTTACCGAAATTCATGATATATTAAATTTAGTTATATGCTATAACATTCACATTTGTGTCATCGATTTTTTTTATATAAATTTTTAATGTGGCTAACAAAAAACAGTTTTAATAATTTTTGAGAGTTATGTTAGATATTATATATTAGCGTATAACTATCGTAGAAATTTGAAAAACACCGACCATAATTTTTCTTCATGTACAATAACTTATGCTATGCCCGCCGTGAATCTGAAATTTATTTAAATTTTTATAAATGCCGCAATGATTTTTCACACATGACAAATATATTCCAAAATGGCAAAAATTAAACATAAATACTGTCTTAGCTTTAGTCCCAAACCTCGAAAAAAATTATTTTTTTTACCACTTATTCGAATCCTCATATACCCACATAAATTCTTTGTCCGAGCTTTCAGTCACTGGGCATGTGTCATTTATAAGGAATTCACCCGAGTCACTAAAAGTGTTCGTAAAATTAGGCAGTCGTGATAGCCACGTCGACTTCTTTTGTGCTCCTAGAGGTCCGCACTCGACGGAATCTTCGAGCACCGAAGACATCAACACGGGTGAGTAGGCGTACGAGTACTTGTTAATCATGGGGACGATGATGTTTTTGACGAACGAACGCCGGAACGTGCCTTTCTGAGGACTGTTAATGGAGGGAGCCATAACACGAGTGAACTCCAGGTGCTCGGCAATGATTTTGAGACCGTTGCTGCCGTTGGAGTTGACATTAGGACTGGTTAAACCAGCGATTGCTGCGGGTAAGAGGATAACCATAAATGTTATGCCGAAAGCCAGGAATAGGTTTTTGATGATCAGGCCCATATATCTGCCTTGCATTCGTAATAAAATTAATGACAAGTTATTAGTTTTAGCCTCGTTTCAGCTTACCCCTTGGTTAACCAAAATGATCGAGATACCGGCTTATCGGGGAATATGTCCTATTTAATTTTTTAGCCTACAGATTACAATAATAATACAATTGAAAAGAAACCTTATGTGTTCTAATTGTTAAATAAAGTTTCATGTAAAACATTTAAATTGAAGAGAACGGGCTAAAAATCAAAGAATATTTGTTATTTAGCAAAATTCGACATTTGAGAAAACTTAAGGGCACGTGCAAAGTGAGTTTTTATTTTCGTAAAATTTAAAAAACCTCTAAAAATTAAAAAAAAAATTTTTTTTTTCAGAAAAAGGCATTTTATGTGCATAAACTAAATTTGGCAACTATATAAAAATTTGCGTTTTATTACAAAATAAAATTTTTCAAAATTTTGAAAATTTCACAAAAATAAAAACTCACTTTGCACGTGCCCCAATCAAAAAAAAAATTGTAAAATTTTAAATGGTTTAGGCCACAGTATGTCGAATATAGCAGCAATCAATGAGCCATTAGGAAAAGATTATCAGGTAACAATTTAAACTCTGAAGGCTCTGCCGGCTAGACCCTCAGCTCGATTAATTTACAGGACACCAGTGGAATAGGTTTTAGAAAAGAAATTAAAATATATGAACAGTCAAGACCTGAAAAATGTAAAAGAACAGGTTATAAAACAAATTTTTTTGAACCGGTTTTGACATACCCTAAAAAATGTACCCTAAAAGGAAAACTACAATCATAATTTTACTCCTTAAACATGTCCATGGATAATGTTAGTTATATAAATTTGTCTTCTAGGGCAGCGCGTTCCGAGTTCATTTATTTTATCATAAATTTTTAAAAAATTTGTCCCATTTTAGTCAAATGCCTTATCTAATACAAAAGTTTCTTACAAATTAGATGGATAAAAAAATTTCTTTTTAAGAATTACCATTTTTAAAAATTTTAAAAATAAATGAACACTAAAAGCGCATTTCGATAAAAAAAAAAGCAATGCCGTATATCTCCTGTTAATTTAAAACATAAAAAATTTAAAATAAAATCCAAATGAAGTAATAATGTACCAGTATAAAAATTAAATGTCCAACGCGAATTTTCCCGTATATAGGCTAAAAATAATGAGAAAAAAAAACTATCTCAAAAGAAAAAAATGAAAACGAGAAAAAAATTTATTTTCAGGAGGATATATTGATGATAATTTTCACATAACAAAAACATGCTAGGTGCTTCGGCCGATCAAAAGCGCGCTCTCCATTTACCAGGTAATACGTAACTAACGTATTTTTACAGATACGGATGCGTATGTAATTTTCTAAATCAGCTAATTTATCAAAGTCGGGGCTTTAAAGCCGGCCTTGCCAGCTGCTGGCCCTCCTTAAAAAGTGGGTCTGGTCGGGTCAAAATTTAGGATTGGTCTGACAGGGCCGGGCCTGAATTAGAACGAAAATTTAAGTGCTAGGCCGATTTTTATTATTTTTAAATCTTTACAAACTATTGTTTTACAAACACAAAAAAAATGATATAAATATTTTTTTGCACGGTAGAAGGCAAGGTATTCCTTCTTCACTCTGTTTTTTATTGATAATTTTAAAGATAAAAATCCAAAACTGGAAATATTAACTTTTCGGGCCGTATTTGTGGATTTGGTCGAGCCGGGCTTAAATGCGTGTGCCATGGATCTCGTAACGCCGTCAGCGGCATTTAACCCGCCTCAGCAAATTTGTTCTACCACAGCGACCTTACAACATTAAAACTCCTCTCATCTTGGCACGTTGGTATCCCGCCATCGCATTTGTCTCCTTTATTATACTAACATGGCCTAAAATTATGAGTGTTTCCGCATTTACCACGTCCGATTGATCATTTGCAATCGGGACCACTGCTACATGTTAGCTCCTAAGGCGTAATTTAATTTTAGTCGAGGCATTCAACTACGCCGTTATACCGCTGGTCGAAAATTATTTTTCGGTTTATTGATCACGCGTTCGCTACAGTTTGGAGTAAAATAAATTTCTCTCGTTTGAGATGTTATCTGTCAAAAGTAATCCGATGATTAACAAATACTCATATTATTATTATTATATTTATATATAAGTTTGTATAAATGTGTGTAAAGTTACGGATTTGAAATGCAGTTAATATAGCTATTTTTTGCGGCAGATATTATTAAGAGGTAAATACATTTATAATAATCGCATATATTGAAAAGATGTGTGATGAACACCGAGCAATCAGCAACTACGGAATGAGGAATTAATCCGGGTATTGAATGACACGGCACTTATACTATTACGCCGTAATCCCAGGAAGCGAAGTAATGATGATCTTATATACCCCCCCCCCCCCCCAAAGGCAATAATTTGTTTTTCTGGGGGTCGAAAAAGAAATTCAATCCTGAGTATAAGGCACTTGGTTCACCCTATTAGGGCATCTCAAAACTCAGGAATCGAAAAGGTGTTTCAGGAATTTTTTTTTTGAAATTTGCTAGTTATAACATTAGCTCATTGTGAAATATTGCATTTATGTAATTTTGCAGTCCAAACTCATTTTGTATTTTTTGCAAATTGTAATTAAGACAAGCCGTAAAAAAATCCCGAAACACCTTTATTATTGTTCGGTCATACGGTTGTTTAGATTTTTAAATCGATCGTGAAAAGCTGCTTTTCCTACAATCAAAAACTCCTACATTAAGTGATTGAATTTAAATTTTAAAGTTTTTAATTCCTTTTTTGGAATTATTAGAATTATAATTTAATCTAAGAGATATGTTTCATTTTAATATATTAAACATCATAATACTTAATATTTGATTTCTCAGGCACAAAAGCAACTCAGTTTCGCATTTTTAATACATCTTAAACCGCTTTATTTAAAAACTAAATGTTTAAAAAAAACACAACTAAAATCTTCAAATATATTAAAATTTATTTATTTGTTAGGTAGGCCATGATCAAGGTAAGGTTTATTAAATTTAAAAAATGGGCAAAAAAATTAAAATTTGAACGTGGCCTTATAAAAAATTAAATTATAACTTTATAAAATAAAATAACATTTTAATTTTATCGCCATAAAAAATATTGTTATTTGGCGCGTTGAAACTTCATTCACTTTTTTAAAATTAAAATTTTTTTTTTAAAACTTTTTTTCTTAGAATATTTTAAATGCTTTGGCGACTGTTAATTATCAAGTAAAAGTAAAATTTTTTTAAAAAACATATATTTTTTTTAAGTTTAAACGCGCTGTTAGAAAGGAAGCGGAACAAGCTGAACTTGAATGTTAGAGCACTTGATATATTTTTTATAAATTTTGTATGTTATTATTAGTTCAGATCAAAAATTGAAGTTTTAGCGTATGCAGAAAACAACTATTTTATATATATATATATAACATAAATCTGAAATATTATGAAATATCTATTATTTAACTTACAATTATTGCAAAATTAAGCTTAAAAGTCAAAAAATTAAGTTTATTGGGGCATTGATCTCAGCCTACCTAGTATAGGAGGACAAGCCAAATTTTGGTCATAATTAAACACTTTAACCTATTTTTTTTTTTTTAATTAAAATGTAAATTTATTGCTACAAATATTAATGTCAGAAACGTGAATTTTATAAAAACATAAAAGAATGCATTCCCATGATGGCCTAATCTCATATATATTTTTCGTTTTTCTTGGTTTCTTCCGCCTTTGGCTCGATCCGTCTATAATGAAAAATGGCCTTTTTTGACCAAATTGACTGATCTAAACATACCCTAAAACAAAAATTTAAGAATCTTTTTTTCATATTAAATCCCTTGGAATATATTTTTAATCACCAATCATGGAAAAAAAAATTTATTAATATATCAAGCTGATACATCGGCATGTAGATAATACAAAATATTACGCGTTTAAACTTAAATACGACACGATATATTATCGGTTTTCAATGAAAATATTATTTGAAGTTTAAATTTAACAGTTTAACTATTGTGAATATGCAAAAATAAAATTTTAATTTATTTTTGTTTTTATATCTTTTTTGGTTTTTTAACCTTTTTTTTCTAAAATTTTCAATGTTTATAACTGACTAACTAAGTTTGATTAGGAAAAACGGTAAACGGATTTGATATTCCCTGAGAGGGCAGGTTTGATCTCTGTAGTTAACTCATAACTCTCAAAAAATTGTTGACTTGTGATAAGCAATTAATAGTTTAAAAAATTTTTTTTTCTCCAACCCTTAAAACATGTACTCCTGGGCCCGTAACTAAATCGTATCTAACCCATGCCGGTAATCTTTGAGGGCATAAGATCTCAGAAAAAATAGAAGGCTTAGGGATTATTTGGCGGTCAACCTATCTCTAAGAAGCTCAATGCAGCGTAATCTGAAGCAATTCCAGCCTCATTTTTGTATGCATAATATGGCATGGATGCAAAATTTTTTTACAATTTATTTTAGATTTGATGATACTGTTACCCAAACTAAAATCTCCCAAAAACCTTAACCTAACACTAACTTAGGCTCAAGTTTAACCTACAACTTATTTCCCAATACGATCCATTAAACTTATGGATATATGCAGAATAAATAAAAACGCAAGGTTAGTGCACTTTTAACAATAACATAAAAATTGGGCGGGCTTATTACAAATTAGCTGAAAAGTTTCAGCAATTTAATTATAATTAATTGGCATATTAATGCATTTAGTTTATTGGCATAATTTATTTAAGGTAATATGGAAAAATAAAAAATTACAATTTTTCAGATTTTTTTCTACTTTTGTTAATTAAAATTTGCTAACTTAGGAACGATAACTTATATTAATCTTAATGAGCACGTATTTTTCTTCAAAATAATAAAAAATTAGTGATTCTAGCTTTATAACTTTTGAAGTTTTAGAAGTTTATTGGGGTCCGTATGGACCCAACCATAGAATTCGCGTAACAAATTTCTCACCCTACCATTCGCGGGTTAAAAAAAATTTAATTTACCGGTTAAAATCAAAAAATGAGTCTTGTTTTTTGGTATTTTTAAGATTTGCCCAGCATAATTTTTTTAAAAATATTTAAATTCTTACATTTTTTTACACTATCCACTTAAATGTTAATCAAATGCGCTCGAAATTTTTCCTTTAAAACTTATTTTTATCAATAGCCACGACCACATAGGTATTTTTTTAATCATCTCTAACAACAACCTCATCATTATGGAGATACAAATTTTATTACAAAATCAAAAAAAAAATATATATATATCAACATTATTTTTTTCTCCCTTTCACTTTATTCATTTTTTTGAAACGCCTGTTTTTGGAGATGGTATGTTTTTTGATTTTGAGTTTGGCCTTGTGCGACAGCGACTTTTGTTGACGCCGCATTTTGTTGACGACCATCATGAAGGGCTTGCACTTTCGCTTCGAACGGTTCGTTCTTTTACGACCACCTAAATAACAAAATAAAATTAATTTAAATCAAAAAATTAAAATTTTATCTCCCATAATAATCATTTTTTTCCAATATTAAAAAGTCATAA
Source organism: Acutogordius australiensis (assembly GCA_030555515.1). Classification (NCBI taxonomy): domain Eukaryota; kingdom Metazoa; phylum Nematomorpha; class Gordioida; order Gordea; family Gordiidae; genus Acutogordius; species Acutogordius australiensis. Next base: position 44,662,714 of record CM060243.1, on the reverse strand, counting down.
CGCAATTGGATATTTAAACTCAAAAGTTTAGTGTTGGGCGCATATCCTTTTTTTTAATAAAAAAATTGGAAATATATCTTAATAGGTATGTGTTTAAAAGAGAGCAAAAGCTAAAATAACGCCGCCTTGCGGGTAAAAATATTGCGATTTGAACACGATATTAATCGACTGGAAGCTGAAACTGTATGCCGTCAAAATTAAAAAAAAACGGCTCAAGATACAATATTTTTCTCATTAAACAAGAGTTTAAAAGCCGATTCATGTTAGTGACATTGTTTAATGAATTTTAGTTGTAAGGCTAGGTCCTTAAAATTTGTACCGATGGCCAATGTTAGCCATTCAGCAACATCAAAATATCTGTAAATGCAGATTAAATGGTTATAAAATAGTTTTTTTAATTACAAAAATTCATATATAAATATGAAATTATATTCAAAATACAGTAAAAACTCTAATAAAATATTTAATCATTATAGTTTAAGTCAACATTCATTTTGAGATTTTTAAACTCTTTTTTAGAAAAGTATTTTAAGCGCTTAAAATTAATTTGACAAATTTTTATAAAAATGTGTTTAGTTAAAAAATAACATTTTAATAAATTTATCCAAAAAAAGTTTATTTTGAGAGTGACCTTATAAAAAGTTATATTTACCTTTTCCCGTATTATTTTCCGTATTTTCTTGGGCTTTTATCTCGGCCCTGCGTTCTTGAAGCACCCTTTTGCGATCGGCCTTCTTCATTTTCGGGAGTTTGTAGATGCGTTCAATATCACCCAAGTTTGGCAACAAATCTTCCTCGTATTCTGAATCGCTCGTGGTTCCGATTGTACTCGCAGAACTGGATTCAACCTCTGAATCCTCGTCTTGATTCGAATGGACAGTCGTTTCCCGGTTTTGTGACAAATTTTCGGACTTTTCCGTCGATATTTCGTAATTTGAGAAATTAAGTGATATGTTCTCGTCACCAGAATTCTCAGTTTCGCTGGAATGTTGGCTTTGATCGCTTATATCTTCATGACTCGCTTCTGATTCTTCTAAAATAATGCTTAGGTAAAAATATCAAAATTTGGTAAAACATAAAAATTAATTTTTGGATGAGTTTAAAAGTTTGAAAATGTTATTTTGCAAATAAATGTCTAACTAAAATATTTAATGTAAATCAAAAAGGGCACAAATAATTTTCAAAATTTTTTATATGCATGATTATTTAGTACAGGGCTATTAAAACTTTAATTTAATATATTTGAATTTAATTAAAAATTAATTGCAATAGTAACCAAAAAAACAGGGAGCTTTTTACAATATATTTTAGCTTTTAACACAGTCGTCCAATAAATAAAATTTTATAAACTAGTTTCGTAAATAAAATTTAGGGCATTTAAATATATATCATAAATTAAATAATAAATTTTTACCATCTTCACTATCGGAATTTTCATTTTCATCCTCGGACGCATGGCCCTCGGGTACACATTCGTCTTTCAAAACAGGAGTCCTTAAAAAAATTATAAACATTGTCATGTAATAATATTATAATATGCTATTTAATGGCCTAATAATTTTACGTGTCAAAAAAAGGTAAAAAGTGAACAAATTTTAACTCCCAACTTTTACTATATACTTGAGTCACAGATGAGAAAAAACCCATTTTTTGGCAAAATATTTTATCATTTTTGGAAATTAAGAAAAAATTAAGGGTTGTAGTTATAACCAAAAAAATATTTTAAAAGTCTAAAATGTCCTTCTTATATTTTGTATCTATGTATGGTCAATTTTTTTAATCTGTCATAATTTTTGAAAAAAAAATATGAGTTTAGCCAAAAACGCTTTTTTTAGCTCTAGTTTGAGTAAAGAAAAATTATGTTGAATTGTAATTATAAAAAAACGCAAATGGGCAATTCCCAATTAACAGTGAATTTATTAATTAATCAAAAAATAATTTTAAAAAAGATCTAAATCAACATTTTTTTATAAAAAAACAGCTAAATATGGATTTACATAGGTGAGCTTATTAACATTTTTTTGAGAGAATTTTTTTTTGTATTTGACCGCGGTATAGCAACAACGATAATTAAATTATTTAAAAAATACTCTTTCTTATTCTTTTTAACAGATTTTTCGTCAGTATCAAGTTCTCCCCGACTCCGTTTTTTGTTGAAAGTTGCAATTTTGCGCATTTCGGCGTCCGTTAGTATGTGAGAAGTGCAAATTTGGGTTAGGAGTTCAGTTTTAGAAGTAGGCCCCTAAAATAAAATTTGTAAAAAATACGACTTGAGACATTTTGCCATTTGATTGATTGGTCAACAAAATGAAGATGCTAAAAAAATATTTTATGATACTTTAAATAAAATAAATAACGAGCTAGTTTAATATAAAAAAAATTCGAAATTTTACATTTGTTTAAATTGGACTTATTAAATACTGTTTAATAATATAGTAATTTTAGCATAGAAGGCTGATAAATCAATGTTTTTTTATATTAGGTCCCTTAAAATAATCAAGTTTTTAAATTAAATTAATTTTCCCAAACCATCAGTATAAAGTTGCATTTCTATGGGATTTAATTAAAAAAAAACATTTTCGATGTTTATACACCTAATTTTGCAAAAAAAAAGATTACAAGCTCATGTATTTGCGAATAATAACTTACAATATTAATTGTAACAATAAAATTAGAAGACGCATAATAACTTTATAATTTTAAAAAAAAAATATATATTAAATAAGAAACAAAAAAGAATTAAATTCTGATATGGCTACAGTTTAATGGCAAGTTCAATTTCTTGAATACAAATAATATACAGATATTGCTAAAACAATGATAAAAATTGTTACATATATGATAAATGCCTTAAATTTATTTTAAATATGCAAAAAAATTTATATATGTATTCTGTATGGGACACCAAATTTTCTTTTTTTTAATACCATAAAAACCAAAAAATTTATGTGAACTAAATAAGTATGCAATATACCTTTTTTGAATTTATCAAAAGAATTGTAAATCAATATTTTGGGCCCTGATCAACGATATAATACTGCCGTAATAAATATCATTTTTTTTGCCTTAAAAGATGGGATTAAACAGCCAAAAAACAAAATACATTACAAAAATCGAATAAAACCTCAGGCAAATTATTGAGTTGAGCTTGATTAACCAAAGCATCCGCTCCTTGAATAAACGACTAAATAAATAAAAATTACAAAATTAAAAAATAATAACTATTTTTGCGCGACTTTGATTTATATTTTATTAATTAAACAAAAAACCAGCGTATCGTTTTTAAGCAATGAGCGAAATATAAACAAGATTTTCTTGAGGCACAGCTATAATTATTTACAGTAAATTGTGAAAAAATTGTTCATAAAACGCTAAAAATTAGATATTTTTGTTGCGGGTTCAATTTATATAAAAAAGTAGGCCCCATATAGCAAATATTACCCTCTAATCGTGTCGTGATTGGATAAAGTAAAAAAAGAAATACATATTTTATTTGCCAAAAAAGTTAGTAAAAGATGAGAATATTGATTTCTTATTTATTTGTAATTCTTGTAAAATATCTTGTTATTTTTGGAATTAATTAATATTTTTATTTAAAAATTACATTCATTATTATAGGTGCAGCACGTTTATTATAATAAAGATACTATTTCAAAATTAATATTTCTCTGTATCACGATAAACTTGGGATTGATTTTTTTAATTAATAAATAAAATAGATATAATAGACCATTATTCGAAGCATTTAGGACATACATATTATTCGAAGTATTTAGGACAAATTTAATGTATTGTAAGTTAATAATATAAAAGGCGCCATTTATGCTGCAATTAAAACCTTAGTTTGGCTTTGGACGCCAAACGGAAGGGGCTTTATGTCTTTCCAGTCCTTTTCAACTTTCCCACGGTCCTTCTTGAGCAACATGGATGGGTCGTGTTGACGGAATACGTTAATTAGCGAACGCGCGGCCATGACTACATTTTTGTTCCTAAAAAATGTATGTAAAAAAAATAAAAAATATAATGCATATTATAAAATAAAATTTAAAACAAATTGATAGATTTTAAATAAAAAAAAAATCTAATTACACAACCATAAAATATTGAGAACTCGTTAAAAATTAAGTAAAATATTTTTCTTAAATTAATGGTACCGTCAGAGCTGAGAAAAAGCCCATTTTTTGGCTAAACACATATTTTTGTTTTTCAAAAATTTACAATAATAAAAAATTAACCATAAATTGATACAAAATATAAGCAGAAAATCTTAAATCTAATAAATAATTCTTGCTAAAGCCCTTCATTTTTTCTTGATTTCCAAAAATTAAAAAAAAGGTTTGGCCTAATTATTAAACATTTTTCAGCTTTGACAGTTTTGACGTTTACACCTAAAAATTAAAAATTTTTAATATTTGCAGATTATATGGGCACTAAATTAACAAATCGACATATAATCAAAAACAGATTTTTTTTTCTTGTTGTAAGTAAATAGCCTAAAATATTCTTATATTTAGAAAACAAATATTCTTAAACTTAGAAAAAAAACTTTTCGTATGATGTATCTAGTATGAAAATATTTATAAGGGTAATATGAGGTAATATGTATATAAAAGGACGAATGATTTGTACAGGCATCTTTCCACTGATAAAAACACGAAATAATCTAATCAAGTACTCATTTCTATAAGAAATTGAAAAATTCTTTCATTTACCGGCTATCTATACCTAGGACTCTAAGAATAAACCTCGTAATTTTCTTCAAATAAAGGGTCTCCCGCAGGGTTTTTACTTGCCAAACCCAATTTAACAATTTTTAGTTAAGGTCGGGTTAGATTTCATGAGATTCGAGTGCGCAAGCGATTTCATTTTAGACATATCGTTTAAGGCCTAGCTTAGAGAGGTGAATCGTTAGCTTTTGAATGCACATATCTACCTTTTCAAAAAAAGCCGCCTCTGCTCTGAATCGAACTCTGAACCTCTTATGTTCAAGTTAAAAAGTTTTTACTACAATCAAACTATTTATCCATACAAATTATGTAGATGAGTTGAAAAAGAGATTTTCATTTTTTAGATCCAAAACTAATTCCATCAGGCTAAGCTTTAAAATAATTCTTAATCCAGAATTGTGAAAAAACAGGAAACACCATTCCCTCGAAATTTAAAATGCCAAATTTGTAAGAACTAAAGATATAAAAAATAAAGCGAAATTAAATTTTAAAAACATATGAAAGTTTAACTGGGGTTTTAAACTAACAAAAACCCCTCAAAACTTTTTTAAATTCAAAATGATTTAAAAAAAACCGAATATTTGATAGCCGAATTATATCAACATGCTTTCGTCAGTCAAAATTTAAACTGTTTGATTCAAAATAATAAACTTAACAATTTTAGGGCATAAAAGAAAAATGTTATATCCGTACATATAAGGATGTAATTTAAAATAATTCTCAAATATATTACTTGTAACTCCTATACAGTTCCAGATCGTTGAGAAGGTCCTTTTCCATGACCAAGGGGTCCCGGGCACAAATTTCACGGATGGAGTTTAAACCGACCGTAATAACCTCGCCGCTATTCTTTTCAGTTATAAAATTGTTAGCTATCCTGACTATGATTGGTTTTAGGGCCTGCGCCAATAATTAATATATATGAATATTTACAAAAATATAATAAATTTGATTGAAATCACTGAGAAACTTTACAATTTTAAGGATTATTTTGCTAATTACTAAATCCAAATAATTATTTTCCCCTAATACCACCATTTTAAAACTTATATATAAAGATAATTATTTTATAATTCTTTAAATAACTATTGTATTTTAAAAAATTCTTATTGGCATTTTATAAAATATTTGTACTAATTTGTGCTTATAAAATACAAAATATTCCAAAACTAATGTAGAATATATTACTAAATGTCCCAGAGATTATGAAAAAGACCACCAATTATGGAATTATAAATAAAAATTATATAAATTCCTTCCGTTATATACTAATTGGTTCAATAATATATAAATGTTTTATAAATTTTAGTTTACCCCTTAGTGTTTAATCACACAAATCATCTCCCCAAACAAATTTTAAGGTTTTGACACTAAATATTACAAAGGTTCTGAGGCAATAAGAAAAAAACGTTATCTAACATTCATGATTTAAAGCCAAAAACTGACCAAAAAAAACTTTGTTCTAAATGGTTCTCAAGAGCGTTTCATATAGTGATAATTATAATATAAGGGCGGATTTATATTTTATACAAACATTGTTAAATTTTTGAAATTTAAAATAGAATCTTAATTTTAATTTTTCTAAGAGTCATGTTGAAGCGTCAGCTATTTTATGTAGATTTAAACATAAATTTTGCAAAATTTATAAATATTGTTAGGGGAACTGGTCCGAATGAAAATATAAAAAACAATCGTTAATAAAAATTAATGTATAAAAATTAAATTTGTTGGATTTTCAAAAATTTTTTTGTAAAAAAGAATGAAGTTTAAACGCGCCCTAACAACAAGATAATAGATATAGGAATTGTTAACGTCAGGCGGAACGAGGTCGTGGGTAGCTTGTACGAGGTAAAGAAGCAATTTAGTTACGTTACTTTGATGTGGTTGCAAATAGCGTTCCATGTAAGGGTAAAAATTTAGGATTTGTAACTGGATAAAAAATTTGAAAATTAAAAAAAAATAAACATTAAATTTTATAAATTTATAATTTTACATTTAGGTGTGAGCATAAAAGGGTATAAAAGACTTTTCCTGCTAATTTTTAAAAAATAAAATAATAAACTGGTATAAATTATAAGGATTTTTATACAGAAATCTAATATTTTTGCAAAAACAAAAACACATGGCCATTTTAAATTAACATTTCTTTAAACCATGATCTTTTGAAAAAAATAAACTGCAAAAATTGAATACTAATTCTGTAGGATTTTTTAATAAATTTAATAAAAAAATCAAATATTTAAAAAAGAAGTTTTGGTGTAAGCTTGATTTACTATTTTCAATTTGCAGCTTTTAAAAGCTGTTTAATGTAAAGAGTTTAGAAAAAAAAATTATTCAAATATAAATTAAAGATTAATTTTTGAATAAATTTAATTTCATTTATACTAACTTTGTGCAATCCAATAATTCTGGATATTAAATCCAGGGTGGCCATGCGTTGTTCAAAGCCTTCGTTTCTATGTTGCACTTGTTGAAACAGTTTTTCGGCAAATTCTGGCAATGTATTATATTATATTGAGAAAGAATAAAAAATGAATGAAAGAATTTAAATAATTCAAATTAATAAATTAATAAAAAAATTTGTGTCTTAGGCCCCATGCAAAGTAAGTTTTTTTTTCGTAACATTTATAAAAATATTACAGAAAAAGCATTTAAAGTGCACAAACTAGATTGGGATTTTTTTAAATTTACGTTTTTTCACAAAATAAAAATTAAATTACACGAAAATAAAAATTTGCACGTGTGCCGTTAAAATGAGAAAGGTAATGATTTAAAAAGTCTACATTAATGTATTAAAAAAATATTTTAATAAACCCCATATCAATCAATTAATAAAATGGGTAAAATAGTTAAATTAAAGAAGTATTTTGATTTGTACAGTAAATTTTTGCCATTAATGTATATTCCTATACACCAATATCAAAAGCGAAAAAAAATAGCAATTTTCTTATTTAACGACCTTGTGAGTCATAAAGTAAGTTGATCAGACCGAAAGTCGACAAGTGAGATTGCAAATCCGTATTCATTGGATCGCTCTCTTTCAAGGTTTGTTTTTTCATTTCTTTGAGCGTTTTTTTAAGCTTTCGGGCCCGACTTTTGGTCTTTTTAACGAATTTGCTGTGTTGTATAAGCTCTTTAGCATCTTCCTATATCATATAAAAAGCAAAATAAAACCAAAAATATAAAAATCTTATTGCGTATAATGTTCATGATAATTAATAATGCGTTAAAAAAGGATACAAATTCAATTAAAGATAACGAAAAACGAATGTAAAAAAATGCGTGCTTTTTAGGGCAAGAATTTACTAGCCTTAATAATGGCTTTCTTGTAAAAACGCCATTAAAACCTAGTATATTAAAATAGTAATAAATAAATTTGTATACATTAAAAAAAATAAAACATAGAAAATCTCAAAAATTTGTATTTTTAGTAGTTTTCAGACTGCTTTAAGATATTAAAATTAAAAAAAAAACAAATAAATTAATTTACCTTGGCAAAAATAAATATTATTAAATAAATCTTTAAATTTGTTTTTAAAAAACTAGTTTCTAATATCACTGTCAATAAATTAAATACTTCATTATTTTTCCCTTGGGCTTTTGAAGATTGTTTATCGTTATAGTCGTTAAAACTCGATGGATCCAAGAAAAAATGAATAGCGATTGACATAATCTAGAAACAAAAATAGAACGTCTAACCTCAAATTAAAATTAAAAAAAAATAATAAGTAATCTTAATAAATACATGGCAGTGTAACATTTTTATCTTTATAGCTCCAGTTACAAACAAAATTTAAATTAGGATTTTTGCTTTTAAAATTCCATTTTGTAAAAACTGGATCAATAAATATATAACACAGGTCAACAAATATCAATGTCAGAAACGTCAATTTATGAAAACATAGAAGAGTGCATCCCCATGATGGCTTAATCCTATATTTATTATTCGTTTTTTTTAGTTTCTTCCGTCTTTGGCTCCTTAGATTCGTCTATAACGAAAAATGGCCTTATTTGACTAAATTGACAGATCTAAATACACCGTAAAAAAATTTAAAATTTTTTTTGCAAATGAAAATCCTTTGTAACGTATATTATTAATCACATCACAAATAATGAAAAATAAATTTTATTAATATATCAAGCTCCTACATCGACATTTAAATAATATATAATATTTCGCGTCCAAACTTATATACGAAACCATATATTATCCGTTTTTAAAGAAAATATAATTTGAAGTTTGAATTTAACAATTTAACTATTTTGAATATGCAAAAATAAAATTTCAATTTATTTTTATTTTTAAATCTTTTTTTGGTTTTTTGACCTTTTTTTCCTAAAATTTTCAATGTTTATACCTGACTAACTAAGTTTGATTAGGAAAAACGGTAAAATCCCTAAGAAGGCAGGTTTACTCTCTGTAGTTAACTCATAACTCTCAAAAAATTGTTGACCTGTGTAATTAGTTACATAAAAAAAGAGGGCTATATAGGATTAATTAATAAATCTTTTATTAATTATACAAATTATAAATTCTTTATAACTTACATTGCTAATTTTGTGAAAACAAGCCTGGGCCAAAAAATTAACGGTTTTTGCATCATTCCAGATGCGTTTCTTATATAAGGTCATCATAATGTGGAGGGCAAGTTTTGCATTGCTCTTGTAGCCCTCATCTGATCTACAATAGATATATATGAAAATAATTGCAAAAATTTTTAATTAAAAAAAGAATGTTATATAATTTAACAAAATAAAAGTTTTAAAAGATTTAATTTTTGTATATTTGGGTTAATGTTGTGCCCTTTTACATACCACCTAGCCTTATTAATACTTATATCCATCCATATTTTTGATTGTTAAAAATTATAGAAAATAAATAAATATCATAATTTTATTAAACATTCTTTATTAATCTTTATGAATATTTATTACCGGTAATCAATATTGTCAGATCCTTTTGCTGTTAATATGCCATTTAGATAATTCTGTAGTTGTGAATTTAAAGAATTATCGGATCTTTTTAAATTGCTAGCTTTGACATCAGAAATGACAAAGTCACCTAAAATAAAAAATATATAAACTGGTATTTTTTAATTGATAAGTATTATTTTGGGTTCCTGTGTAATTTATTGCAGCAAGGTTATAATTAATATACAACCCTACATCAAAATTATCATTATTTAACAATCCACAACTTACAAAGTGTATTCTCTCAAAAATAATTAAATGCAAAGTTTAGAATAGAATCAAAGTAGATTCAATGCAAAATAAATTTTCCTTAAGTAATAGCATAACATTTTCTTTTAAACTATATAATTTGATATCAACACAAGGATCCTAATTTATTATTTGATAAAATAAACAAAAGTAATAAAGAAAATAATATTTAGTTAACAAGCTTTCAGGATACATTTCATAATAAAATCTGAAATACCAATTAATTGCCTTAGAATTCTTTTCTGGTTAGGAGATATTTTTGATAACGTAAAGGTGTCATATTCTTCAGAATCAAAAGAGCCACATTGAATAAGTAAATTAAAAAATATGTGTGTCAAGTCAAAGCAGTTTAATAATTTTCTGTGCCTTAGAGCTATAAGGGCTTTACAAAATATCTGCAAATATTTATAAATGGACAGAATTTACCAATCTCATTTCTGAATCAAGTTCTACACATTTATTTGTCAGTATATCCTTAATAATGGACAAAAACTCTTTGCTCTGCTCTTTATCATGTGAAATAACCTTAATAATTATTTTTAAATTATTTAAATACCTTTGTTAAGAATTTAATATTATCAACTAAATCTTGTTCATATTGATTTGGATTTAGTAGAAATATCTTGAATTGATATTTACAAGATTCATAACGTTTTTGAACCTGTAAAATAATATGTTATTATATAAAATTAATACTTCTTCTGCATAAAGATGAGGGTGTTTATGTATATGATATTGTAATCGTGAAATTTTTTCATGCATTTTTTACGTAGTAAAAAACTGCTGATTGAATGTTTGAATATCAAAGTCAGCGATCTTAAAACTTTGCATGCTCGTTATGATCCTAATTATATAATGGAAAAGTATGTTTAATTTTAGGTCTATAAGTGTTTAGGACAAGATTATTTAAGGATATTTTACGTGAAGAGATTTTGGATATACCTGTGTTTCAGGGGCTTTGTTTTTCTGGTTTAATATATTTAAATATACATTATTGCTGTTAAAAATCTTTATTATAACATTCATAGGTATTCCAGATAATCTTGTATTCAGGCCTGTTTGCTGGCAGGTATTTTGAGTAAATTAATTTAATTATAGATATTGTTAAAATATTTGCCTGTAATTAAAAAGGATAGGCCTTCCAGTTTGATATCTCATAGGTTTGATTTGAATTACTTATAAATTAGAAAACGCTATCTAACAATTTTAGAATCTATTTTATGTGAAAATTCTGAAGAATGTCAAGATCATGTATAGAATCTGTAATATTATATTTTTAGCCCTTAAACTCAAACCCAAATAGTTATTGGTCCACCTACTTTAAAGACAATGAAGTCTTATTGCAAATTAATAAAGATGTTAGGTAATATTTTTTATGTATTATTATAAACTACATTTACATTATCTTACATATGTAATTTGAGAAATTAAATATATTACCTTATATATTTTCATGTATAGGCGGCTTTGTCCACATATGCAATTTTTTCAAGAGCTTACAAAGTTTCCCAACACATTACCACAAGTTAAATCACTTACCCAACGTGTTCACCTCACATTATTGAGAAATGAAAATGTGACAAAACACAAAACTGGAGTTATTAAAGTAGATACAGCTGAATGAATATGACTGCTTTAAAATTGCCTAACAAAATTATAATTTAAATTTAATTTGTTGTAAGAAACAGAGTTGAAAAAAAGCTTATTTAATGACTAAGCTCAAATGGGTTTTTAAAAATTTTCTGACAGATAAAAAAAAATCAACTAACTATAAATGGAAGCAAAGAGCATAAAATCTTAAATATCATAAATGTCTTCTTTGTTTAAAGCTTAACCCCTTTATTTCTAAATTTTGAAATGAAAAAATGAGTTTTTAGCCCAAAAATGGGCTTTCTTTAGCTCTGGTATGAGTAGAGTTAGTTTATTTAATTTAAAAACTAAGTTTTTATACATTATTTATATTGAATTGAACCAGTTTAGTCAAAGATCTTATTCCCCAGATAATTGGACTCATGGCCCAACAGAAATATCCTCTCTAACCCAATCCTCATTAGATATGCCATATTGCTCATTAAAACCTCACGAAAATACCTCTTATGAAGCATTTTTAGATTCTTCTAATCATAAAACAAACATTGATAACAATACAAACATAGATAATGACAATAATGATAAAATTATTAATAATATAAATAATAGCGCACATAATACAAATGATCATCTTATTGAAGATAACAAACCAAAAATTACCCTGAAAGAGTATCATTGGGAGGTCTGTCAAAGGATTCTGTTTGCTTATGCTAAACTCAACCCTGGTCAAAGTTATATACAGGTAAAACTGTTTTAGTTTTAAGTATAAATTACATTGGGCAACAAAAAAGAACAACATAAACGATTTTTAGAGGGTTTTGTAGAGAATTTTCTTGCGATAACGATCCCGTGTTTAGTCCTTTTTCTAAGGCTTCCAATTTTTTTTAAACCGCGTCCAAAGTAAGAAATAATTAAAAAAATTTCTTTTACTATTAATTCTACATAAAATCTATTGGCATATTCAGATTCCTTATAAAAAAACATATCTAAAAAAGGTTATTACATAAATTTTTAGCAATTTACTTTCAAGTTATTTAGGATCAAAAAACGGAGTTTATGACAAAAACCACTAATTTTACAAAAATGAAAAAATAAATAAATATTTAAAAAAATTTAAACCCCTTACGTTAATAATAAATGTTTTCGTTATCTAAATTTATTTTAAACTTTTGTTACTAGCCATAGGTTTTATGATATAGAAGCCCAAAATACCCCATAAATTGAAAAATCTCAACTTTGACAACCAAAAACTTAAAATTTTGGGGTTTGGGTAAAATTTTGTTTTTTTTTTTTGAGACCCCCAAAATTTTAAACAAAACCCTATGTTCCCAAAATGGGCGTTGGGGCCTAAATTTTTTTTTCCTGTGGGGTTTGGGGGGGATTTTTCTTTCCTTCTATATTTTTTTTTAAAAGTTTTAAAACCCCTTTTGTTTTATTTTTATTTTTTTATTCTTTTGAAAAAAAAAACTGAGCGGGGGGGGAGGTTTATTTTGTTGAGCACGCTATTATAACATGTCAATTTTTTTAAATACTAAAATATTTCTACAATTTTTGATAAAATTTAAAATTTGTACAACTGATATAGGGCATGAATGAGATTTTGGGACCAATCTATTACGTTATGGCCAATAATCGCGATGAATACCAGCAAAGTTTGTATAAATTATATTACATTTTATTTTATAATATGTACGCTTTATTATCAGATTGGTCCCTTTTTTTTAAATATGTAAGGGATTCAAACTTAATTTTAATATATATTTGCAATATTTTAAATTAAAACACTTTTTGCCCGCTAAGAATATTTTCCCCTTTATACAGATAAATTATAAAAAAAATTTTAATTACAATTCAGCTGACTTGACCTCGTGCAATTTTTTAAAATTAAAAATTTTTGTCAAACATTTTATCTAGAATATGCAGAACATGATACGTTTTTCTGTTTCACTCAGCTGATGTCCGAAATTCGGGACAATTTTATACCTCATATGGACATTGATAAAAATCATGGAATTGGTAATATTGTATTAGGGGCCACAATTTAAATTTTTATATACCTGTTGCACCTGCGGAAGAAATTTTATTTTATTAATTTTTAAATTTTGAAAATTTTTTATTTTTTTTTTAAATTTTTATTTCAATGAAAGTAGGTGCATAATTAAAATTTGGCAATTTTATAAAATAAAAATGCGTTTATTTGATAAATAATTTTTTTTAAATTTTGAATATTATACAAATATGAATAACTCACTTTTTTGTATGACTTAATAAAAAAATATTTATTCGTCTTTTCATTTTTTTGTCGTATTTTAAATTAACAATTTGAAATACGTCTAGCGATTATTGTAACAGTAATTTTGTTGAACCCTTCGTTTTTTTAATTTTTTATAAAACATAAAATGTCTGAGAGTGTTTTTCGTGTTGTATTCAATTTATATGCAAAACAAAATTATTAATATTTAAAAAAAGGAAAAGCTTATGAAATTTTTTTTTAAAAAATAAACAAGGGTAATTTTGGTTGTCAAATATTTTTTTTACGAAAATTACTTAACTTTAATAAATTGTTTTCTTTTAAAAATGTAGAATTTTGCATTTTTTAAATATGTTTTAGCCTTTTTAGGCATTACATTGATGGCAAAATAAGGTCCAAAATTACAAAGGCGAGAAATACATTTATTAGTCTATATTATACATGGGTAATTTTTTCTTACATTGTTTATTATGCCAATGCCATACTTCTTGATGGACTTGCATAATTCAAGCATTTTTTAGTGTTTTTTTAATAATTTTTTTTTATATTTTTGAATAAGCATTATGTGTGCCCATAATACTAAATTTGGCAATTTTACTTAGAATCTTTTGCGTTTTTACATGATAGGCAAAGTTCAGCTTTGTCATCGCAACTTGCAAGAAAATTTTCACAAAATAAAAACTCACTTTGTACTTGTTGATGCCAAATGCGTTAAGTCGTTTTTTTGTAATTTTTTAGTAATGTAGGAATTATATTGATAAAATGTTAGGTGTTATACGTTTGAGTTCATCAATAGTGAATCTTGTGTATAGCCACAAGTGTATAAATCCTTATTAAAAATATGACTATAATTTCAAATAATATATTCCTTTTTTTTACTGTAAATAGTTTTACCTTTTCTATGCTAGGTTTTGTCAAGAAGGCAAAATTATAAATGAGATCTAGTTTTCATTTTAATTTATTGTGCAAAATTTTATATTTAAAAAAAAACACTTATGATTTATATATATTAGATGCAGCAATAAAAAATCTATGAAATATTTTCTTATATCATTAAAGTAATGATTAGGTGTCATTTGGGTTCATTGATTTTAAATTCTGCATAGTTCACAAAAATATTATATTTTTACAAATGTAATGTAAAAATAACTTAAATTATTTTTTTTAAAGAACAGCCTTACCAGCATTTAAATGTTATATTACTTTGACTAGCATATTCAATTACAAAATTATTTTTCCGCATTCAATATATTAGTTTAGTTGTGTATATTAACATCCCAAACTAATTTACACATCTTTTCTCTTTATAGGTGCTCAAATGAAAAAGCTAAATGATATCTTGGAACGGATTGACCCTGCCTTACTTACCCATTTCCGCTCTCAAGACTTGCATCTCAATTATTTTTGCTACCGGTGGCTCATGCTTTTATTTTCTCAGGAATTTCGAATGCCAGGTCTGTTATTCTTTTGATTTTCGTAATATTATATAAATTATAATCAGTTTATACCACTATTTGCAGCTATAATTCAAAAATTAACGACTTTCTTGCAAAATTTAGTGAGATGGTTATAAATTTTTGTAAATTATGGCAAGGGTTTGTTAATTAGTGGTTATGATGAAAAGTAATCAATAAAGATAAATTTATTTTTTACATCATATAATTATTTTATTTTTCAAAAATATTCAATCATTATTGATATTTAATACAATACAAACACATTAAATGCATTATCAAAATATAAATTTTTGATAAATAATAATAATTTAAAAATTTTTACCAAATTGTAAACTTACAAATATACAACTTGAGCATTCTATCAAAATAAACATATATGAAATTTGTTAAAAACATTAGGAATTAGGGTTTCTCTCGAGAATTTGAAAAAAAATTTTGCCAAAACTATGGTTATTTCTAATGCCGAGTGTGGCCACACTTCTTGTAAATCATATGATACTCTCAAACTCTATCGGACATATAAGAGTAAATCTGGCCGTTTCTTCGACATACGGGTCTCCCATAAACATTTCGCAGTGCCATTCATTTCCTTTGCGTTCGAAACCGCATTTGGCGGGTACTTGTTCCACTACGATCATTGTGTTCCCTAATTAATGCAACGCTCAAAAGATATATTTGCATAATTTAAGGGATATTCGATAGGAAAGGATTATTTTGATTTGTATCAAAAAAATTTGTTTTAAAACTTATGCCATTGAATTTTTTCAGCAATAATTTTTTTAATTTTTGATTGACAATTAAAGCCATAATTGATAATTAAATAGGTTTATTTGAAACTAACTAATGTTAGTTTTTTTCTCCTTTGTTGGGAATAATTTGATTAATTTTTTGAAATTTTAATTATATTGTGCAAAAGAAGCATGTAAATGTTTTTGTAGTACGAGATTAATTTCAAGTTTGAACGCAACCGGCCAAAGTTGTATAAAACAAGTTGGGGCCTATGAAACAAAAACGAGATTATAATATTTCTTAGAATTTATAAATTAATATAAAAATTTTTAAATGACAATTTTTTTTTGATTTCTTATAAGCTTAAATTTATTAAATTTTCAATACCCATTAAATAACAATACAAACTTATTGAAATTGATGGTAACGGCCCGCTGATTACTAAAAAAACCAAACCTGGTGGAATTTCCCGAATGCAATCGGTATCAGCTGTAGCATAATTTTCCTTTGTCCCAAAGTATATTCTGGACGTAAAGGTTTGTTGAAACTTGAAAACGACGTCCATACTTTCGCTATTTTCGAAGCCTTTGTAGGCCTCGATGGATAGGGGGTGAGGCGGGGCCACCAGCTCGATCGGGACTTTGGGCATGGCGAAAACACGAGCTTTCGGGCATTTGATCTGGTATTTGTGGGTGTGAAGTATGGTTTTCTCATCTGTTATCACATTTGACGGATGTTATAAATTAATAACATTTTAATAAAACCAAAAATTACCTACGTATATATATTTTTTTGGGTAAGGGGCATTGAACATTCTATGCGGCGACAAATAACCTGAGGTCAATATGATTAAATTCGATTTCGCCAATACCATAATATTGATTAGAATGACACCGCATTCTCCGGAATATTATAGCATGCAGGTTTTAGCCCTGACAAGAGTCTAAAGCCAGAATCATTGCCCAGCTAAATCAACGTTCCTTTGCCCTACATCTCTTGAAAGAGACGGCACCCATCATGGCGTACCCCCTTGCCGTATATAATAAATTGACTTTTGTCGTTGTGAAGAGCCGTTAGTTTGCAAAATAAAAAAGGTCAGTAATGCCAAAAGGTCATGTCTACTCTACAATTTATTTTTCTCAAAAAATTATATATGGTTGATTATAAAGGATTCGCATTTTTTACCTCTCGACGCCCCATTGATAATTTTTAATTAAAAATGAATTTTTACGAAAAAGCCAAAATATTACACATACGAATATTTTGTAAAATTTATAACAATTTCCCTTCAAATTATTCAATAGGACGGGCGCTTGAACCCATGTAAATAATTGTGTTCTATAACACTCAATTTAAGCATCCGTGAGCCTGAGCGGTAGTTTTAGATAGTTGACCGCTTACAAATCCCAAAGCTGTCTCATTTTTATGAAAAAGCCTCACTCTTATGATCCCCCGCGTATACGTCGTGGAGTCAACATTCTGTATAGGGCATATGGTATCTTTTCTCTCTCCCCTACTTTCGTTGGAAACATCCTGGACGAATCCATCCCTTACTGTCCTCAAGCTCAATCTTACAACTAACTTCCAACGAAGGGGCAATAAACAACTACACAACAACATGAGAGAGCCTGGATTTAAAAACTTAGGCCACTCACTGGCGAGTGTTAAATTCTTCTATTTAACTTTTGGGGTGCCTGCTGTAGAGCAAATTGCAAAGTCTTAACGGGTAAGTCGTCCCCAAATGGGGAGAAAGGTCTGAAGAAAATTTCTGTTTAGCAGGCTTTTTTTATTCATATATTATTTCACCGCTGTTTAAATATATGAATTATCCTAACGTATTAGGCTGCCGATAATTTTGAATTTTTGTTTTTTGAAATATTAAACAATAAATTTGCCATTATAACGTATTGAATTTACAAATTTTTCGACTAATTTTTATTTAAGAAATTTTTTTGCAAGTTTGTCAACAACATTAAAATCACTGCTCAAATATGAAAAGTTACTGGCTTATGTAACCCTTCGCCTCTTTTTATAAATTAGAACAATGATACCTTGGCTTAGCACATCGACTATAAGTTCATTTTCATAGTGGTCTTGGACGAAGAGCGTTCCACACTGGTTTATCCCTATGTGGCAACTGATTTTGGTCTCGTCGCCCATGTGAGGACCTAGGTTGAAATGGCAATCGTTCCGGGACCGGACTCGGCATTTTTGGTGCCGTTGGTACTTGACCACTGCCACCAGGTGTTCATTGGCGCAGAGAATTTTGGGTTTAAAAGATAGCTGACTTTCTTTTCGACTTTGAGCCGTTTCACGTTTTGTTCTAAAAACAGCTGCGCCGTTGCTGCTAACCTTGCTGCCGACGAAATTGTTTTTGTTGCCATTTTTTGTGCCATCTATGAAGTGATATAAGAATCTTTTTTGCCGGTTTTGTTTTTGTTGTTGTTCCCTCTCTTGTTTTTCGACTTCTACCAACTTTTCTACCGCCGCCGCTGCGTCCAAACTACTTTTGTAAGGGCCGCTGTAGAAGCGGGTCGGGAAACAAGACCTGGCGCACACGCTGAGCCGCTTTAACTTGTGGGCTCGTCTCGCTTCCGCGAGGAATAGGCTTTTCCCTCCAGGTGTTAGTAGGATCATATGGAGAGCCATGCACGCGTACAAAATCATAAAGACGCCGATTGGCGGTAACCGAGTGCCAATATGTAGTTTATAAGACCTTTTATCCGGCATTTTAGGTAATACATCTCTCTTTCGAGATTTTAAAGAATTTAAATTTATTGTAGAAGGCATTATCTAGCAATCAATTTGGATTTGTCCAAGAATTACAAATAATAATTTAGCTTTTTTTTGAAGAATAAATGAAATGTTTATATAAAAAATCCTTTATATGTTGACTAACTTGCTTAAAATCTTTAATTTAATATACAAGAACAGACTATATCATAATAATGTGCCACTAATGTGTACATTCTAGAACGGCTATTGTGTCCTCCGTCCTCTTGAAATTGATAATTAAAAATTGGTTAATTAATTACTTTGACTGAAACAGCACGATAACCCATCATAATTTATACACCGACCTTTGGCGAAGTTTTTCCTGTCCGGGAACCACAGCTGGCTGGGTGTATTAAGTTCTGTGATTAAGCTCGACTGTGAATTTTTCTCATTTTTTTCAAAAAAACTGTTTTTTTTATATTAACATTCTATTACAAGTATATGGTTTAACGCCAATCTAAACCCCATTAATTTCTTTCTTGTGCCCCTAGTCATCAAAATAAAACACTAATAAAATAACCTTAGATCATATGTTTTTATGTAAAATTAAATTGCAATAAAATACGACACTTTCTTTTCACTCCATTTTTAAAAACCTGGTTTTTGCTGACCCCGTAGTAGCTTTTAGGTTAGACTTTTATTAATCCTCGATGGAATTGACTCTCGATTACCTTGTGCATAAATGAATTCGTTGACCAACTAGCTTAGGTTTCGGTTTACCTTAATGAAATAGGTTTTAACTGTTTTATGATAGAATCCCAACCCTTGCCCCAAATTTTTTAAATTTTTTTAATAAAGATTGTCCAGTTTAAAACCGCTTCTCAACCTTCCTTTCGTAATATACAAGTGTTATATACGTTTTTAAATGCGTTTTTGCTAATGGATTTATAATTGAATCATCCATGTTTCTGTGTTTAATTGAGCGTTTAATTGCACACCTCTTTTTATCTGTATACTGTCGTCCTTTTTACCATTTAATAACATATTTCTGTATAACGCAATAATTTTAAATAGCAATTACAAGTATATACGAAGTAAGGGCATTTGACTCGATATTCCGATAAAATTAGTAAAGATTGATTGTTGTCGTGACCGAATTTCAGGATTTAACGGCTGTTTATGAATAGCCTAAGAAACAAAAGGTGAACGAAGAGCCAAATGTTTGCAATTTATCGTAGAATCGACAAATTAATTTTGAAGGAAAGTCATAATATTATAAAATATTGATCCCAATGATGGCCTTATCTCATATATGTATTCCGTTTTCTGAAGTTTTTTTGCCTTAGGTCCATACTGTGGCCATACCAAACTGAATGATATTTCGATTTTGAAATTGCCCTTCAAAAAATTTCTAAAAAATATATTTTTATAATAGGTCAACAAATATCAATGCCAGAAGCGTATTTTATATGAAAACATGAAAGAATGCATCACCATGATGGCCCAATCTCATATAGATTTTTCGTTTTTCTTAGTTTCTTCCGGTCTTGGCTCCTCAGATCCGTCTATGACAAAAAATGACTTTTTTTGACCAAATTGACAGATTTGAATATACCCTACCAAAAAAAATTTTAAAAATTTTTTGCATATAAAAATCCCTTAACTTATATTTTTAATCACAAGTATTAAAAAATAAATTTTATTAATATATTAAGCTCTTACATCGGCATTTAGATTATACAAATAATTTCGCGTCCAAACTTAAATTACGATTATCAAATTTTAATGAAAAAATTATTTAAAGTTTAAATTTAACAGATTAACTAACTATTTTAAATATGCAAAAATAAAATTTCAATTTGTTTTTGTTTATTGAATCTTTTTTGGTTTTTTGGCCCTTTTTCCTAAAATTTTCATTGTTTATAACTAACTAACTAACTTAGGAAAAACGGTAAACAGATTTGATATTCCTTAATATGGCAGGTTTAGTCTTTATAATTAACTCATAACTCTCAAAAAATTATTGATCTTTGTAATAAAATCCTCAAACTTATATTTTTCATCTAATTGAGATATAAAGTTTTTAAGTATATTAAGCTCTTAAATCAATATTTAGTTTAAATATGAGAATTATTTTTTTTTGTGTTTTTGTTCTGTTTACTTTTTTTTAATGTATTCTATATTTTAAGCCTACAATGTTTGATTAAAAAAACGGTGGATTTTAATATCCTTAGGATGGCACAAATTTGTTTTTGGAGTTAGCTCATAAGTGCAATTTTGTATACCTGTGTAATTGAAAATATATATTATCCATAATTTTTCTGCAATCTTTTTAGATGTCATCCGTCTTTGGGATTCAATCTTTTCCACTAACGATAAGGGAACCTTTTGCCTCTACATAGCAACGGCAATGCTCATGTAATTTTAGTATTATAACTCTCAACTATGGGTTTAGACGCGAGGAACCCATTATTTTTAAAAAATCAAAAAAAACGATTTGACGAAAATTAAAAATTTGTGTTGTTTTTTTTATAAGACCCGTTCTGAATTAAAATTTTATTAGATTTGAGTTGAATCATTGTTATTTTACATTATCTTGCATCCAAGGTAGTTGCTAGATATAGAGATTTTAATAAATTTATATCTAACCATACAAATATGTATCTTAGCGCCATTAATTTTTGGTGCATTAAAAAGGATTTAATATATAACAAATTTTTTTTTCAATTTTAGAATTGGCTGCGGCCAATAGTAATTTTAAAATTAATAAAAAAAAATTTTTAAATTTTAATAGCTAATATCCAAAAATGAGAATCATTGTTTTTTGGTCGTTTTATGTATCTCTAACACAAAAAAAAAATTTTCCGAAATTTTCAAATCCCTAAATTTTTTTCAGACTAGCCACCTTATTGTTAATCAAATGTTCGATTATTTTTCTTCAAAACTTTTTTCACTAACCGCTGCAATTGTCACAATTTTTTTTTAAAAAAAATTAATGAACTTTGAACTCGCCCTCATATATGAGGACATTAATATCAATTGTTTTGACATAAGTTTTTGTATTTTTTGAGAGTTTTTAAATAATTTTTGCTATCTTTTAAACTAATATAAGCGATTAATCTTTTTTTTTAACTATTTTTAAAATTTTTTTAGATTATTGAGGAATGAACTCTTAGTTGGAGATTTTGCTCACAACCTCAAACTTCTCCAGGTAAATAAATATATGGTTACATGTTTGACAGATTAAAATTTAGAGTCATACCCA